>CM051039.1:11359720-11726995 GCA_027627225.1 Congeria kusceri
GCAAATGGTAAGGCTTTTGAAGGTTTTATCGGTAAACGTACTATTGAACCTTGGATGCAGTTTGACCTTCATGATTCGAATGGCAAATGGTATGGCTTTTGAAGGTTTTATCGGTAAACGTACTTATCAACCTTGGATGCAGTTTGACCTCCATGAGTATAATGGCTTACGGTAAGGCATTTTTAGTTTTAACGGTAAACGTAGTAATGTACCTTGAATGAAGTCTAACTGTCATGATTCTAATAGCAAATGGTAAAACGTTTGGTTTTAACGGTAAATGTAATAATTAACCTTGGATGCAGTTTGACTTTTATGATTGTAAAGGCTAGTGGTAAGGCTTTTGGTGGTTTTAACGGTAAACGTACTGATGTATCTTGGATGCAGTTTATGCGGTCTGACCTCCATGATTCTAATAGCAAATGGTACGGCTTTTGGTGGTTTTAACGGTAAACGTACAAATGAATTTCGGATGCAGTTTGATTTTTATGATTATAATGGCAAATGGTAAGGATTTTGGTGGCTTTAACGGTAAACGTACTGATGTATCTTGGATGCAGTTTATGCGGTCTGACCTCCATGATTCTAATAGCAAATGGTACGGCTTTTGGTGGTTTTAACGGTAAACGTACTATTGAACCTTGGATGCAGTTTGACTTTCATGATTCTAATAGCAAATGGTAAGGCTTTTGATGGTTTTAACGGTAAACGTACTATTGAACCTTGGATGCAGTTTGACTTTCATGATTCTAATGGCTAATAGTAAGGCTAAAAAAATTTATGATTCGTTTCTCAGGCAGCGCCGCAACGATTTTTTATGGCCCGCCACAAATTGTATTTCATGCCCCATAACTTTTTTATTAAATGTATTTATTAAAGGAGCAGTCCAGAAATATGTTAATAAAAATAAAACTTTGCAGAAAGTGTTTCTAATGGGCATGTTACCGAACAATATACAAAAACTACGCATTGAAATCTGTGAATTATTAACATTTTGGTAACTTGCTATGGTCGATTTTCTGTATGCGATAACTGGTGATGACTCTGGAGTAAACACGCATGGACGCTATAGTATATTCCGTTCGTACAAAGTGCTTTTGAACTATGCCTTTCGTAAATAAGAAACGGATTTCGGACGCATAAACACCATAAACGTTCATAAGAACTATTACTAAAATTACGATGTATACATATATGACAGCGGCTTAAAATTTTACGATTCCGCATTTAAAAATAGCTAAAGAAGAGTAACCCAGTGGAGATTTCGGTATTTCCAGTAAATGTCTTCCTGTCTGATTTAATTATATAAATCGGATATACGCAAATTGTGAAATACTGTGTACATTTTGCATAAAAGTCAAACCCTTTATAAATATCGTCTATTTGTTTCGTTGATGCTTTTACTTGTGTAATAGCATTCAATATTTTTTTAAAGAAAATCCGTGTCAATTGAAGTCCTATAGAAACAAACGAAAATGCCAGCTGCATTGACAAGTGTTGATTTTCTTTTACACAAATTATTGGTGATTTATTGCAAAAATAATTGATATTTTTGACAGTTATAAAAAATATGAATTACGAAAAGTTAAATTCTATAAATAAGTACCTGTAATGCTGATGGTATATCAATATGTAGGCACTAATGGTAATTTTGAACATTCAAATTGATTGTCTTTTTACGTCAGCTTGTATAAATAACCGTTTGTGATTAATAAATTTATATTTAGAATTTTATCAAAAGGGATGCTTATGTAGTTTATAAAATTTAAACACTGGGGTAACAGTATAAAAGGGCCTGAGGTTTAGAAAATGTTTACTCTTCAGTTACACACTGGTCTGTCAGCAGCAGAAGGATGAATATACATTTTCTATTTTCTCTGGTTTTAATGATTATTTTTCTTTGAAATTTGGCACATTTTTTGACGATGAACTGAAAATTGAACTATATGATGCTTTGTCTTTAAAGCTTTTTATAAAAAGACGAGATGTAGTTGATACTTGTTTTTTTGTTTCATTTCATCGGGCCTCAGAAAGTTGCAATTCTGCTACTCTGGTTAGCATCTAGCCGTTGAGTAATGAAATGGTAATCAAATTGAATATTATTCTCTTCGTTGTTTAATTTGAAATGCTATGAGGTTAATTTTTATTTACACTTTCATGTTTTGTGAATAAGTCTGGGCCAAGTGTAAGGTTCGTGCGCACGTAAACCGGTTTAAACCCCCAATGCTTTGCATTGACCGTTCTAAGGCGGTGACCCCAGTTTTATTCATGTGTGTTTGGTGTTTGTTATGTGTTTTTGTGATGTGCTGTGTAATGTTTTGGCAATTGGTCACTTGCCATAAATAAAGGACCTCGGGCTGCTAATAAGAGTTCTCTCCTGCTGTCGCAACTGGATGTTCGCTTTGTTTATATTCAAATTAAATATGTTTGTTGTCTGCTAGAAAATTGAAATTTCCCTCGAAAAGATAATCCCACCCACAAAAAGGCCATGAACTTTACACAGCCAGTAGAAAGAGCTGCTGACTCAGTGCAGTGTTTATATCCTGGGTCTCATCTGATAGATGACAGGAGAAGAAAGTTGCTTAGTTGTCACTGCTCTCTTGTTGAAACACGTGTCTCTGTTTACAAACTGACTGCTCTGATCACCAATCACTGTCTGATAAGCTCAGCCCACTCTCCGAATGTAGGTGAATTGCTTTACCACCGCAAAATCAGAGAAGTGGACCCTGGCGTTTAAAATTATCTGTAATCTGTACTTATTTACTTGTCTTAATAAGCCATTACATAGTGCCAATAGAATTTTTTTTGAAAAGGTGCCTGAGAAACCACTCATTAATGTTTTTTAGCCTAAGGCATTTGTGGTTTTAACGGCAAACGTACTAATGTATCTTGGATGCGGTCTGACTTTCATGATTCGAATAGCAAATGGTAGGGATTTTGGTGGTTTTAACGGTAAACGTACTAATGTACCTTTGATGCGGTCTGACTTTCATGATTCGAATAGCAACTGGTAGGGATTTTGGTGGTTTTAACGGTAAACGTACTAATGTACCTTTGATGCGGTCTGACTTTCATGATTCGAATAGCAAATGGTAGGGATTTTGGTGGTTTCAATGGCAATGGTTAAGGTCTTTTATGATTTTTATGGCAATGTTCTGAGAACCACTGCAAAGGTCTTTTATGGTTATGATGGCAAGGTGTTAGGCATTGGATGATACTGATAGCAATGTTTAAGGCTTTCTTTTGTATGGTTATTATGAAACTTTATAAGACCTTCCATGGTTTTGATGGCAATGTGTAAGTCTCTTTCATGATTCTGATGGCAATGTGTAATTCGTTTATAATTCTGATGCCAATGTGTAAGTCGTTTGTAATTCTGATGCCAATGTGTAAGTCGTTTATAATTCTGATGCCAATGTGTAAGTCGTTTATAATTCTGATGCCAATGTGTAAGTCGTTTATAATTCTGATGCCAATGTGTAAGTCGTTTATAATTCTCATGCCAAATGTGTAAGTCTCTTTCATGATTCTGATGGCAATGTGTAATTCGTTTATAATTCTGATGCCAATGTGTAAGTCGTTTATAATTCTGATGCCAATGTGTAAGTCGTTTATAATTCTGATGCCAATGTGTAAGTCGTTTATAATTCTGATGCAATGTGTAAGTCGTTTATAATTCTGATGCCAATGTGTAAGTCGTTTTATTATTTTGATTGCAATATGTAAACTAGTTCATGCCTACATAATAATAATTATATAACATTGTTTTAGTAAGTTTATTAATCGATAAGGTATAGAAAAATGAACTAAGCACTTTTTTATGACAACTGATTAGACGAGATGTTATTATGGGATGTTCTGCCTGGATACCTGTTCAACATTATATTCCATTGGAAATATACTATATCTCACTGCGTTTCGTGGCCGCGTTTTATTATGATTGTATATTTAACAGTTAACAAGGAAAATATCTTGCTATGCATATACTTAATTAATTATAAATACCTGTTTTGCACATTGGGAGAGGAAATCGGCCCCGAAAACTGATTGGTTCAACACAGTGAATGTGAATAAACATTGAGGATTTACTCGAACAAAGACGGCACATTTATAATACAGTACAGTCGTATATAAACATTTTTAAAGAAACAAATCTCTATTATGTACCTTTGTATGGTATAAAGAGTAAACGAATGACTCTGATATCAGTACATGTAGTCTCACTTTATTATCATGCGATAGTCATATTTGTTGATATTATACTTTTAATTAATTAAATGTAGCAAATTATTATAAATTTGTACAGAATCCTGATTCCGCCAGTGAAATTTCGCTCTGGACAAGACAACGTACAGCGTGTTTCAAAATATATGTAGCCATTTAAAAGCTATGTAGTCCAGATACAAATAATCAAAACGACTATGTATTATACCTCAATTAAAGGTCAGACAATGTAGTTTTGTTCTATCACTTTTGTTCGGGAAACGTTGACGTCATGACTTCAAGTGTGACGTCATCAAACGTTGGATGTTTTTCCAACATGGCACTGTCCAGGGAAAAGACTGCATGCGGTGAGACTTCATGATGGACGTCATGTCGAACATTTGACGTAAAAAGATATACGTTTTAAAAGTGCTGGCCGCTCTGGCTGTTTAATGTAATCTTACATACAGTACATGTTATTAAACTGTATTCTTTGACCTATAACATGGTATGAATGTTGTTGTGTTATTTTTATCAATAATATATTTTATTTAGTTTTCAAAGTGTAACATATATTATGAAACACCCTGAAGATGCGACAACGTCAAGTATATTTCATATCTTTGTCTTGAGAATTTTCATAGACACACAAAATTTGGACGATAGTTATTGGATTAATTGGATTAATTAGTAGGGCCATACAAATTAAGTTCTATGTTTAGAGCCCCCATGATTTTTCGAAACCCACCAAACAGGCAGGAAAAAACAAACAACACGTCGATAAACACTTTTTCTTTCACAACATATTCATGGCAGTGGTACAAGCTAAAGCAAATTTTACTTGCAAAACTGTTATATATCATCTTCATATTGGGAACCTACTGTAATACAGTATTTTAACTGTGTAAATTGACTAGTTGCAAGCGTTGTTTTACAACTATTAGTAACAACACCTAGAAGCCTTTTTTCCAAAATTATTTTACGCTTTCCAACTCGTTTTTCACATTGTCATTTTTTTTTCCATAGAATCAAATTGGTTTGGCCTAGTTGTTCGGTTGATTATGACCAGTCGCACGTTTATGACGTCAGTTTAAAAATACGCCTATCGGACTATCTTTAAAACTTCATAAAAACGCGAAATATTTCAAGAATTTGCTATAAATTATACCAAATTAATCCACATAAAATTTGCTTTATTTTGATTAGCCTCATAACATCCATTATTTTGTAAATTTATTGCAAGAAAAGCATAAGTCATCGTCAAACGTCAACTTCTGCAATGTCCCGCGTAACAGTTAATTTCTGTTTGAAATTCTTATTAGGTAAAATTTGCAAAAAAGGAAGTCCGTTGAATTGTCCCGGCCAACATACGGGATATTAGGGTGTTCACATATGCTTTGATAATAAAGTGAAGATGTAGACTAAAGGTACGGAATTTTGGTCAAAATGTTGAATGTGTATTCTTTTAAAAATATGGTGAATTTGCAATTATTCAGATTATAATTAGATACCTTTTACACCATGCGTGTATTTCCTTTAACGATGTCCAAAACGTCATTTTATTGTAAATTGCAAGAACACGGCGGAGATCAAGTTCGTGTTATTAATTTTTTATGTTATTTATTTTTAAACTTCAACATATAATTCACAACAAGACATGTCAGGGTTAACGATTTCAAAATATTGCCACAGTCGTTACATTATATACATTAATTATAACAGTTTTACTAAAAATCTAAACAATGTCCGCCCGATTTATCTGATACGTTTTTAATTCCACTGTTATCGAGTAAGGTGTAAATAATATACAAACATGTATTAGAAATGCTTTAGAATATATACATTTCACAAGTAAAAAATTATTGGAAAAACGTAATGCACAACAATAAAAATGAAACTAAATGTTTTTGGTGTTTTTTAAGTTCTTTAGAATTTCCCCTGTTCTTGAAAAGTATGCTTGTTTTTTAATAATCATATATTTTTTAGGCGTAGCTGTCTACGATCACTTTTGACCTAGATTTCTTGCGATGATTATGCAGCGGGAAAATTGAATGCCAAAAGAAATGGGCAAATTTTCTAATTTAAGGGAATGCAAACTTACAACAATGGTTTAATGTATACCAACAACTGTTGCATACTTTGGGGGATTTAAATGTACATACTAGTGTACATAAGTGGTTAAAATAAAGTAATAAACATATTCTCGATATACACTCTAGGACTGAGCATAAGTATAAACATATTGTCTCATTGTATGTGATGGACAGAATATTATGTTCGTTCCCAGAATTAAGCCAACAATTTTTTTTAGCCTAGCTGTACGCATTACAAATAATAATTGATTCTAGCGAGTTCAACACACTCACGGTCATTCTAAAAATAGCGCGCTTTTAGCTGCCGGTGTATAGCTGTTATACTATACATGTATTAATTAGCGTCCATACTCCAGCCGGTGTATAGCTGTTATACTATACATGCATCAATCAGCGTTCATACTCCAGCCGGTGTATAGCTGTTATACTATGCATGCATCAATTAGCGTCCATACTCCAGACCATCATAAGAGGAATACTTCATTAAATTGGGATATTTATGTTTATAAACTTAATGTGCATGTTAATTTGAAATTGAATTGCTGTTGCGTTCAAGGAGCAGAGACAACGTTAAGAATTAATCAAAATTGCACATTTCTATCAACTTCTCCAGTAGATGTTAATCAATCTATAAAAATATATCTTTGAATAAATAAAATGTGGTAAATAAGTATCGTATTACGTCGAAATGTTATTCATGTTAATTTTACTTCACTAGCGTAGCATTAACACATTATTTGCAATAGCAATCATACACAAAAACACTTTATACACTATATTCCTACCGAATATAATTTTAAATCGCCATAGTCTAATGAAATTTTATTTTTGTGTTATCAAAAATAAAAGTCATCATTATTTCAAATGCGCTGAATGTTCTTTGAAGATTGCTTTTCATTATGATACACAGTATAAATGAATAATTGACTTCGAAATGTATATGTGTTATGCATAGATAACTACCAATATGAAGGTAGGGTATATTACTTAAGAATAACGTTACGCGTCTAATACAAAATAATTTTCATTCATTCCCGCAATTATTTTTGTACATTGTTAATTTTTGTAATTTGGCTGACAACATTATATCATATTAATGATGTTAACGTAAACTATTTAGGTAATTCATGTATCACTGGTGAAAACATGGGGCGGTATTATTGGTTTATTCACGGTACAAATGTTAATAATTATTGAATTAATCACAAATTAATTTTGGGATCTGAGAACTTTTTTATGGTGTCCGAAAAATCTGGGGTCCGAGAAGTCTCATTATATATGTGGGAACCGAAAAATCTGGGGTCCGAGAAGTCACGTAACCGATCATCTTGGTCCTCTTGTATTATGTTTAGGGTAAAAATGATATCTCAATATTAATGTCAACGCAGATTTTCTTTTTTAAAGACATTTCTTGTTTGTAATAATTGCAATTTTTTTTTTCATATCACCATTTATTTTTTAAATCTTATAATGAAACAGTAAATAGTGTTTTTAGTCACAGTTGTGAATTTCATTAAATTATGATTTGGATTTCTTCATGTATTGCGCCTTTATAAGTGTCCCCTCTACAGAATATACACGTGATTTTTTCCGCTAGGAACGTTTGTTTTTTTATAGTTGCGTTTATAATACGAATGCGCTCAACTATGTAATGCTCAACAACTATGGATATTATATGATTATATTTATATCATCTATATAATAGTATAATTTTTGCTTTGCAATATCAGAATATATTTATGGAGATTATTTTAAGGCTATTATAAAGAACTTTTTTGTGGTGGGGGTGGGGAGGGGGTTTCCGACAAAAATTGACAAATTATGCGTTATTCTGCTCGCACATAATGGCATGCTAAAATAAAAAAGATAAACAGAAGTATAGATGTAAAATGGGAAATACTTATTAAAATGAATCATCAATTTTGAGCGAGAATACAAAGTCAAATTTACAAAAGTGTCGGGAGAGCGGAGAACGCGCTAAGGCTACTTAATATGCAATATGAAAGGGACCGAAGTGGAAGTGGCGTACTCGGAACAAACTAACCACGGCAGTTGACTTACCGTATTATCAGATGCTCTGACAATGACATGAATATCTGACGAGTAAGTCGTATCCACTGGCAACTGTTCATGAATACGCAAACGGGTTTGCTGCTCAGTACAAGAGCCGATATTTATTGATGATACGTTTTCGACAGTAGGAAATTGAATTTAAGATATTGTCTTCTTAAGTTTAACAAATACTTAAAAATACGGTTTATTCCTAATTATGCCCCCCTTCGAAGAAGTGGGGGTATCTTGCTCCTGTCCGTCGGTCCGTCGGTCGGTCGGTCGGTCGGTCTGTCCGTAGACCATTTCGTTTCCGCACGATATCTAGAAAACGCTTTGACCTACGATAATGAAAGTTGGTATGCTGGTTACTTGGGAGGAAAGGAAGACGCCTATACATTTTGAGGTCAACGGGTGAAAGGTCAAGGTCACCGTTGCTAAAAATAGAAAAACGGTTTCCGCTCAATAACTTGAGAACGCATAGAGATATTTTAATGAAACTTTATACATAGATACCTTATATCAAGACCTCGCTTGGAATTGCATATGAGGTGGGTGGGGTCAAGGTCAAGATCACCGTTACTAAAAATAGAAAAACGGTTTCCGCTCAATAACTTGAGAACGCATAGAGATATTTTAATGAAACTTCATACATAGATACCTTGTATTGAGACCTCGCTTGGGATTGCATATATGATGGGTGGGGTCAATGTCACCGTTACTAAAAATAGAAAAACGGTCTCTGCTCAATAACTTGAGAACGCATCGAGATATTTTAATGAAACTTCATACATAGATACCTTATATTGAGACCTTGCTTGGGATTGCATATAGGGTGGGTGGGGTCAAGGTCACCGTTACTAAAAATAGAAAAAAACGGTTTCCGCTCAATAACTTGAGAACGCATCGAGATATTTTAATGAAACTTCATACATATATACCCTATATCGAGACCTCGCTTGGGATTGCATATGGGTTGGGTGGGTCAAGGTCACCGTTACTAAAAATAGAAAAACGGTTTCCGCTCAATAACTTTAGAATCCATAAAGATATTTTAATGAAACTTCATACGTAGATACCATGTATCGAGACCTGGCTTGGGATTGCATATTGGGCCGGTGGGGTCAAGATCAAGGTCACCATAACTAAAAATAGGAAAACCGTTTCTGCTCCATATCTTGAGAACGCATCGAGATATTTTAATGAAACTTCATACATATATATCTTATATCGAAGCCTTGCTTGAGATTGCATATAGGGTTGGTGTGGTCAAGGTCAATGTGACAGTTCCTAAAAATAGAAAATGGTTTCCGCTTAATAACTTGAGAACGCATCAATATATGTTAATGAAACTTCATACATAGTTATCTTATATTAATACCTCTCTTGGGATTGCATATGTGGTGGGTGGGGTTAAGGTCACCGTTACTAAAAATAGAAAAACGCTTTTCGCTCAATAACTTGACAAGCATTGAGATATTTTAATGAAACTTCATACATAGATACCTTATATCAAGACCTCGCTTGGGATTGCATATGAGTTGGGTGGGGTCAAGGTCACCGTTGATAAAAATAGGAAAACGGTTTCCGCTCAATAACTTGAGAACGCATAGATATATTTTAATGAAACTTCATACATAGATACCTTATATTGAGACCTCGCTTGGGATTGCATATAGGGTGGGTGGGGTCAAGGTCGCCGTTACGAAAAATAGAAAAACGGTTTCCGCTCAATAACTTGAGAACGCATAGAGATATTTTAATGAAACTTCATATATAGATACCTTATATTGAGACCTCGCTTGGGATTGATATAGGGTGGGCGGGGCCAAGGTCGCCGTTACTAAAAATAGAAAAACGGTATCTGCTCAATAACTTGAGAACGCATCGAGATATTTTAATGAAACTTCATACTTAGATACCGTTTATTTAGACCTCTCTTGGGATTTAATATGGGATGGGTGGGATCAAGGTCAAGGTCACCATAACTTAAAATAGAAAAACGGTTTCCTCTCAATAACTTGAGAAAGAATCGAGATATTTTAATGAAACTTCATACATAGAAACCATATATCGAGACCTCGCTTGGGACTGCATATTAAAGAAATTTCTTAACAATTGCACATATTCACAACAAGTCGGGGGTCATACATGTTTTGCAAACATCTCTTGTTGATTTAAGCATCCGAAGTAATATACAAATTTGTTCGTACATAAGACAATAAACTTAAAACGTTTCTTATTAAAACGTTAATAGGCAGCTTGACATATTGACGCGACGTCGTGTTACGCTACCAGGAACGAATAACGTGCGACTGGTTTATGTATTTTGCACAATCTTATTAAAATCATCTCCAGCTTTACGCTGCTATACCACCCGTCCAACAGCGGCAACTAATGGAGCGAACGTTAGAATTTGATTTAAATGAGATTGACATTTTGCGAAGATGAATAGATATATTACATGTATAATAATGTTTTCAACCTTACAGGTGTTTCATGTGGCATGGATTGTATCAACTTTGCATCAGACGGAAACAACCTACTGAGGGCCATGGTGGAAGCCGCAATTTATTGTCTCCCGGTCGTAAGTCCGATCTTGGCCATGAAGCGCTTTAGTGGGGTCCACAGGGTCACCTACAAGTTCTTTGGAAGGTTCGAGTGCTGCAAATGTTGCAGGCTTTCTAGAAGGTCGAATGTTGGAATGACTTTCCAAACCAACACATTCGGCTTTCACATATGAATAAGTCGCATTGATTGAATCGCTTTTCATCCATTTGTTTGGATGTTGCCGAAATGACTTTTAAGGACACTTTGTATGCGCCAGTAAGTTGAATGTAGTATTATTAAAATGAATTGTCATAACAATTTATTCGGTTTCCACATGTGAAGAAACAAATCTTGAATTATTTTGAAAACAAAGATTTTCCATCTATTGGTTTGGATGTAGTCGAAACGACGCCAACGAACTGCGCATTTGTCATTTAGAAGAATGGTGTATAACATTTATATACTAAATATAGGGAAAAATACCTTTAATTGTTTTATTAAAAACGATTATAAATGTGTACGGATGAAGTCGAAATGTGCATTTGTCATTAAGAAGATTGGTGTATACTATTATATATTAAAGTGTTGTTGTATTGACAACGATGATCCACTAGTTTGGATGTTGTCGAGGTGGCTTTTTACGAAGCTTTGTAAGCGCCAGTAGTAAGTTGGATGTGGTATTATTGACTTTGTGTGGGTGTTTTGTTACGAAATTGAAAACCACGAAAACCACGAAAACCATGCGAGCTTAACGATCGGCTTTGAATCTGAAGTTTTTGTTATTTCAAATTTATTTATTTCCGCAAATATATCTGGTCATTTCAAAACACAACATATACATTGATGTTTATAAATGTCTATATATATATTTTGTATATTTTTTGAAGGGTGAGAATGAAAGAAAAACTTATTTAAAAAATGAACCAATGAAACAAAAAGAAAATATTTTGCAAATAGTATAAGTAAAATGCAAAATAAAACTAACAAAGTTATGAAGAGCTACACGTGTTTTGTTTGTAAAAGAAACAGTGAACTTGTGTTTATTTTGTCAATAAGTACCCTAACAGTGAACATTAAAGCCTTCCTTTATTATTTCCCTTATTTTTTTTTTTTTTTTTTTGCATTAGCAAAACCTAACTCCTTACAATGATCTCCCCTTTTGGGGAAATTAAATCACTGCCGAAACAAATGTCACGTAAACATATTAAATGTCATGTAGCTTTACAAATAGAAAATGCTTTATATTAAGCGAGGGATGAAACTATTTTTATAATTAGTTAAACAGTAATTAATTTTAGACAATAAGTACACAAAGAAAAGTGTTGGTTTTAAATATGAACATTTACTGGAAATATAGAGAATACTAGGTTAGTGTTGAATAAAGATAAGTTTATTTAGCGAGGCTTAGAAATCCTAAACCTCGAGCCTTGGCGAGTGGTTCACGTTTTCGTGCCAAGCAGAGAAACTTATCTATAATCAACACTCACCTGGTATTCTATTTATCCCGTCATTTTCTGACTTTATTTTGAAAATAAACCAAAGAAAATCGCTAAATAACACGAAAAACATCAAATGACGTCACGAAAATAAACAATATGACTTCATTATACTGCGCGTGTTTGCTGTGTTCAACAAGGTGGAATACAGCTACGTTGATCCTACGGGGAGCTATTTCGTCAATGCAGGCGTGATGATGGGATAAAAGAAGAATATCTTCTAACTGCTTGCTACTTTCACTTTCTATTGTATCGCTTATACAAACACATAATTATACTGTAATTGTATACATGTGTAAACGAGAATTTAATAAAAAAACTAAAGTCTATTAAATATTCTTAAATCTTCATCAAAATTTGGATAAGCAACTTGTGGGGACAGTGGTCAAAGCAGCGCAGAAGGGGAGACCACTGTGAGTGGTTTGCAGTCAAACCTGTTTCTGCCAATTCCGTTGTAACTTAGGCGTAAAAAATAAGTTTGTTTCAGGTAACATCCCCCCAAAAATAGGGTAGGTAGGTAGGGATTATTTATTTATTTATTTATTTTTTTTGGTAAATGGTCAACTTGAAGATTCTTAAACTGAATCAATATTGAAAACATATCAGTAATATCCTTAAAAATTGTTTAAAAGTGGATACTTTCAAAACAAAACACTTATTTATCCAAAACACATTTAATTATTGAAAAAGGTAAATAAAACAAAAATCAATCTGACAAACCCGATAAAATGTTCTGGGGTCGGGGCATTTTATTAGGGTAGGTCGGGTTACCTGAAACAAAATTCTTTTTTTTTACGCCTTACTTAAATGTACCTTTACTGATGTCTGACAGATATTTACTTTAAAAAAACTTGTTTAACTACAGTAATGCACCTATTAATATTTCTCCCAAGGGGGGAAGCGGCGGGCTGACCCAGGGGAATTTGAATAATTTTATTTTTTGTGGTCTTATACCCTACCCTAGAATCAAGCATTTCTGTCTTAATCCTAACAGTGAAATATGCTTGGTGGAAGCGCGTCTGCTATCTTTAAGTTGTGTTTAATTCCCCAAAATCCGATCATAGTCTATTTCCCGGGACCAAATCAAATTCACGCCTGTCGCTTTTAGTCTAAAGTCTGGTATATGCCCGCCGCCCCCCCCCCCCCCCCGGGGGGGGGAAACATTGATAGGTGCATAATACTCACATGTTTGTATTTTGTCATATTGCTGTAGTCATCGACTCGCACAGTTTCTTTATATGTATCACTGATATTAATTCAAAGTATGTGTTTATCTAAAAATATCGTGTATGTTATTAACATTGATATGAACATACGGATCCTTTATGTACGTGTATATCTAAATATTTGTATTTGATTGTTGTCAATATTAAAAACAATGTCAGTATTGTGTTTGATATTCTAATGATGTTGTACTTCTATATACATAATAAATGCTTATGTGTTACAAGTTACTCATTATCATAGTGTAAAAAAGGGGCATGTGTTAACTATTAATATGTATATATTTGTAACTTATCTCAAGAATACCTGGCTTATGATTAAAGTAATGGGGTATGTGTCAAATATGAATATATTGGAAAGTTTCTCAAGGCTACCTGACTTATGATTAAAGTAATGGAGTATGTGTCAAATATGAATATATTGGAAAGTTTCTCAAGGCTACCTGACTTATGATTAAAGTAATGGAGTATGTGTCAAGTATGAATATATTCGAAAGTTTCTCAAGGCTACCTGACTTATGATTAAAGTAATGGAGTATGTGTCAAATATGAATATATTGGAAAGTTTCTCAAGGCTACCTGACTTATGATTAAAGTAATGGAGTATGTGTCAAATATGAATATATTGGAAAGTTTCTCAAGGCTACCTGACTTATGATTAAAGTAATGGAGTATGTGTCAAATATGAATATATTGGAAAGTTTCTCAAGGCTACCTGACTTATGATTAAAGTAATGGAGTATGTGTCAAATATGAATATATTGGAAAGTTTCTCAAGGCTACCTGACTTATGATTAAAGTAATGGAGTATGTGTCAAGTATGAATATATTGGAAAGTTTCTCAAGGCTACCTGACTTATGATTAAAGTAATGGAGTATGTGTCAAATATGAATATATTGGAAAGTTTCTCAAGGCTACCTGACTTATGATTAAAGTAATGGAGTATGTGTCAAATATGAATATATTGGAAAGTTTCTCAAGGCTACCTGACTTATGATTAAAGTAATGGAGTATGTGTCAAGTATGAATATATTGGAAAGTTTCTCAAGGCTACCTGACTTATGATTAAAGTAATGGAGTATGTGTCAAATATGAATATATTGGAAAGTTTCTCAAGGCTACCTGACTTATGATTAAAGTAATGGAGTATGTGTCAAGTATGAATATGTATATATTATATTTGTTACTTTTCTTGGAGCTACTTGGTTTACGATTAAAGTAATGGGGTATGTGTAAATTATGTATATGTATATATTAAAAAATTTCTGTCTGGCTGATGATTAATATGATACAAACGATTGGGACAAATAAGCAACTAAATAAGTCTAACATATACTGACATTAATATGATACAAACGATTCTTAAGATATTTAGCGGAAACCATTTTTCTATATTTAATAACGGTGACCTTGACCTTGACCCCACCCACCCCATATGCAATCCCAATTTAGGTCTCAATATAATGTATTTATGTATTAAGTTTCATTATAATATCTCAATGCGTTCTAAAGTTATTGAGCGGAAACCGTTTTTCTATTTTTAGTAACAGTGACCTTGACCCACCCATCCCATATGCAATCACAATTGAGGTCACGATATAATGTTTTAACCAAATATAAAAACTCTAGGCCTTGCGGTTTCAGAGAAGAATTTTTAAATTATTTTGCCATTAACGTCTATATAAACCATGTGAGCCCCGGGGTGTGCCCAGCTTTGACCCCAGGGTCATCATTTGAACAATCTTTATAGAGGACCACTACACAATGTTGCATACCAAATATAAAACCTCTAGACCTTGAACTTTCAGAGGAGAATTTTTTTTATGTCATTTGACAAATAAGCAACTAAATAAGTCTAACATATACTGACATTAATATGATACAAACGATTGGGACAAATAAGCAACTAAATAAGTCTAACATATACTGACATTAACCTGAAGCCCTGATAAAAGCCTGCCTAGGCTTCACTTAACTGGGGTCACCGTACGCGTATGCCTAGGCATGCCCCTGATTGTAGCTATCTGACTGGCTTGTACTTACGACACCCGTGGGCGGATTTATAGGGGTGGTAACCGTTGCGATGAGTTTGGATATCTGTATATTATTAGTTACTTCCCTTGTCTCTGTAGTTAACCACTACAAAACACATCACACTCATTGCTTTTGTTAGCCGGATTTTTCAACGAAAAATCTCGGCTTATAGATAAGCGAAAATCGGGCGGTTGGGCGGTTTTCTTCCAAACCTATGGCTAGATTTTCAAATAATTTAATACAAATGTTTGTTTAGTGTTCCTCTTCCAAACCTATTTAAATGGTTCTGCCTCACTGCACAAAATGGCCACTAGACCTAAAAATTTAATTTGCGTTAAAGTTTCGTATTCCTGTCATATTTTCAAAAGTTCTTGGTCAATCTTCATGAAACTTTTCAAAAATGTTCCTTGGATGGTCCTCTATCGAACATTGTTGCAAATCGTTCCGCTTCACTGCACAAGATGGCCGCCAGAGCTAAAAATATAATTATGTCTAAACGCCAATTTCTTTCTAAACCTATGGCTGGATTTTCAAATAATTTTACACAAATGTTTGTTTAGTGTTCCTCTACCAAATTTATTCGAATGGTTCCGCCTCACTGCACAAAATGGCCACTAGAGCTCAAAATATAATTTGCGTTAAAGTTTCGTATTCCTGTCATATTTTCAAAGGTTCTTGGTCAATCTTCAATAAACTTTACAAAAATGTTCCTTAAATAGTTCTCTGCAAAACCTGTGAAAATGGTTCCGCTTCACTGCACAAGATGGCCACCAGAGCTGAAAATAGAATTATGTCTCAACGCCATTTTCTTCTAAACCTATGGCTAGATTTTAAAATAAATTTTACACAAATGTTCGTTTAGTGTTCCTCTACCAAACTTATTCAAATGTTTCCGCCTCACTGCACAAAATGGCCACTAGAGCTAAAAACAGAATTTGCTTTAAAGTTTTGTATTCCTGTCCTATTTTCTGAAGTTCTTGATCAATCTTGATGAAACTTTACACTCTACCAAAATTATTCAAATTGTTCCGCCTCACTGCACAAAATGGCCGCCAACGCTTAAAATATAAATATGTCTAATCGCCAATTTCTTCTAGATCTATGGCTAGATTTTCAATTAATTTCACACCAATATTCGTTTAGTGGTCTTCTATCAAACTTATTCAAATGGCTCCGCATCACTGCACAAAATGGCCACTAGAGCTAAAAATAGAATTTGCTTTATGGTTTTGTATTCCTGTCATATTTTCTTAAGTTCTTGATCAATCGTGATGAAACTTTACTGCATACATTTTAGATCATCGACATGAAACTTCCATTCTTCTTCACCAACATTGACTTGCACATGTACCCCCAGCGGCAAAATAAAAATCCGGTTTTAATTTTTCTCTTGTATCAAAAATCAAAATAGAAAAATACCAAAATATCAAGTGCACCTTATGCGCCATATGACATATATAATGTCCATCTGTATGTTAGTATGTAACTGTTGCTTATATATGTTGTTACCAGTGCTGTCCTTTACACTAGTTAAAAGCCCCATTATCAGTGCTGTCCTTTACACTAGTTAAAAGCCCCATTATCAGTGCTGTCCTTTACACTAGTTAAAAGCCCCATTATCAGTGATGTCCTTTACACTAGTTAAAAGCCCCATTATCAGTGCTGTCCTTTACACTAGTTAAAAGCCCCATTATCAGTGCTGTCCTTTACACTAGTTAAAAGCCCCATTATCAGTGCTGTCCTTTACACTAGTTAAAAGCCCCAAAATGCTCATAATTCACCGTTTAAATGAGTAACATTTTTTTTTGTAAAGATGTAATTGTGAGCAGCGTAATCTGGTTTTGCGTATGTATAGTAATTTTGCGTTAAGCAGGAGAACAGGTTTCAAAGCGAGATAAATCGGCCCTATTTTTGTTCTCAAAAAACAAACATTATGGGAAGTAACTCCCGTTCTCAAACGTCGTGTATGACTGTGTCTATAATTTAAGGATGAAATCTAATTTTATGGGAAAAAAAGCTTAAATTGTGCTTTTTCACACACAACATTACCTTATTCGAAATAAATGTGTTATAAATAACATATAAAACACTTAATAAAGATTTTTATACTTAACCTATGAGTTGGTAAATAGCATAGTTTACTTATTATCTGCCTACTTCGAGATTTCAATAAACGGGTAGGTTACATTGGCATTGTATTACTATCACAATAGTTCGGATATGTAAAGCCTATCGGGCATGGATGAGCACAATCGAGGCCTATTGTCTTCGGCTCGCACAAATCATTAGACACGAGACAATTACAGACCCACAGTGTTTCGAGTGTGGGGCGCACGCAGGGCAAATTTTGACAAATGATTGCGCAATAGTTTTCTGTGCGAGTTAGATTTGATCCGCGTGTGAATTTTGTGGAGTGTAAGTTGGTTTCTTAATCATAGTTCCTTTCAGGAATGATGTTCGCATTACCGTTGTTTATCGACCAATAATCAACGATTTGGAGTTCTAATGAATTAAACCACGATGGCTGTAGCCCGAGTTGTTTAAAATAGCCACGCATCATAATGACAAAGAGTTGTTTATAGGTCGATAAACAACGATAATGCTCAGTTGACAGAGCGCTGGACTGTCAATCCGGGGACCGTGAGTTCGAGCCTGTGTGGGGATTGGTCATGAAATTATTTCTACGGCCATTCTCTCCCTACCTTTGATTCAAGTAGGGCAGTTGTCAGTTACTGGCATATCTATATGCACTAAGTACTGGTAAACCGCTTAGATCGGCTAAGCTTGCCCAGGAAAACTGTGAGTAGGTTAACTGACCGCCGTGATATGACTGAAATACTGTTAAAAACGGCGAAAAATCCAAACAAACAAACATGTTTGCGCATCTTCCATCATACTCCGCAGCGGTTACTTCCCCCTACGGTTTGTAGTAACAAATAGTCGTGACTGTCACCACAAGTGAAGTCCTTCCAGACGTGAGAGGATTTTTAAAGAAAAGTTTCATATGTTTTTTTATTCATAAAACACTCTCTAAAAATATTGCATTATTGATCTATACATTTTCATTGACTGTTAAGATATTAAAAAAAAAGAGATGACATAAAAAGTATAAAAAAAACGACGCAACAATTTTCTTCTGCTTGTCCACCATTTTAAATTAAAGCACGTGATTTGACTATGGTCACGTGGAAGTTGGTTCCGACATGGATTTAATACATTCGGAATTAATCCCATTTTGACCGGATATTGATTTTTCATGTGAATTTTGTTTTTGTCTTAATGATTGTTGCATACTAGATTCTGCACAACATGTGCCTCGACAACCTATGGAAACGTCCTGGTGACAGGTGTAAAAATAAAAATAAATAAAAATTACTGAATATTAAACAAGGTATCTCGTAATTACGACATAGTCTCTCGTAATTACGACTTAGTATCGCGTAATTATGACTTTCTATCTCGTAATTACGACTTTTTTTATTTCGTAATTACGACCTAGTATATCGTAATTACTACTATAAATTACGTAATTACGACTTTTTATCTCGTAATTACGACTTTTTTATCTCGTAATTACGACTTAGTGTTAGTATTTGCACTTTGAGTATGTCCTCCCCTTATTCTCAAGTCACATGTGCTAGCGCGTTTACGAGACTTACGAGATACTAAGTAGTAATTACGAGATACTATGTCGTAATTACGAGATAAAAAGTCGTAATTACGAGATAAGTTTCATAATATTGAGTATTATTTTTTTTATTTTTTTTACACCTGGCACCAGGACGTTTTCATTACAACCCCATATATTCTGGTGGGCGATTACTACTGCTCCTCGTGTGTGTCTGGTGAATTTGAATCGAATGCACCGGGATTCTCCCCATATGGCAATCGCCCCCAGAATTCTAGTTCGTTGGGTTACGGGGGATAGTGCAAGATACATGAGACGCCCCGTTCCAGAGGCGACCCTTGGTCCTTTAGTGCCCGATGTGTATCAACTATAGAACACTGCACCAAGATTTTACCTGTCATGCTACAAACTGGTAAGTAGGTTAGGGTGTAGCGGGTGCGCGAACCTTCGACTATAGGGTTGTGAAGCCAGCGCGTTACCACTAGACCATTGGTCCGCTGCAGTGTTCATCTTAACACGAACTCGAATCTCTTCTGTAAGCAATCAAACTCCTCGCAGTGGTTACTTGCCCATTGGTACACTTCAGTAATACCACTGCAACCACGAGTTAAAAACGTATAGATTTGGAAGTTTTCAGGAGAGACGATTATGAGAAGATTGAGGATTTATTTTGTACAAAATTTTAATTTTATCATTATGTTTTTATAACAATGACACAGACATATTACATTATTTGTCGAAGTACATATATAAAGAGTTAAAATGAAAAACAACAAATAAATTTAAAAAAATAAGTAAACATAACAACGCAAGGAATGTACATTGTCCACGTTTTTATCAGGTGCTTGTCCACGATTTTATTTCGCCCCAAGTGATTGCCTATGGTCACGTGGAACTTCGTGCAGGTAGGGATTTAAACCAGCTGTGCTGGGACACAGTTAAATCTCTGCACAGAGGTTGGTAAGCAATATTAACTTCTACTTACATATATTTACATAAAACTTTCTTGTATTGTGTCGCTTCAAGCATTGACGCATTCGCTGTCCAGAAGCCGGTACTCCTGTGTTGGTTTGTATGACCATTTGGGTCAAAAGTACATATACGCCTGCTAGCTTAAAATAGATGTAACTTTTTGTTATAAAATTGTAACCTCAGTTACAATTCTATGACTGCAGTCATTAATTTGTAACGGCAGTTACATTTACAAATACAACGGCAGTTATAATTTATACCAACAGTCATAAAATATTCCAGTCGTCATAAAATTATAACAGCGGTTACATTTTTCTGACCAAATACAAAACTTAAGCTCTAAGTCTTTTTGGCGAATTAAGTCATGTCTTATATAATGCCTTTTTTCAAAATGCATTTATTTATTTAAATATGAATTGTTTAATTATAAAATCAATCTAAAGATCCATAATTCGTAAAAAATGATTCAGACAAAACATGTAACTGCAGTGATAATTTTATGACAACTGTACTATGTTTTTTTACCTTCGGTATAAATTTTAACTGCAGTTATATTTGTAAATGTAACTGCTGTTATAAATGTATGACTGCAGTCTAAATTTAGACTGCGCGTACACTTTTATAACAACAGTTACATCTATGTTTAGCTGTCGTGTGTATATGTACTTTTGACACAAAGGGTACGCCATAGGTTCGGTCTTGGAAAATGACGGAACGCTATGGGATTTATAACCACACTTACTTTGGACAATCTCCAACACCGTTACGAATGTTTGTACAAGACATGTCCGTCAAACAAGCTTTCATGTCCGTCAAACAATGATGTCCTAGCGTTCATGTCCGTCAAACAATGATGTCCTCGCTTTCATGTCCGTCAAACAATGATGTCCTCGCTTTCATGTCCGTCAAACAATGATGTCCTAGCTTTCATGACCGTCAAACAATGATGTCCTAGCTTTCATATCTGTCAAACAATGATGTCCTAGCTTTCATATCCGTCAAACAATGATGTCCTAGCTTTCATGTCCGTCAAACAATGATGTCCTAGCTTTCATGTCCGTCAAACAATGATGTCCTAGCTTTCATGTCCGTCAAACAATGATGTCCTAGCTTTTCATGTCCGTCAAACAATTATGCCCCAGCTTTCATGTCCGTCAAACAATTATGTCCCAGCTTGCATGTCCGTCAAACAATGATGTCCTAGCTTTCTGAATGGCTAAGCACAGTGTCAATCAAATCTCGTCGAAAGGTCAAGTTGAGTGGCTAACGTTCAAATGAAACTGAGTTTACACTTTGGACTTCAGAATAATCCCGTTAGGCCAACATATTTTAATGTTTTGTTTTACGGGAACTTTTTTAATTGAGTCGGGGGGACTAATAAAAATAAAATCACTTTTTACCGCAATCGACAACAAATGTACATTATAATTTAAAAAAGGAGCTTTTTTTTTCAAACTGAAGACATTTGAGCAGTCAAGGCTAAAAACAAGCTCTTTAAAAGTTTGCTAGTTAAAATTTAATTAATCAAGTTGAAAATCTTTAAATAAGTATTTGAACAGATACAATTATTACTTCATACTTTCCAAACATTTATTTGTCCTTATTACTAGTACATGTGCTATGAATAAAATACCACGTTGGCGGGGAAATTATAAATAAAATTCACAATGGTTACTTTTATTATTATTTGTGCTTGTTGAAAATTAGGCTAGGGATTCCCGTAAAACAAAAGATAAAAAATGTTGGCCTTAGAAGTTCTGTCCCGATTTTAACTGGGTACTTCTTCTATCTCAGGTATTATCCTCCAGACCAATGTCCAGTTTTTGGAAGTAACTATAAATCTTCGGTGTTAAGTTGTAGCGTCACTCTGAAGGGCCTACTGAGTGTTTGAACTAAAACTTACAAATTCTGATTAATCTGGCTGGAAATAAATTATAATATAAATGTTACATACCTGGTAGTGTATTTCTGTCAACATTCCATCAACGCCTGATGAATTACAGTGTTTATATGTCGTGTTTGATTTGCGACAGTCGTATATTTGGGCTGTGTTATTTCTTCTATTTGGGTATAATTGGGCCTCAAACTGGTCGGCAGTCTTCGAAATTAGAACTGCTATAAGATGCCCATAGGCCAAACAAACTAGAATCGGGAATATGCAATGAAAAATAAATTTGAAAAGAAATCGAGGGTTGAACACCAGACGTCACGGTAATAACTGCTAATGAAATCGATATTAGTTGGTACCTTCTGGTTTTCAACCCTCCAAATGATATTCGGCGTTTTCTAGTAACTGTTCATCTGAAAATCACACATACCTCTGGTAAATTAATATTAAAATAAATAAACAGAACAAAAAAAGAAACTTTCGCTAAGTTTGAATGTCGATAATTGTTAACGTTTGAATCGATTTGACTGAAATCTCCTGTTTGTTGTATAAGATTGCCTTATGTATCTACTGGGATTAACTGGTCGATTTTTCAAAGCAGAACGATTTTACAATAACCACATTTATTTATGTGTGTATATCTCTTACGTAACCGTGACACTTGGCATATACTTTATGAAAGTTTCTTTTGGGGTTCAGTATAGTAATGTAAGTATTGCATTGTGGTGAAATAAGCAATGTTGTTTTTGTCTTGGTGTTGTTGTTTTGCAGTTTGCCGTTACCTTAATTTTTGAAACACTGTTACAAAAGTAAGTCCTTATTCATGCAAATGGGCAGAATTCGTCAACAAATACGCTAGTTAAAGCTCATTTAACGCTGTAAGGCGTGTAATAAAAGTTTACGTTTGCCAGCAAACAACACATACAAAGCATTGACTTCATTTGATTAGTTCGCGTCAACAACATGTAAAATTGTAATTTTCCTGAATCTTATCAATTGTATGACGTCATAGACGCATCAAAGAAGTCTATATACATTTTATACTGGGATATATTTGTCTAAGCAGGGATATATATTTGAATATAACGGAAATTCCGCTGTCATTTGATATGTGGCAAACATAGTTCGTGTGATAAGAAAAGAGTGTACACTGTCATTGCAATTAAGGCTTCAATAAAAGAATTTAATGCATACATGTACATCCTTTGATCTGGGAGTATGGTGTCACGTGATACATTTAAATGCAAGGGAAGTTTCTGGCGAACAAATATAGTGTCATAAGAAATGTCGGAAAGTTCATATATAAATAAACGCTCCGTGAACTTTGATTAGGGTGCGTGTTTATGGTAATATTCTTAAGAGTGTCGTAATTTAAGAAAATACGTGTCCTTAATATGCATACCGCTACTATATGGAATCCTGCCTAATTCCGCAAGGCAAATTTCGCCCTGTGCAAGACCGCGACGATGCGACAGCGCGAAGTATATTTCGCATCTTATTGTATTTTATGTGGTTATTTTTATTTATTTACATATATATGCAATTCATTACGCTGGTACATTGGTACAATTTGTTTATTGTTTCGGATATTTAAAATATTTTTAAATCTAAATGTATACAACACTTTCACATTAAAATAAAGAAGTACTTTCTGATTTATCTAATCAGCCCGAAGTATTTTATCTGAAAATGCTAATAGATATCATATACACGTATTCCCATTATGAAACCTATATGTAATTTGAGTTTTCCCCTCCCGTCCCCCACGAAAAAACATGCAATACGATAGCGCTATATTTTAGATAACAAACAATGGTATGCGATCAGAGCGTTTTGAAACATTGTTAATGTAGATATTTAAGACTCTATTGCCAAAAAAAATCCTCCATATGTTTTTCTGTGTGATTTGTTATTGAAAACAAACATCGATCCGTAGTCCGTTTTGAATAACTATTGTACACTAATTACTCAATGGACATTTTTCATTAGACGGACTGCGAATCTTTTATTTTTTTTTGAACATTTTGCTGTTAATTTTTACCTGTGTGCTTAAATAGACGTGTGTGTTACCCTTTTTTGTTTCGTGGTTGATTACTCTTGTTCAAAATGGAATATAATTATGTTTCTCTGTTCTTGAAACCGGTTTAACCGCTGAGGTAAGTTGTTATCTATTTACAAATCGTACATCCCCCACTTTGTTATCCCTAGCAACAAGTAACCGGGCATTCAGTCGGTTGCGATTTCAATCATTGTTAATATAGCCATGTAAAGCTAATATTTATCTATTTCAAGTCCTGCATATTTATGCTAAAGATAAGTTGTAATGATTTTAGAAGCTGTATAAACTTTGACATTTAAATTCACTGTCTTAGCGGTGCGACACTCTAAAGTGGGCTTGAGCAACTGATACACGCACTCTCTACAACTTGTTGATATTTTTTGTAACTTGGTTCAAATATTATTCAACGTTGACTTTTGCTTTCATTAAAATTCTTGTATAGCTTTGATGTACTACCGGTACATTCTATTTTATTACTTATAACATATGTTAAAATATCAAATTGAGTTGAAAGATAGATCGATGTATTCAGGTTAAATCACACGTTATATCACAGATTCGGATTTAAAGGGACTTGTTCACAGATTTTCGTATTTTTGAAAAATGTCATTAAATGAATTTACTTACAAAACTGTCATATCTGGAATAGTTATAAATAATTATAATAACAAGGAAAAAGATAAAAATAAAAAATGTGCCTGCCCTGGGGTTCGAACCCGGGACCCCTAGAAGCAAAAGCTAACGCGCTACCACTACACCACGCAGGCTTTTAAATTTGGATGGCAGTTTAAACGCTATGTCGGTAATACACGTTTTTGCTAAATTATCTATGAAAAGCGTTACAAACGCTTTATTATTTTTCCAATTTCGATTGATGATTATAAATAAACGAACATATCTTTTTAACATTTTTCTTAGTCAGGAGTGTTATTTTGCTTGTGTGAATATAATGCATACATTCTTTTTTGAATCTATGACAATTTTTTTGAAAATTGTCATTTTGCCAAACTGTGAACAAGTCCCTTTAAGATATGAAGCAATCGCATAATGAACATATGGTTTACAAAACTATCATAAGCAAATGAACGGCAACTTGTGCTCATTTGATGCGAGTACGCATGACTTATTAACGCAAGTCTTTATTTACTCAAATAAAATTGAAAATGCTACAGAAATTTCTATTTAGAAGCAATGTCAAGTAAGATTGACTCGAGTCAATGTGAGATTAATGTAAGTTTCATTGAACGTGTGTAATAACCTAGGATGGCCCATGACAGCCCGAAAGCAGATTTCCGATGGGGCCCTAGGGTTAATATATAAGCCCGACATATAATGGCCTGTCTGTTATGTCCATGAACATTCATAACTGTGTCGGCTGAATTGAAATGAAGTGACAAAATCGACTGTCTAAATATATTATTCGTATTTTAGACAAGGCACAAACTTACTATAAACATCTGCATTATTAAATAAGTTTTATTATACGGACATGAGATGTCGTTTCATTCGAAACAAGAATCGAAAAGAAATCAATGATCTGGTGTGTAATGTTTTCACAAGTTTAAATTACGGCATTTAACAAATTAACAAATAAAGTGCTTTTTCTCGTAGTAGCCGTTAGCCTAATTTGTGAACACCGTTCTAAATCTTGCATCCACAAGCGTGTTACTATAGAAACCGTTCGCAGCTACTAATATGACCAAACAAATACCTGACAGAAACTCCTGATCTGGCACAACGCGTTGTACAGTGTGATATTGATGGAGTTGAATATAGCAACTTCGGGCTATGGTGATATGAGCTAAATGCAGTGTATGCAATGTTTGAATAGAACTTGTTCGAGTATTGAACCGCGCTGTTTACAAAGATAACTATTTTTCGAAACGGATAAATGGTTTACGTGCCCAATAATCTATTAACATTATCTGAGTCAATCCGATCTTTTATAGACCATCGATGTCGTATATTTTGTGAATCCAGAGTTGTATTATTCGTCGTTTCAGAAGCATAATGACATAGCGGCATCGGAAAACATTTAAGCTGAATTGAAGATTAAGGACTGTAGTAGAAACGCCTTGTTCGTGGGTTTTTATTCGTTTTAAAGTGAAACAAACGCCTAGGATTATAGGTGTGTGATTTAAAAATCATACTTTGAGAGAGTTTGTGGATTTAAAGGAACGTGAGTTCGGGCGTCGGAGGGAAGTGTCCACGCGACAGATTTAACGAGGAAACCTACGGTTGCTAGGGAGGGAAAAGGGACTTACAGACGGGTCAGGAAAATGGCGACCAAAAATCCCCAACCTCCAAAACCGGCACAGGGTCTGCCTAATGGTTACGTCAGTAAAGGGGGTCCCGAGAGCTACGACGCACATGACAATTTCCAACCAACTGCCAACTACATTTCAAAAGAGCCACGTGCATTTCACGTGCGCGTTCACGTAAACAATGATAGATTCGAACCTGGTAAGAAAATGACGGTGCAAGTGAACAAAGTGAAAACGTTCGAGAACTTTTTAGAAGAGTGCACGGAAAAAATGAAACCCGCATTTGGCGCCGCTAGACGCTTGTACACGGCGAGAGGGCGCCACCGGATACAGAACCTCGAGGAGCTCACAGAAGATAGCATTTACGTCATAACCGGCAACGAAACATTCAAAAAGCACAAGTAAGTGTGACGTCATCAGTGACGAAATATGTCGAGATATTTATTCGTTAAGGAAAAGTTATATAATAATAGTAATAATAATAATAATAATAATAATAATAATAATGACAACAATAAAATGAATAGGTAATAATTTATAAATAAACCTGGCTGTTTGGAAATATGTTGTTCTGTATAAATATTGTTAGACCTTTAGTGTACCGATCCGATCAATCAAAATATCGACTTTGTCAAAAGCAATTAATGTCTTGTTTTAGCTCTGTAAGAATCAAATAAATGAAAATGTATTACGTTCAATTGTTCTCCACTCTGAGATTCGGCTGGAACACTATTATATTATAAGGCTGAGATCATCTGAATTTCAACGTATTTCAATTTCTTGTTACGGAGCTGCTTTCTCGAAGCCACTACGGAAAATCTTAAGTAAATGTCCTTTAAAAGTATTTGACTTTGTCACAGATGATTAAATTTGCATTTAAATGTTTTATTTTTGTGATGAATGAGCATATAGTGCTTATTTAACCATACTGTGCATAAAAATTGTTGAATTCCACATTGGAAACTTGATATGAACATTTCATCTTAGTATAACTTAAGTTAAAATGTCTCTTAGGAGCTTTGTGAATACCAGCCCCCGTTTTGATAAAGAGCAACCGCGCTAATAATTGTTTTATTTTATTGACTAATGATACGGTTTGCGTATTATTGCTTAATTATTAATAATTACAAGTATTGCGATGTTTTAAAATGTGTGCATTGCTTTCATAACATTCTTGCTCCAGTTATTATTGAATGGAGTTTTGCTCGTAATACTTTCTCATAGCAGGTTGAAAACTGAAAGAACTGAGAGCATTTCAAAACGAGAATCAACTAGATACCTATTTTAAAAACTGTAACCATGTGGATATAGTATTTTTCGACAGTAGTTATATTATTTGACTGAATAGTACAAAAAATTACATGTATACAATGTTTCCGGATTCAGTATTTACTCTTTATCGTATTCTTTCAGTTTGAATTTGGTTTAAGGAGGGTTGGTGCGTTTTTTGGGCCGTATTCCAGAAACATCTTAAGTTTATCTTAAACCATTTTCACTTTAAGTTCCAATTTGTGTTTTGTAATATTTTTAAATCTACATATGCACATGAATGATTGCAATTATGTTAAGTAAATAGTAGTAAATAATAAGTTGGTAATTAGTGAACATTTAGCAGAATATCATGTATACATGGAATAAAATGCTTAAGAAAAATGAATAGTTTAAGGCTAATGATAAGATTTCACTTAAGATGTTTCTGGAATACGACCCATGCTGCTATGTCTTTCATTGTCCTTTACAACAACGTCGCTTATGAATTGTAATATAATATAGTTACATGTACTGTGTATGCATATCGTTTACATGCAATTTTCAAGAACCCAGTAGAGTTGTACCATCTTATATGTATTAATTCCTTCTATTTCAGGTTCATGTCCTTCATGTTCAAAATCTTAGCCATCCATTTAAGGATTGTATTATTTATTTACACCGTAGTCTGTTCAAGTCGTGTGTTTGAAACTTTCTTTCCACGTCCTATCCATCTATATTTTAAAACTCTAATCTCGCTTCTGTGATTGAGAAGAATGTAAATATATAATACATACAAATGGTTCAAGACTATTTAAGGTAGAACTACCATGGGCAAGGCAATATTGGTCAATTGCCGTTGGACGTTATTTAGACTTTCTGATGATGTCGTGTGTTTACTTCACAACCTAACCATCTGTATTTTAACACTCCAATCTCGCTTCTGTGATTGCAAATAATGTAAATATACAGTGCACAAACGTGTTTCAAAACTATTTGACGTGAACCTGTCATGGGCATGGGCAATTGGTCCATTGCCTATGAAGTACGAAGCTGTAAGACATCAGCTGGTGTGTTCTCATATTGTGCGGTGTTGCATGGATTTGCCTGAAATAATAGACCGTAGGATGTTGTTTTATAAATAATTTTCGATTTAGATTTTTTTATCGGCTAATAAACATCGATTTGGAGTTCTGGTGTGAGAGCGTTAGTCCGAGTGGTTATATCGCATCAGAACGACAAATCGTTGTTTATTAGCCGATGAACGACGATAATGCAAAATTTATTTAGATTCTAACATGACCTGACCACATTTTCTGCAATTTAAGCGAACTATATTTTACAGCTTCGGAACTTTTTTCGGGTTGTTTATTGGTAGTTAAACAACTGTGAATTTTGTTCTACGTCTATAGAAAACTCGCGTGTCATCATAGAATAAGGATTTCTCTCGTTCATACTCGTATCTTTTATATTTTGGTTCATTATACATATACTACATTTATCAGTAAAAATTTATACATATCGTACGTGGGTGTTCGACGATGTCACGTTTCGCAAAATAGTACACAAGCAACTGCGCTGGCGTTGTTCGAAGCCTTGCGGTTGCGCCGAGTAAATCCATCTATATAGATCTACCGTAATCGAACACGATATAGCCGAGGTCGACGATAAAAAGAAATGTCATGAAAACTATGGAATGCGTTCATTGTAACTGGGTGAAAAGCGCCAGTGTGAGAAACAGGAATTTCAATTTTGTACCTTGCACAATGGGCCTGTCAGGTTTCGAAGTTAATCAACGGAACTTGAATGTACATTATTGTTAACATTTCAAGATAGTAGATATACAGTTCTGTTGTACCAATTTGGATATTAATCACGTACATACAAGTTATAAATCGAGCCTTAAAACGCGTGCATTCGCCTACATTTAAATAGATTCTAATACTAGTAAATAGGCTTGGGATACCTTCATTTTTTTACATTTACATAGGCATTTTGCATGGGCACGTTTTTGACACGAGGCGTAAAATTGACAAACAATCTATCTATCATATATGCTAACCAGTTTATTGTAAATAGAATAAATATGGTATCAAAAGGAAGTTCTAACTACAGCAGTTCTTACGTCAACGTATGTTACGTACAATAAAGATAGTAACTTACACATGAGAATACAATACGGCTTTTATTTGGAGTCAGTTTAATTATGTTTGAACTTTACACACATATCAATGATGTATGTTTCTGGTTAAAGATATAAAAGTAATTAAATAATTACACGAACTTTTTGGAATACCCTATAGTACAATATAGTATTGTTCATGTTTTTAATATCGTTTCTTATACCTTTGAATGTAACAAGCAGGCTAATATGTATGTGACTACAAATAAACTTTTATTCTATGTTATAAGCAAGCTATTATGCAACTAACGCAAGTATATGACTACAAATAAACTTGTATTCTATGTTATAAGCAAGCTATTCTGCAACTAACGCAAGTATGTGACTATAAATAAACGTTTATTCTATGTAAATTAAGCAAGCTATTATGTAACTAACGTAAGTATGTGACTACAAATAAACGTTTATTCTATGTAAATTAAGCAAGCTATTATGTAACTAACGCAAGTATGTGACTATAAATACACGTTTATTCTATGTAAATTAAGCAAGCTATTATGTAACTAACGCAAGTATGTGACTATAAATACACGTTTATTTTATATAATAAGCAAGCTGTTATGTAACTAACGCAAGTATGTGACTATAAATACACGTTTATTTTATATAATAAGCAAGCTGTTATGTAACTAACGCAAGTATGTGACTATAAATACACGTTTATTTTATATAATAAGCAAGCTGTTATGTAACTAACGCATGTATGTGACTATAAATACACGTTTATTCTATGTAAATTAAGCAAGCTATTATGTAACTAACGCATGTATGTGACTATAAATACACGTTTATTCTATGTAAATTAAGCAAGCTATTATGTAACTAACGCATGTATGTGACTATAAATACACGTTTATTTTATATAATAAGCAAGCTATTATGTAACTAACGCAAGTATGTGACTATAAATACACGTTTATTCTATGTAAATTAAGCAAGCTATTATGTAACTAACGCATGTATGTGACTATAAATACACGTTTATTTTATATAATAAGCAAGCTATTATGTAACTAACGCAAGTATGTGACTATAAATACACGTTTATTTTATATAATAAGCAAGCTGTTATGTAACTAACGCAAGTATGTGACTATAAATACACGTTTATTTTATATAATAAGCAAGCTGTTATGTAACTAACGCATGTATGTGACTATAAATACACGTTTATTTTATATAATAAGCAAGCTATTATGTAACTAACGCAAGTATGTGACTATAAATACACGTTTATTTTATATAATAAGCAAGCTGTTATGTAACTAACGCAAGTATGTGACTATAAATACACGCTTATTCTATGTAAATTAAGCAAGCTATTATGTAACTAACGCATGTATGTGACTATAAATACACGTTTATTTTATATAATAAGCAAGCTATTATGTAACTAACGCAAGTATGTGACTATAAATACACGTTTATTTTATATAATAAGCAAGCTGTTATGTAACTAACGCAAGTATGTGACTATAAATACACGTTTATTTTATATAATAAGCAAGCTGTTATGTAACTAACGCATGTATATGACTATAAATACACGTTTATTCTATGTAAATTAAGCAAGCTATTATGTAACTAACGCAAGTATGGTAGTGACCATACAAAAAACGTCTGCGGGCAAGAATCTATTGACACAAAATCTATAGCCGTACCTACATGTTAAGGCATTAGTGTACAAACAATATATAGATAACCAGTTTACTCTGTGATCTTGTGTATCGACTGGAGATGTCCAAATGTATGCCCTCTTGTGCCATGTTTGTACATTACTAAATTTATGGTAAATTGTTTCATTTGTGAAAGTTGTTTCTCCTTCATTTGGCATTAGATATGTTTATTTGAAAAAGTCAGATACCTTAAATAATTGCATTTCTCATTTATAATAGGTCTAAATGGCTGTAAATAGCTGTATACTAAAGCGCTTGATGAGTTGAGCCCATATTATACTAAAGCGCTTGATGAGTTGGCCCATATTATACTAAAGCGCTTGATGAGTTGAGCCCATATTAGGAAAAGATCCAGAGCAAAAGAATATGTAGCCTAATGGATTTCCTTTCTTATTTCAATTAGTACGCATTACGCAATATTTGAGAAAAAAAATTGAATTGAAACGTCAGGCAAAATGAACAAAAACGTCTGAAAATGAACAAAAAGATAACGAGGGACAATTTAATTGTCTGCAAATTTAGGGAAAAAAATATGTCTAATTCTGTCGAAGTGGATGATACGTTATTTTACCGGTGGACATTTACGAATCTATAAAACGCTAATAAGACATTGCTGACAACCATCGTTCGTTGTCACTGTAACTATGGCAACAACGATGTGCGGAATTCACATATAATTCCTTCGGCAGGTTCGCGACAATTGTAACTTTATACGTGGGGGTTAAAAGGTCTTAATGATTAATTTGCAGCTATAAACTTTCATTTGAAGGACTACAGTTATGGAGCAAGCATGTTTACGTGTTCATTATCGTTAATTGAACCATTCCTTAATGCGTGGCATTGAACTTATATTTTCTTGTCGCCAGTAAGGCAAGAAATGCGAGTTTTATACATGTATAATGACTCTGGTCTTAACAGCTCTTGGTAGGAAACCGAAAGCATGTTTTGCCCTTCAGTAAAGTCACCTCTGTTAAATAGAGTATACATGATCTAACAAGATCATTTGTATCAGTTTTAACTGGAAGTTCAGTACAAAAACCCTTAAATGAAATATGCATTTTATGGGAGTTATTTAATTATTTAATCCCAAAATTATTTTCCTAGGTACAGTATTTGATTGTCAGTATATAATCATATCAACACAAACCGTCGCTGTCTGTTTCGAACCTTATTTTTGTTGTATATATACTAGTTCACACTACATGTATTTCATGGTGAAGTACTTACATATTTGCGTTTCATATGCTGGTAGTCATAACTTCTTGACCATTTACTGTCCGTGTCACTATATATTGTGAATCTGATTTTTGTATGATTATTTTTTATGACAAGTTTTGTGATTGAAATATGTGTTGTTGTTTTTTGTGTTGGTTTTTTGAAATCTTTTATAGATTTAGAGAATATTAAATGTACTGGACTGAACTAACCAATGTCAGCTATGTATATTATAAAGTACTAGTAAAAAATTAATTAAAGGCACTATTTAAACCAATATTTTGATAATACTATACACCATTACACTCGTAAGGACATGAATGGATCGACTCTGACTGTAAGTTGGTGGCGGGTTGATAATACGGTGCCTTTGCTGGGTATAAATGAGTCTTGCATGCTACTGATTAAGAACTTGTTCTAGTGGCACATAAAGATCTATAAATGTACATATATGGTATACCAAACTGCCCTGGTCAAATGTGGTATACAAAACTCTCCTGGTCATATGTGGCATACAAAACTCTCCTGGTCATATGTGGCATACAAAACTCTCCTGGTCATATGTGGCATACAAACCTCTCCTGGTCATATGTAGTATACAAAACTCCCCTGGTCATGTGTGGCATACAAAACTCTCCTGGTCATGTGTGATATACAAAACTCTCCTGGTCATATTGTATACAAACTCCCCTGGTCATGTGTGGCATACAAAATTTCCCTGGTCATGTGTGGCATACAAAACTGCACTGGTCATATGTGGTATACAAAACTCCTCTGGTCATATGTGGTATACAAAACTCCCCTGGTCATATGTGGTATACAAAACTCCCCTGGTCATATGTGGCATACAAAACTCTCCTGGTCATATGTTATATACAAAACTCCCCTGGTCATGTGTGGCATACAAACTCCCCTGGTCATATGTGGTATACACAATTCCCCTGGTCATGTGTGGTATACAAAACTCCCCTGCTCATGTGTGGCATATAAAACTCCCCTGGTCATATGTGGAATACAAAAATCCCCTAGTCATATGTGGCACACAAATCTCCCCTGGTCATATGTGGTATACAAAACTCCCCTGGTCATATGTGGTATACAAAGCTCCCCTGGTCATATGTGGTATACAAAACTCATCTGGTCATGTGTGGCATACAAAACTCCCCTTGTCATATGTGGTTTACAAAACTCGTCTGGTCATGTTTGGCATACAAAACACCCCTTGTCATATGTGGCATACAAAACTGCCCTGGTCATATGTGGTTTACAAAACTCCCCTGGTCATATGTGGCATACAAAACTGCCCTGGTCATATGTGGCATACAAAACTCCCCTGACCATATGTGGCATACAAAACTCCCCTGTAGATATGTGACATACAAAACTCTCCTGGTCATATGTGGTATACAAAATTCTCCTGGTCATATGTGGCATACAAAACTCTCCTTGTCATATGTGGCATACAAAACTGCCCTGGTCATATGTGGGATACAAAACTCCCCTGGTCATATGTTGCATACAAAACTGCCCTGGTCATATGTGGTATATAAAACTAGCCCTGGTCATGTGTGGTATACAAAACTCCTCTGGTCATATGTGGTATACAAAACTCCCCTGGTCATATGTGGTATACAAAACTCCCCTGGTCAAGTGTGGTATACAAAACTCCCCTGGTCATGTGTGGCATACAAAACTCTCCTGGTCATATGTGGTACACAAAACTCTCACCAGGGTATATAGAAGAGATGTCAATCCCCCCCCCCACCCCGCCAGTTTTCAGAGACGATTGTTTTTTGTAAAATCCGTATTCGTCAGATTTAAGATAATGTTCGATTTTTTTTACCGAAATGTGTCTTTAAAAAAAAGTAAAAAACAACAACTCAATCCCGACCCTACCTAACTTATTTTTTTTTGGCCTAATAACTTATTTTTTTGTTGTTTTTGGCCTAAGACAAACCGTACATCAAATTATTGTTACTGGTAAAATAGCACACCAACATCTTGTTCTAAATCAAACGTGTACCTGGTTCTAGGAGAGAAAAAACAGCACTAAATTATTACCAAAGAAACCACACGACACCAGACAGTAGCGTAGCTTCCTTTAGGCACTATAGGCATGTGCACATTTTTCCAGAGATATAACCTATAAAAACGCTCAAAATGCAATCAAAACAAGAGTCGGGGGGTTCAGGGGGGGGGGGGGGGGGCTGTGTCGGTTGAGTTGATACTTCATTTCTTAACGATATTAATGATTTATTAAATACATTTCATGAATAGAAACGCACGCGTATTTATTTTTATGTGGGGTTTTTAATTGCTGTTTAGCTTAAATTACTTGTTTGTAACCATAGATAAACACCGCTGTTATACTAAGTCAGATTTGCCTATACATTTTATACCCAGGCTACGCCCCTGCGGCAGATACCGTATTGTCTGATCTATCACAGTTTCCTGAATACTGCTTGTATTTCCATGTGATCTTTGACAATACATGGTCATTTTCTCAGCAGGTGAAGGGTTCGGTTACATTTTGTTGTTAATGGTGCGATGAACGAAAACATGATGATTTCCCAGCATGCACTTGTTTATACTTATCAATACAGAAATGTAGGGCATTCGCGAAGATGTTTAATGTTACTCGGGATGACTTTGTAAAAGCGTTTCAAACATGATAGTGCAAATAACGTGCGTATGTGCGGTCACCATGGCGAATGTTAAATATTCGCACAGGTTCTTTATATATCAGAGGTGAATATAATTATTATTGCTGACTTCCAAACAAGCGTTTTGAACATTTATTATAAAGAACGCTCGTTTGTTCGTAACCGTAGTAACGATTTGCAGAAAATGCCACTTCAGCAGATTTGATGACTTCCAATTTGAATTTCTCACATTAGTACAAACAGGAAGGTACATGTGCTAACAAGTCGGTTCGCGTATTCGTTACCATAGTAACAATTTGCAGAAAATGCCACATCAGCATAATTGATGACCTCCTGTTTGAATTTATCTGATTTGTGCATACTCATTAGGAAGGTTCACGAGCCTACAGTTCCCACTAATGGCAGCAGATGCCATAATGAACCTGTTAATTATAATAGTTCAGTACACAAAAACCTTGGTATGGAGTGTCATTTTGGTGTCTTAGCTGTTTCAGTTGGAGAAAAGCAACGCCGCAAATCTTGCTCGAAAAAGACGAAACTGCATGTTCTTTGTTATTATACTTTGGTGTTTTCCAAACTTGGACATTGAGGATATTTAGCTTAATAACTTCCTTATATCAAACGATCATGCTGTATAGTTTACCATTTACCACAACTCTCTTTCGTATGGTTAGAAAATACAAATTACGAAGCTTTCATTAACGTCATTTCATTCCAATGGTATTAGTAACATAAGTATTGCTTATTGTTATGAACCGCTGTTTTGATGAAGGCTGTGATGTTCTTTTGAGTAGAATTTACGTGTCACTTAGTTGATGTGATGTTTCCTCACAAGAATATGCCCTTCAATTATTTCCTATGATTTTTACTAATCTAGCAAACGTTGATAAATTCTTACAAAGCTAATATTCGTTGAGATGTCTTGCAGCAATTTGGTATACGTTGAACAATTATTTTAACGTGATACCATGAATGTGTCGGTTCAAATTCGGGACGGTGTCGGGACATTATCGGGACAATGTCCTGTGGAACGGGATTGATAATGCATTATAAATTATATAGAAATATCACGTCTGGAGTCACAAATTCCCGATTATGGCTCCCGACAGCGTCCCGATAGCGCAACGATACAAATAATCAAACAGTCGGGAATGTCGGAACGCTGTCGGGAAACTGTCGGATCGCATTCGGGAGAATCGGGACGCTGTCGGGACTCTGTCGAAACGCTGTCTGGACTCTGTCGAAACGCTGTCTGGACTCTGTCGAAACACTGTCTGGACGCTGTCGGGACATATTCGATCTTGTGATCAAAAATTGAATTTCGAGCCCCGAATCTCAGCATATTGTCCCGACGTTTGACATATTTGATTCGGGACGCTGTCGGCTCAAGAACGGCAGTAAAAATCGGGAATGTGTGACTGAGGCATTATGCATATTTAGTTCGAGACCTGAAAATTGCTGATGTATACCATCTTTCCGAAGGTCGGCGAGTATAAATAGAAATGATTATCGGTTACTGACCACCTATCCTGTATTAGTTTAAATTCGTGTGAAATCGTCATAGCAATGACGCCTATGCATATCCTGGTGATATGTAACCATAGCAACGCCGCCCAATCAAAACAAGTTCTGGTATGTTTGCTGTATGTGCTGGTATTTTTAATTAAGTACAAAGCGTAAGGATGCGAAAACTACAAACTAGGTTCATTTCTCACTTTGGTCTCACTTTTCATTAACCATAATGGAAAAATATTGAAGCCTTGAAAAGTTTATATAAAGAACACCCGTTTGTTTGTTGCCATAGTAATGATTGGCAGAAAATGCGACAACGGCAGATTTTATCACGTCATGTGTAAATAATTAACTATATTATCTATAGTAAAACCTATTTTGATCCTTACGGTTTCCTGTAAACATCTTAATATAAAAACGTTCGCAAAAAAACTCCTGAAAGCAAATTCCACAGCACGTTTAGTACTTAATTCTTCATTATCTTTGCCCGTGGTGCTTTCTGTGAACTCTATAGCAACCGTCGTGTAATCATAGCGACCGCAATACTTTGCGGAATCATTTTGCAGATTACCTTTATTAAAGTATAATTATGATTTGCGCTTGATTACTCTTCGCATCACGGCTACACCGGCAGGTGTCATGTTTTATCATGACCGTATATTGTACCCTACATTAATGTGAACGAATTGTTTTCATTGAAGTTACCTTCATTGTGTGTTTTGAATAAACCTGTTTAGTTTATGATCGTCGTCTACGACAGGAATTAATAACTTGCCACACGATCAACTCTTAATTCATGACATCTTTAAAAGAGTTTTATTCTTACCCTTGCATCATCACAGCCATCATCATCTTCTTCCTCATTAACATCATCATATTCATCGGTGACAGCAGCCCTGTGCACTAGTCTTTCGTTTACGCTGTTAGCAACATTTAGCGTTGCCTATTCTAGACTGTTAGCGGTAGCCAACGGTCTTTCGAGAGATTGAATCGCGTGACCTACAGGCTACGAAGCACTAACAATCGGTACCCCAAAATTTATACGCTTCTTCGGTTATTTCGGTCCGTTCAAGATAAGTCGACACGTTGACTGTTATAATATGCATATTATTGCGTTTGCATTAAGTAGTTGGCATACAAACATTTATATCTACCAAGATGTTGAAAGTAGAGAGTATAACACTGAATAGTTTGTTTTGTCTTGTGTAAAAAATGGCATTGCAGAAATTCAATTTCACTCAAAATAATGTTTCCTTTTTTTAAGAATATGTTTGCACCTTATATCCTTGATGTTGTTTTCTTTCCTTTGTCGCCAACAATCTTTCTACGCTATCAGATGTCGCGTCAGATGTTGGCATAAATGTGTGTAACATGACGTTTACTTATTTTCTCCTATAACTCGACGTATATTGTGTGCTTTTCAAAAGTGTGTACGTTCAAATATTGAGAAAGTTAGATTAATTTCTCAAAATAACATTTTAAAAACACGTTGTCTTATAAGTATTCTTATGTATCCATAAGGTTAATTCAGTTGAACTTATATCGTTCCCCACTGCTTAGCTGCAATGGCATATCAACTTTCAAGAACAAGTTACTTTCTAAAAGAGATTAATTCATTTAGACATTGCCTCTTAACCCGCTATGTTTATTGACACACAGTGTATTTAATATTAAAATAAAATGTTTGACTGCTATCGATTTGCAGTTTTAAAATAATTTTGTACATGTATAAAAAATGCATCATTTCCTTTTATTATGTGTTAATACGTTAACGGCCCGTCGCAACTACAGCCACTTTGTAAAATGACTTTTTTTAGAATAATTTGATATTGTATTATCTCATTTCATGTTTGTAAAATAAAAATGAACACACGCATTTCCTGTGTGTCACATTTTAAGTAAAAATCCCAACTAAAGCATATCCATTCAGTCAAAACTTAAGTAACACATGTTTATGTATCTGTCTAACGATCCAATTCATAAAGCGTTATACCATTGTATACACTAGTAGTTTAACCCAAAATACACCAATTTGATCAGATAAGGTCATATATTCTGAAATTTTGCTAAAAATACACAAACACATTACCTGATCTATATTATACATGCTAATTTCTATGTTCGCAAATCGACAATGAGCGTTATTAACATTCAACGTTAAGTGTTACAAAATGGCTAGATTTAGAATTTTCGTTATTTTGGCATTAAAGTAGACCGTTAATAAACAAAAAATAATATTTTCATGATCTCGGAGGTGTGAACTAGTTTTTTTTTCTAAAATATATTTATTTGGTAAAAGTATATGTACATAAACTGAATCATTAAATGCATATATATACATTGTATGACGTTCTTTGCAAGTGTTACATGGCGGCTAGACTTTCATTATAGAAAAGTATCGTTTTTTCCCTTATTTAATGTAAACGAAATTTACATAAAGCGAAGATAGATAAGTAAACTTTTAATCCGGCCAAAAAGTGAGGAATTTTCTGCGCACCTGTCAGGATAAATTAAGATTTAAAAAACATGTTTTAAAGAAAATAATATCTCACCTTTTTACCACAGATATACCTAATTACATTTTATATACTTCTTCAACGACTTCAACGAAGTACATTTTATATTATAGTTTGAAAGTGATGTAAATTTGCTTCAAGTATTTCCTCAGATAACAGTATTTATATTTAGGCAAAAATTATAATTTTAGTTTCCTAAACACGCGTGCTATGTTACATCTCACCCGCACGTTGAATTGACGTTAGCCGATTTTATTCCGTTTCAACAACAATAAAATAGTATATTTCCCAATGAATGATGTCAATTCAGAAAGTGCAATGTTTGGTCTTTCTTGTGTTACCAATATTGTTTCAATCCTATTACAAATAAAACAGCTGCTTTAGCTAACAGCATATCACGTAGTTTTTTTTTTAAATGGACGCCAATATCTGACGCGACGTCATCAGCGTTTTGATAATGGGAATCGAAAATATCGTTGCTACTCTCGTCATCGGATTCTTCCTCTCTACACCGTGCCCCTATTTCACTCTCTTTTTATCACCTTCAACCTGTCATAGTACCCACAGCGCTATGGTCCAGTGAAGAATCGTTGCATAATATTTTCCCCCATGGGGGGGGTGGGGAGCGGCGGGCATATGCGGGACTTTAGACTGAACGCAATTCCCGACAGGCGGGAAATTGACGCGCCGAATGATTCCGAGTCGCGAAAAATGTACTTTGTTCGGATTTTAGATCCCAGTAATATTGGCCCCGGGCCATTTGATACACCAATTAAGCATCCTCCATTGAGGGGATTTAGACGAAAATGTTTGACCCTAGGGTGGTGGATTAGATCCATCAAAATACAATTTGTTAAATTCCCCTGGGTTTGCCGCATAAAACCGCATTCTTGTTGCTGGCAAATTGTTTAATACTGGTTGCTAGGCTGTATCCTCGGCCGTTGCCAAAGAAACCTACATTTTGTGTTGGTATGGTTACCATGTTTGTTGGCTTGCTGTTGTTTTTTGTTGTTATTTTTGTGTTTGTGTGTGTTTTGTTGTTGTTTTGTTTTGTTGGTGTTTTTTTTCTTGGAGGGGATGCACTTTTATTCAAACCAATCGATATACATAAACATCGTATAAGAAGACGTGGGTTAAGCCTGTACAGAATGGCATCTCAAATGATATTCAACGAAACAAAGCCTAAAGGGTATAAAAACTCGGTGGTATCTAGATCCATTAACATTCGGTTGTGTATATCAAAGCAAACTTGCCGTCATGTTGTTGAGTATTTACAGGCTACGGGTCAAAGTGTGAGCGAATTTAAGAATGGTAATGGGCTAATAAATCAGGCACTCCACGTTGTTTCGCAAACACACGGTTCTACGGGTTGAGAGGTCATAAAAGCTTGGATAAGTGGTCCGGGCTTGATACATATGCGATTTGTATGGGTGTAAATGTATGTATGAATTACCCCCTTAAGAAGCGTTGGTGTTTTATGAAGTCTTTGATGAAGTTGTACGTCTCGTTGTGCGTGGTATTGATTCTTTGCGTCGTCATGTATTGTTGAAATAAATGTCCGAGTTATTTGTTATACCTGACTTGAGAAATGATGGTTTGACCTTGATATGTTCTAACTCGATGTGTGTCCGTCCATACGTTCGATAAACGTATGGTCGGACCACCCGATATGTTTATATACGATACATGTATATCATATATGGACAATTTTAACATGACACGCGCACGAGGTTTCTGTAGACAAAGAATAAACATTCACCGTTGTTAAACTACCAATAAACAACCTGAAAAAAATAGTTCCGAAACTGTCAAATATCGTTCGCATTGTAATTGCATAAAATGTTGTCAGGTCATGATAGAATCGTAATAATTTTCGAATTATTGTTGATTATCGGTTTATAAACACGTTCCGATGCGTTATATCGTTCCGATGCGGTATATTAAACCACAAGTGCTAACGCCCTCGTTATTTAATTCCTACGCATATGAACTCCAAATCGTTGTTTATTAGCAGATAAACAACTCTAAATCGAAAATTATTTCTTTAAAAAAATCTTTCTGAGAGGATTTTGTTCCTTAGTCAACCCTTAATCGCAAAAGAACAAGCCGTGGAATAAACTTAAGCTAATGAAAGTCAGTGTACTTATAATTAGCGAAACAGAAAATTCTAAAATGTTATATCACGCACAAATTATTGACATACCAAATGATCTTTTCCTTCAAATTAACATAGTTATGTTTTCCACTTCAAGTACACAATCAACTGTTGTCACGATCATATTTGGCGGTTTCCACAAAAGTCATCATATTCAAATAAATTAAACTAATTATACAACCATACGAAATATAGTGATATCAAATTATTGTTCCTCCAAACTAACATATTGTTTCGATTCCAAGAACATAATCAACTGTTGTCAATATCATAATCGGAGATTTCCACAAATGCCGCCATTTTCAAATTAATTGGCTTAATTTTATAACCAGTGTAGTTGCTAAACTGATGACCCAGTTTATTCACACTATCACACGGTAATGGTTGTGACCCCGCCTTGTGATTCAGTTGCCGTCGGAATTAATGTAAAAAACTAGCCTCTAGCAACGGTTACAGGGATAAGTTGCAATAAGTGACAAGAATGAAAATAAGTTGCAATAAGTGACAAGAATGAAAATGATCGATTTGAAAGGGATGGCTATTCATGATACCAAATATGTATTTAGTTTATTTTATTTATGCGTGTTGTTGTTGATGTTATTGTTTTTGTATGTATGATCTGGTGCTTTGGTTAACAGATATAATGTCGATCTGATACGGAGATACTCAGATACCGGTACCAACCATAGCTTATGCAATCTCGCAGACAAAAACGTGAAAGAGTTGGAAAAAAGGTCGGAATGTAAAGATTGTTATCTATAGGGGAAAGCAAAAAGCCAGGAGTACAATGCTTCATTTGTTGGTAATTTGCCGGTTTGTAAACAGATCGGGTAGAAAGGAGCCCGCGGAAATGCAAGCTACTTGCTAAGTCAATATTCTGATTCTATTTAAAGCCATTCTGTGAACTATACATTGACAAGTGGCGAGAAATTAAAAAAAAAAAAACGGAAAATCTTTATTTAAGGTACGAAAATGTAAACTATCTGCAACGTTAACACTTTGATTTGATTTAAAAGCCTATCAGTGAATTATACATACATACATACAGAAATAAAATTGACAGCTATTGGGTTAACTACCCGCTATATATACATTGCCATGTTGCGAGAAATAAAAAAAAACTGAACATCAGTATTCAAGGTAGGAAAATACAAACTATCTGCTAAGTCAACATTCTGGTTTTAGTTAAAGCTATAGCGTCAACTTTAAATTGAGATGTTATGCGAAACAAAAAAAAATCTGAAAATTTATGTTTTCAAGGTACGGAAATGCAAACTATCTGCAAAGTCAACATTCTGGTTTTATTTTAATTTTTTTAAGCCATTGACATGTTGCGAGAAATAAAAAAAGATCTGAACATCTGTAATCAAGTTTGGGAAATGTAAACTATCTGCTAAGTCAACATTCCGAGTTAATTGAAGCTATGGGATGAACTATACATTGAAGTGTTACGAGAAATATAATTTAAATTAATCTATTGGGTAAACTACCCACTGTGTACATGTATACATTGACATGTTTCGAGAATTTAAAAAAAAATGAACATCTGTATTCAAGGTTGGGAAATGCAAACTATCTGCTAAGTCAGTATTCTGATTTGATTTAAAGCAGTGAACTATACATTGAAAGGTACGAAAAAAAAAAAAATCTCAAAATCGTTATTCAAGGTACTGAAATGTAAACTATCTGCTAAGACAATATTCTGATTTGATTTGAGGCCAATCGGTAAACTATACATTGACAAGTGGCGAGAAATAAAACAATCTCAAAATCTGCATTCAATTTACGGAAATGCAAACTATTTGCAAAGACAACATTCCAATTTGATTTAAAGCCATTGAATGAGCTATACAATGACAATGTGCGAAGAATTAAAAATATCTGAAAATCTGTATTCAAGGCCGGTACGGAACTGCAAACTATCTGCAAAGGCAACATTCCGTTTTGATTGCAAAGGGTACATTCCGAGTTGATTGCAAAGGCTACATTCCGATTTGAATGCAAAGGCAACATTCGGAGTTGATTGGAAGGGCAACATTCCGAGTTGATTGCAAAGGCTACATTCCGAGTTGATTGCAAAGGCAACATTCCAATTTGATTGGAGAAGCTACATTCTGAGTTGATTGCAAAGGCTACATTCTAATTTAATCGTAAAGGCAACATTCCGATTTAAATGCAAAGGCAACATTCCGATTTGATTTAACAGACTGACTAATTGAAAATTGCTCAAACTTCTTGTCACAGAATCCAAAAATAAGATAATGGTGTACATAAGAGAGCGAAATAACACTTCTGACATACAACTATACTGTTAATACCGTATCGTTAATGAGTAATCATCAATTGAAATGGATAAATTTAGAGAGCGTTTGTAAAGCGAAACGATGGAATAATTTGGGGTATTGCTGTTGCTTTCGTGGAAATTGTTAAAGAGGTTAGCGCGTTAGACTCTTGATCCGGAGGTCTGAGCTTCGAACTCCGGTGGAAGCAACTTTTTTTCTGTTTTATGCTTTTCTTGTTTTAATACTTGGTCTCTTTAGTTCAGATGCTTTCATTTGTCAAGTTAAGACGTTTAATGGTATATTTCAAAACATACAAAAATCTGTGAACAATTCCCTTTAAAGCTTAGGTTTGACGCGAAGCGAATGTTTCTCAAACACAAAATTTAATGTCAAAGTAGAGCGCCTCGTTTGGAGTGTTTGACTTTGGGTTTCAAAGAATACACTTTATGGGCTGAAAAACAACTAGTTTGATACTCGAAAAATGTTCGCTGATAAGTTGATAGCCGGTAATCCATCTTATCATAATATTGCTTTTTCGCAGCAAGCACGCCATGCCTCAGTGTGAAATATGAAATGATACTTCGAGAGTCCCTAATCCGCATATTTCGTGGGTATGGCGATGTGAGAAAGTCACTTCCTCACCAAGCAAGGTCGTGTGAAAGTAGAGGAATTATTGTCTTAAAAGAGACATGTTCATTGCAAACAATTAAAGCATCGTGAAAGCAGTTTTGTTCATTTGCAGTTTTAAAAAATGCGATAAAACATCATAACTGCAAACATTGTTTCCAATATATTTCGTTGCTTTATATAGTTTGGGCTTTCTTTTTCGTTTGGAGTTTAGGAAAAACCATTAAAGTTGATTATCTGCCAGTCTGTGAATATGTGAAAAACAGTCAGAATTGACAATCTGCCAGTCTGTGAAACTGTGAAAAAAATGCGAAAATTGTCAATCTGGCTGTCTTTGAATCTGTGAAGGAAAACCACGGTGAAAGTTGTCAATTGTTAAATGTGTGATCAAGTCCCTTTAATGTGGTACGATCAGCCTATTACCAGATAGGCCTTACGGAGTAGCGCCTGGCCCAGCTAGCTAATGTCGTACGATCAGCCTATTACCAGATAGGCCTTACGGAGTAGCGCCGGACCCAGCTAGCTCAGTTGGTAGAGCGCTGGTAGAGTCAATCCGGGGATCGTGAGTTCGAACCCCAGCCCGGCCACATAACTTGCGTGGGGATTTGTCATGAAATTATTTCTACGGCCATTCTCCCCCTACCTCTGATTCATGTAGGGCATTTGTCAGTTACTGACATAAGTATGTGCACTTAGTACTGGTACACCGCTTAGATCGGCTAAGCTTGCCCAGAAAAAGTGTGAGTAGGTTAACTGACCGCCGTGATATCATTGAAATACTGTTAAAAACGGCGAAAAATCCAAACAAACAAACAAACTGACGGAGTAGCGTCCCTTACTTAAAGAATCTAATCATGTACTAAGATGGTCAATCGAACCCGTGTCGCACTTTAATTAAGAAATTATTTTCGATTTATTGTTTAATAGCCACGCATCAAAACGACCAAGAGTTGTTTATTGGCCGATAAACAACGATAATGCGAAAATCGTTTCGATTCTAACCTGATTTGACGAATATTCTTATTATTGTAATTGGAAGTATTTTTAAAATGCTCCGCTCAGATTCGGAACTTCTTTCTGCTTTGTTGATTGGGTAGTTTAACAACGACAATTTTGTTTTTTGTCAATCGAAAAACTAGTGAGTATCATGTTAGAATATCGATTCTATAACGAAATAATCTAAAAGCCCAGTCTAATTCGGTTTGACCCTACCAAACTTTGGTTGCAAATGATTCCGTGAATGACATAAATGTATATAAAAAGTATAAATGTACATGATTTCTCAAAGTGTAACTTCGGAATTATTCATACGTGTATGGCGTAACCTTAATGCCAATTCTTTTCACTTAAAATGAACGTTTTGGTGAACAAATGTTAACTACTCTTAGTGATGCGATACTGACATAATTAATCATGTTATTTTGTAATTAATTGATTGAAATATGTCGTCTCTTTACTCGTTTTATGTGCATTAAAATGTGCACCTCTTTATACATATGGGCATTTATAACAGTTGAAGTTCTGCTGGGGATTGATGCATTTAATTCTCTAGTCATATTAAAAGCTATTGAATGATGCATTTTAATGCTCGAGTCATAATGAACATATAGTTTGGCAATGATATTTATTGATGGTCGGTGTAAATACGTATTATCATTTCGGGAAACATTATATATGCAGATGGCTGCACTCTTGTTCTGAATTATGGCGTAGTCATAGCTGGTTGATGATGTGTCGGGTTGAAGCATGTCGGCCTATGTTTCCAGGCGTTGATTCGTTGACCTCGTTACCTTTCGCAAGCTGTTTTTATTGTTTGTTGGTGATGATGGTAGTTGTGGTGATGATGGTGGTGGTGATGATGATGACGACGACAACGACGATGATGATCTTATAATGATAATGATGATGACGACGACGATGATGATGATGATGAGGAGGAGGAGGAGTAGGAGGAGGATAGTGAATGTGCTGAAGATGGCGATGATGATGATGATAACTATGATGCTGCTGATGATGGTGACGGCTAGAATATTGACGCTGATCATGACGTCGACGACCATGGTGGTGGTGATGAGTGATGACGACGATGATGGTGACGACGATGATAATAATGCTGCTGCTGATGATGATAATATTATTGTTGTTGATAATCATAACTTTCTTAAGTTGTTGTTATTGATGATGATGATGATAATTATGCTGCTGTTGATAATGCTGCTGATGATGGTGACGACGACAACATTGACGCTGAATATGACGACGACTATGTTGGTGATGATGATGGTGGTGATTTCCTTGCGCATGTTCGTAATTCGTATGCCTCTGTTGTTTTCAATTACCAATGGTCGATCGTTTATAAAGTCAAAAACCAATGAAGGTTTATCTATTTAGATCATTTAATAAGTATATTTGTTCAGTCGTGTTCAGTCGCCTATTTGCCAGACATCAAGTGTTAGGCTACGTTCCTATGAGTCCGGGTCCGTATCCGCATACATATGTGTTTATGTATTGTTCATGATATGCTAGTCAAAAAGGGGCGGACGAAACTAATATGGCATGAAGAAAAGAACAAACAGTGTTGTGATTAAAAAAGGGCATTTATTGAAAATGCCCTAAACATCATAAAGGCATTCAAAAACCAAATGCCCTAAACCAGTAAAATTACATAGATGTAAATCACAACATATTTAAAACAATAAATGTACATACCATGTAAAAACACAATATATCTATAAACATGAAGAATAAAATACATCCAAAATACCATAATGGGCGATAACAAAGTGCCAAAACAATTATATGTAAAACATGCAAACCATGAAAATATGTAAACAATTCTGTAATTAATTGTAATTGGTGAGGTAGATGAGGAGGTGGTATATATTTCCGAAAGGTTTCAGTTCGGATGCACGTTTCCATGCATCCGTATTTCTCTTTGAATCTGGCTTTCAAAATGTCGGCATAAGACGAGCATGCTCATTTGTAATGATGGTTTCAGCGTTGAAATCCAATATTTGACAGAATTCATTCAAATTCAATAAATTCCATTCAATTTATGAGCATTTAACCGAATCTAACAGATTACCTACTATTTAGATTATATAAAAATGTATCTACACTTTTTCTTAAGTAGTTTTTTTTTACAGCAAACAAATTGCCCTTCATCTTGCTAAATGGCGTCCGCATTTTGTCCGCATCCCCATTAAATCGCTCAGCGAGCGATTCTATACGGACACACAATACGGACACGGACATGCGGATACGAATACGGGGATATGGAGCCGGTCAAATGTGTTCATTGTGTTCGTTTTTCATAGGATACGGTTTTTCATAGGATACGGACTTGGGACAAATTCTCTTCTACCATTTCTTTAACACTGGAAACAAGCTATCGTTGAAAACACGTACATTCTCTTCACATTACCTACCCTAACCTTTCATTTTCATTCTACCTGAAATCATTGTCCCCTCTGATCTTTGGAATTCAGCGGTCGAGACTTTGTAAGAAAGGTATAGCCTGGATATTACGGTATTTGTCTGTTTCAAAAAACACAGCGCGTGATTGAAATGTTTTATCAACACGAAATCTGGTTTATCAGTATTGTATATGTCTGTTTACGTTGAAACATTAATTAAGAAAGCTCCGTTGGCTCGTTTAAAGATTAATGTTTGGTCATAATAAGACTTACATGTATATACGTAGCCCTTCACACAAAAATAAATGTCGCGTTTCTATGGATGAAAGTGTTTGTTGTTGTTTTTGTTTGATTTTAAACATTGTTAAATTTACTTTAGCCCGCTTAGATGATCGTTTTGAATCTACAGGCGAGATTTTCTCTAAATACGTGTATTTGAATTGCCACTCTAGATACGTGTATTCAAATTGCCACTCTAGATACGTGTATTCAAATTGCCACTCTAGATACGTGTATTCAAATTGCCACTCTAGATAAGTGTATTCTAATTGCCACTTTAAAGACGTGTATTCAAATTGCCACTTATAACTTCGCTACCAGTATTGTTTATTTTCCGGTCGAAAAATAAATGACAAAGATAAATATATTTAGCTCATTTCACCATCAAGAATCACTATAACCTCGTAAGGTGTTAAAATATTTTTTCCGCGGACCTAACAATTTTGTTGCCTATCGATCATAAACTTTTTCGGACTTTCGGTCAAAGAGCAGTTTTCGCTTATATGCAGCTTTTCGATAATTCATATTTAGAAAAAAAAATATTGTGAAATGTCTTTTTATATGACCTTATTTATTGCTACGGTACAGTTTCTTTGATGGAAGGCGTTTCAACATTTAACATATAGTCCAATATACCACACACCCCCTAGATTTTTTGGCGATGTCAGCGGGAACCAACAATTTTTTTCTTGCCTAATCTGTGTAATAGTCCACGTCGGGGTTTAGGTTCTTCTAATATTTACTTCTAATATTGTAAATTATGATTAATAGCAATATGACACATTAATAAAAGATTGCCTTTATCTACTTGATGTAATTGTTCACTCGACACTAATGAAATTGCTCTTTTTGAAGTCAACCCTTTTTTTTCGTTCGTGTAAATATACTCAATATATCAGATCGCCGGTGGGGTAAAGGACTTTGAATAGAAAATTAGTATAATGGTATGTTAAACGGTTTTAATCATATAGACACTCAACGGAACAATTTCACGTCTTTTTATTGGGTCTTGGAATAAAAATGACGAATTGTTCGAGGTGTATGCAATTACACAGTTCAGATATGATGCGTTATAATCTTCTAAAATAAATAAACATTGTGTATTCTGAGGAGATTTGGCAGTGGCCATGTATATACATGTACCCTTTTCGCCACCATTTTGGTTGTTTGTGTAGCCAAGTTGAACAAATATGCTGTTCATTAACTGGCTGACTGAAAACTTCAGCCTAGTTGATTAGTTCTTTTTTTATTAGAAAAATTTGGTGGGTTGGTTGATTGGTTGATTGGTTGGTTGGTTGGTTAATTTTTTGGTTGGTTGGTTGATTAGTTGTTTTCTTGATTTATTGATTGATTTGTTAGTTGATTAACTTAGTGACTAAGTGACTGACGTACTGACTGACTGATTTATTGATGGATGGATAGATTGATTGACTGCCTGACTGGACTGAATTTCTGAATCATATTGATTGATTGATTGATTGATTGATTCACTGAGTGAATGCTTCATTGATTGATTGCTTGCTTGATTGCTTGCTTGATTGATTGATTGCTTCCTTGCTTGATTGCATAACTGATAAATTGATTGATAGAGTGATTGCTGGATTGATGGATTAAAAGTTTAGGTTGCTCGCTTGCTTTGATTGATTTCACGATGAACTCGTGTGTCAGAGAAGGGAAACAACTCCTATATAAAATTGCCCACTTAACACAAGAGTTACCTTTTCGTTGCGTTTCTCCGCTGTATATATCGTTGTAGACCCGTTGCTATATACAGAAATCAGTACAAACAAAGCGTCATTACACAGGGGATCAAATTTCAAGAGTCTTCTTCAAGATTTTCTGTGCGGGGGTAATCCTTTAAACTGCGCTAAACGAAATAAATGTCTTATCATACAGTATCTAAATGGTTATTTATTAAGCATGTTCCGGAAACAGAGTGGCGGTTGAAATTTGAAAGAATGCCGCGTGTGATTATTGTACGTGTATTTAGTGGAGACAGCCTGGGCCCATATTTATAAAGATTCGTATGTTATCCTTAAACTTATGATGAAAATAAGTCAACATACAAATTTGTGTTTGAAAAAATATGCTTTGGAACATGTGCATGACAAACACTGACTGTCGATAAACTTCATGAACTTGGAAATTTATTGCAACTTCTGTTTCAAAATCATCGAAAAGAAATTGCCAGGGAAAGATCTATTATCAGAAAAAAGGTACAGGTTGCTGCTAAAAAGGAGTACGGTGAAAAGACGGACCAGTTTGTTGACATTTTCTAATAATTTGCTAAATCACTGGTTTTATGTGTCTAGTGCTTATAATTAAGGTTTTTGTTAACATTGTATATGCATTTGACATTAAATATTTGCAAATATATATTTATTTAAAAGATTTTCAATATTTCTGTGTTGACCAGCCCAAAGGGGCAGGGGGGGGAGGGGCCCAAAAAGGAGCAGGGTGCAGCACCCTGCTATGTTGACCAGCCCAAAGGGGCAGGGGGGGGAGGGGACCAAAAAGGAGCAGGGTGCAGCACCCTGCTGTGTTGACCAGCCCAAAGGGGCAGGGGGGAGGGGCCCAAAAAGGAGCAGGATGCAGCACCCTGCTGTGTTGACCAGCCCAAAGGGGCAGGGGGGGAGGGGACCAAAAAGGAGCAGGGTGCAGCACCCTGCTGTGTTGACCAGCCCAAAGGGGCAGGGGGGAGGGGCCCAAAAAGGAGCAGGGTGCAGCACCCTGCTATGTTGACCAGCCCAAAGGGGCAGGGGGGGGAGGGGCCCAAAAAGGAGCAGGGTGCAGCACCCTGCTATGTTGACCAGCCCAAAGGGGCAGGGGGGGAGGGGACCAAAAAGGGGCAGGGTGCAGCACCCTGCTATGTTGACCAGCCCAAAGGGGCAGGGGGGAGGGGCTCAAAAAGGAGCAGGGTGCAGCACCTCGCTATTTCGCCCTAGATCTTCCCATAGTTTGCATTTTTTGTAAACAAAATCCAAATAACAAAAATCAGAATTTCAAGATTTTTCTTAATTTTCGACTAAGAGTCTATATTAATATCAGCCCTGAAACATAACTATTGGTTTGCGCTATTTCGATGGGTCAGCGCAAAACTATGCTATATAACATGTATTCAACATAGACTTAGCATACTTCTGCGCTGACCCATCGATTTGCTTTCTTTCTGTATATGGATGATCTACTTGTAATGTTCTTCTACAAAAAAAAAACACCATATATTTTGACTTTAATGCCACTTTATGCAAGTATACAAGGTGTTTTTGTAAAGAATGGTTTAAATCTTATAGATTTGCCTTTGTATTACACCGAACAAACAAGTGAATTTAAGCTGATGTTAACTTCGTAATTAGTAATATGTATTGTTAGTAAACCACTAAATACAAGAATTTTTCCCAACAAATAAGACATAATTATACTGACCACCCCACCAATTTCCGAAAATTATATATTTAAAAAAAAAACGAATCAAAAAGATAAGCTATATTTGAGGCGTGTGCAGCCCGCTTTTATGGTATTTTCTGTTTCAAGGAAGTCTATTCTAAACATAAATCCACTGTAGGTGGAAATTGTCGTCCCGGATTAGCCTGTGCGGACTGCACAGGCCGATCTTGGGCGACACTTTACGCACATGCATTAAGCCCGCATTTCCCATGACACGCCTCATTTCGTTTCTTTTTCGTTGAGACTGGTATTACATTTTAGCCTCAAGAAATGGAACTCAAGTAAGATATTTTGATTGCAAGCTTTAATATCCGAACTCATCTCTCCGTCTGAGTTTCTTAGCCTCGTTGTTAAAACAAAACAAACCCTTCAATATAATCGATAGAATCGACCGGGGAAGAAACGGGACCGCTTGCTGATAATACACAGATCTTTGCTTGCATTTATTGCCAATATGAGCTAGCCCCCAATTATAGGAAAACCTACACCGCGCTTACATCAATAACCGACTTACGTGGACTTCGGGAAAGCGTTCGACGCAATGGTTCGCATGCGCGGTTTCAGGTGTCCGGGTACAGGGGGGGGGGGGGGGGGTCGCGGAAAAGTCAGACATTATTGACCAAACTATAAAACAAGCTTTATGTGCAATACAATGGTAGTTCTACTCCGTGATATATAAGATACAATGGAGTTACGGATACTCAGCATCTGTAAAAGATAAAAACATATAAAGAGATAAATTCAGGAACGAAAATCTTCGACGATTCGGTGGGAATATGAACAGTGTCTGATTATGGACTTAACAGCAATGACAATATCCTCGTTAAAACAAATAGCTCTGGAGCATTAAATACTGAGAGGGTTAAAAATCGAATCTTGGTCGATTTTACGGGTGGGGGGTGGGGGTGGCGTACGACGCTACAACCCCATTTAAAGCCGCCTATGGCTCGGTCCTATCTTCAACATTGATTAGGCGGTCATTGATAAGCCTTTTCAAAATGATTTTAATGGGTATTGTTCCATATGAAACTAAGGGTATAGATATATTTGTAGGTATAAAGAAACGTTGGCTTTTATATGAATCGGAAAGGTGGACTGTTATTGATGCGTTTTTATTTGGCAATGAATCAACGTGAATAGATGTTAGAGCAAACAGTGCTTGCACAAACGTAGCGGGATTTATAATGCATTTCTTTGAGTGCATGTACATTTGAACAAATACCCGTTTTCAATATCACCGGGCAAGAATTCAATGGTCTTTTTTACGATTACGTTCGTGTATTTTCGACATTGCATTTATATCAGTGAAAAGAAGGAAACTTAATAATACTAGTATATAGGCTAATGAAAGGACTCATCGTCGCAGAACGCTGAAAATATTTACAGAGGAAAATAGAGAGAACGTTCTTTAAGCGCTTGAACAATAGCGTTCATTCAAGCGTTTGTTTACCCCGACGTCGTTAACAATTAGACTTCCCGTGATCCCGTGCGCGCCGTTGTTAAATGGACGTTGACTACAGAAAAATTTCGGAATAGAATTGTTCACATTTTCTTGAATTTTTTGGAGTACATGATGGCGTAGTGTTTAAAATTTATTGAAATTTAGTGAAATTGGTAAAAAGGTCATTCGTCCGGAATAAAGTGTCCGAATTACCAACGATTTAAGCGTCGCTATCGTCATGTTATCGCCAACTATGCAAGGGAAGCGGATTACCGTTTTCGTTAACGGCGATAGATTTATGCCAGGGAAAGTAGTGACGTTAAACACTCACCAGATTCCGGAGTTTGATACCTTTTGCGAGTTTCTAACGGAGCGCGTTCCGAACCGCACGGGCGGTTGCTATAGACGCGTGTACACGCCGAACGGGACGGAGGTCCGGGCCCTGGACCAGATCGAGGCCGGACATGAGTACGTGGTCTCCAAAGATCGGTATAGGAAAGTTGCGAACGATTTTGGGTAAGTTCTGCAAGTGCGACTTGGCGACCTCCGTATGGTGACAGTGATACTATGCCTACATTCTGATTGGGCACTTTATATATATATATATATATATATATATACATGGCCGCATATCATTTCTTATCTTGGATATGGGTCTTGTTTATTTACCGGTACATCTACATCTCGACGTTTCCGTAGAGTCTTTATTCCACCGTATCATATACATATATTCGTTGAAACTTCTCATTACCTAATATTTGTAATATCTTACTGTCGTCCAATCACGGAGAGCTATTTGTAATATCTTACTGTCGTCCAATCACGGAGAGCTATTTGTAATATCTTACTGTCGTCCAATCACGGAGAGCTATTTGTAATATCTTACTGTCGTCCAATCACGGAGAGCTATTATTTTTTCAGAATACCTTCACAGTTTCAGCTTTCCATGAGTACTTAACGCAATCAAGAGATGATGTATATTATGTATTTTAATTTTCAATATTCCAGCTTCCAGTGGATTTTTAAACATTAGTTCTTATTTCATGCATTTCCACAGTATTCTTTGCAATCGTGAATGCATTGTACTGCATACGACACAGTTTAGGTGTACCTAAAAACGAAACTGTTCACCCATAGCTGACCTTTTAGTTTTGTTTAGAAAGTCGACATTCAAGTAACCGGAAGTGAGATTGGAAAGAACCGGAAGTTACGGGAATTTTACGACAAATTAACAATCCATGGCAAAATGTCACAAGTGAGTCTGTATGTGATCGATATGAAAATATGATGTCATTGCGTTTAAGCAAATATGCACACCAGTCGAAAAAAACTTCTGTTCCTAAATAAAGATCGCTATTCATTTATTTCCAAGTCCTTTGACTTTAAATGTTTTCAAACAATCGTATATAAATTGACATAGATTGTGACAGTGAAGACTAAGATTTAGATGGGGAACTGTCATAATCATATGACCAGGTTTTCAGAGAATCCGTTGTCGAACAAGTACCAGCAATTGGTAAAGACAACTTTAACGCGCATGTTCGATTAATTAACTTGTGACGCAATCGCTTTTTGGAATTTAATCGCGTTTTGGAATTGAATGTATCATTGTTTGCAACAATACAATGTCAACATCATGCTGTTTTTGTACATGGTGTGTCACTCGTGTAAACCGAACGCAATAAAAAATAAACAAACACATGTTTAAGACCCAATGCTATATATACATAGACTTCCCGTACATGTGTGTTCAAATGTTTGTCAATGGCGTCAATAAGACGCGGCATCCATTATACACATGAATGAAATAATTGAGCCTTTAAATGTGATATCTTTAATTTATTTATTTGTGATCGCTGAGTTATTAGTCTGAGTCGATATTTGTTTATCTTTGCGAACATAATTGGAGGAATCCGTTATTTATTGGATTTAGACTTGTTTACGAGTGTGGTTTGTTTAATGCGCCTGTGAACTGGATGATGTATCCAGTGTCGTAATTTGTCCTACGTCGGTTAATTACTTAAGTTGGTTGATGAAATTGGTTACGTGTGTTGTCCGGCTCAATCAATATGGAAAGGTTCAGAATCAGCAAAGGCAAGGTTCTGCTCAAAAAGGGGCAGTAAAGAAATCTTGAATCTTTCTTTGATATTAGCTGACAGAGTGATAATCCTAGCTTTTTTAATCATGTTGGTGCTTCTGGTTTTAAAGGTTCTAAACATTGACGTATAGTCTGATCATGTGACATGTATTTGCTATATGTATTTGCAAAAATATATTCGAGGAGTGTCGTGGGAAACCCGGGATTAATGCATGTGCGTAAAGTGTCGACCCGGATTAGCCTGTGCATTCCGCATTCCGCACAGGCTAATACGGGACGACACTGTCCGCGTTTATGGTATTTTCTGTTTCAAGGTAGTCTCTTCTAAACATAAATCCACTGTAGGCGAAACGTGTCGTCCCGGATTAGCCTGTGCGGACTGCATAAGCTCATTCGGGACGACACTTTACGCACAGGCATTAAGGTCGGGTTTCACGCCATGCATGGCTGTAAAATTTAAAGACAAAACGCGACAATTGTCAAAAACCATATTGACTGAAACCAATTCCAGTGTCGTCAACTAGAAATGGTGCTTCTGATCCACGTACATGTACAATAATATCAGGGTTTTGAGTGGGGGTGAAACAATTACCGACATACAAACTATATATTGCAATATATACATTATGATATATCGATTCTTGGACACGTTTTTTTTTTTTTGGGGGGGGAGGGGGGTCCGCCTTACTAAACCCACTTATGAATACGGTGTACACGTATTAAATAGCCAAATAAATGTTAACAGTCTCCTTTCATTTCCAGCTACATTAGATAGTATTACACTATATGGTTTAAACACCGCTCGCGAATGATGTTTTTAAAACAAAATTTGTTTGACGAATACTTGTTGACACAGAGAGCAAATCTTTATGAAAAGCACGCACAGACGGGTGCAGTGTTTGTAGATGTATTGAATAATTGTTTTCGATTAGCGCACGAATCGATGTCATAGTGTATGTGTGTATTTCGAAGTTTATGTGGTCCTTCCTCGCCGAAGCTGGAACCCGTGTTATTAAACATCGTAGGGCATATTTACATTACGATACAATTTTCGAAGAAGCATAAATTCTAAGCACCAACATCTATGATTACTTTATTTCAGTAATGCAATTTATTTCCTCTGTATCTTTCACATGTTCTTTATTTCATGAACATACTGATAATAAATGTCTATTTTTTAAACTGCAAAATTCAGTCGTAACTTCAATTTGTCGTAAGATCTTTGATAATACAGTTTGTAATTGCATCCGGTTTTTATATGCAATAAAGTCATATTCTTCTGTGATCCTCGCGCATTCCCCTTTTTAGGCCAATCGTATTCTTCTCGTTTAAAAATGTGACGAATGAGATCACATTCTTCACAGATGTGTGAAAAATATGATAAGTGAACAATATGATCCTACATAGCTGCAATTTCCAGCTTTTCAATTTTTACTGACATATCTTTAATTGTGCAGTGGTCTTGTGCTGTGGGGGGAAACCGGTATACCCGGAAGAAATCCCCCTGTCCGGTATGGTGGGTGTGCCAACCACTGCGCTAGCCGGACAGCCCCATCTATGTGATAGTTCACACGTTGCTGGAATTAAACGTGTGTAATTAAACTAAATCAAACGTATCGAGGTGCCATAATGCACCTATCAATATTTTCCACGAGGGGGCGGGGGAGCGGCGGGCATATACGGGACTTTAGACTGAAAGCGATTCCCGACAGGCGGGAAATTGACTCGCCGAATGATTCCGGGTCGAGGGAAATAGGTATTGCTTTTGGTCGGATTTTAGATCCTGGTAATATTGGCCCCCAGGTCATTTGATACACCAAGTATCTCCCACTGTGGGGATTAAGACACAAATGCTTGGCTCTAGGGTGGGGAATTAGACCCCGAAAAATAAAATTAGTCAAATTCCCCTGGGTCAGCCCGCCACTCCCCGCTGGGGGAAACTATTGACAGGTGCATGTCTTGCGTGTAGCAAACTGCTTCTTCCGGTAGTTGCAAACAAATAAGAAAATTAGTCCTAGATGGAGACCAAATGTTTTTAATTCAAATCATAAATGTCCATTGATGCACAACGAAATATTAAGTAAAGAAAATGTTCATGAAAGAAATATTGAAACTGTTCTGATGTATCACATATTTTCAATATTGTTTGAGCGGGTTTATTCCTTTATTATTGTATCATTCTATAATAATATATATTTAGCGTCTTCGTTATTTATCGTTCATGTTTTTCTTTGTAATAATTGCTGATAGTGTCATGCTATGTATGTATGTATAATTGCTGATAGTGTCATGCTATGTATGTATGTATAATTGCTGATAGTGACATTCTATGTATGTATGTATAATTGCTGATAGTGTCATGCTATGTATGTATGTATAATTGCTGATAGTGCGATGCTATGTATGTATGTATAATTGCTGATAGTGTCATGCTATGTATGTATGTATAATTGCTGATAGTGACATTATATGTATGTATGTATAATTGCTGATAGTGTCATGCTATGTATGTATGTATAATTGCTGATAGTGTCATGCTATGTATGTATGTATAATTGCTGATAGTGTCATGCTATGCATGAACTGAGCTTTGAAGATACATATGATTGTAGATTTACGACCAGTGAGAGCATGATTTACAATGTGCCTTTTACATCAAGTTTTGATTTACTTTACAACAATTTTGATTAATGATCTCAATAAATGGTAACGTACGCACGTTTACATATTACACGTTTACATATTACACGTTTACATATTACACGTTTACATATTACACGTTACATATTACACGTTACATATTACACGTTTACATATTACGCACGTTTACATATTACACGTTTACATATTACACGTTTACATATTACACGTTTACATATTACACGTTTACATATTACACGTTTACATATTACACGTTTACATATTACACGTTTACATATTACACGTTACATATTACACGTTACATATTACACGTTTACATATTACACGTTTACATATTACACGTTTACATATTACGCGCTTTATTGACTGACATTTGGGATGGGTATTGTCATTACATCCTTCAAAACAAATATTTTCAATGGAAACTAGAACACTACAGTAGTAAGAATGTCAAAAATAATTACAAAATGACGCGTTTATTTATAGCAACATACAGTAAACATGCACCGTTAATGTATTAATGCGCGAAGTCGCGCTGACGATGTTGAATAATTTCAAGAGACTGTTAACAGATTTTTGTAGTTTTGAAGTATGCCATTAAATGTCTTAATTTGACAGATTTAAGCATCGGAACTATAGAGCTCAAATATATTAGTTCACAAAGAGGATGAAAAAGAACAGACAAAATGTTGCTCCTCCCGGGATTCGAACCTCAGACCTCCGGATCAAAATGCTCAAAGTCTTAACCACTCGGCCATTCCAATTTCTATATTTGAATCTACATTTTTTTTTTACTTTATATAAGCGATTCACGTGTTGTCAAAATTTTTAAAGAAAACAAAAGAAACAGTCCAAATTATTCAATCGTTTTAGGGTAACAAACGATTTATAATTTTATCCATTTCAACTGATGATTACTCATTAACGACACGGTATTGCAGTAATTTTCTATGTCCGTAGTGTTATTTCGCTCATTTATATACACTAATCTTTTCTTTTTGGAACCTGTGACAAAAGGTTGGAAAATTGCCAATTCGTCAATCTGTGAACGGGTCCCTTTAAAAAAAAGGGCAGATTCTACCATTGTACAGATGACATGGCAAAGGTAACCAAATATCGAGGTCGAAATGGGTTAAAATCATACTGGTCATTTTCTAAGTACAAACATCGCAACATGTTTAAAGAATAATTTCAAGCGACATATGAATTAAGCAATATTTTCATGACAAATTCGCATATTATATATTTATTTTAGACACATTTTTTTTGTCACCGATGTACCGGTCAAACAAAGGCTTAAAGAGTTCTTCGATACAGTAAATATGTAGTAGTTACCCAATAATTTACATAAATAATAAATGATCGGGTATAGTGTAGTGTTACGTGTTAATTTTTAATAGGAAAAATATGACGCCTTGGTATTAACTAGAAGTATTTTCATGCAAGAGGGAGTTGGGCTTCAAACGAAATGAAACAATGCCGTTCTGAGGCCATATTTCAGAAACATCTTAAGTTTATCTTAAAATATTTTCACTTAAGTTCCAATATTTGCAAGGTAATATTTTTAAAACTACATACAAATTAATGAATCCAATTACTGTTGAGAACATAGTAGTTAATTATAAGTTGATAATTAGTGAACACTAAGCAGAATTTTACGTACACATTTAATAAAATGTTAAAGAAAAATGATGACTTTAAGGCAAAGGATAAGATTTTACTTAAGATGTTTCTGGAATTTGACCCCTGTTCTGAATATATGATGGCATCGTTCAAGGGGCAGACAATTATTTATTGGTATATTGTTAGTTTTCTTGAAAGATATCATGTTTATTTTGTCACATGATTCTGCGTGTATATATACACATGTATTTTCTTTTAGAGCGATGTACTAGAACTTGGGATGAGGAAATGTTTTCTACGATTGGAAAATTCCCTGTGGAAATTGTCCATTAAATCCATTACCAATAAAAGAAAACATAACTTGAATCGCTTGCAATTATATCATTTGGAAGTAACAAGTTGCATGTTATATATTCATTACAGTCACTTAAAACGAGACTCGCCACTTTAGTGTTTGGAACATCAATTGAACATTAATTGAACATTAATTGAATGATCAAACAAGGAAACCCTCACAAATTCACTTTGTGCATGTAGATCAGTAATTATTGTTAGGTAATCGATATTGCGAAGAATGTAACAATTAAACAGATATATAAATGTCTACGTGTATTTGGTATGTTTAAAGTTGTATAAGTTTTAGAACTGCACAGTAACCGTGGTTACCAGTCGTCCACTTTTCCGTCACCTTTTCGTCACTAGATCGTCGCAACTCTCATTGCGTAAATAGAAAAAGCCTTAGGTTTTAAGAAAACTGCAAGGATATATTTCTGCTATTCATAGAGATTTCGGCTTTAACAGTAATTAAATTTAGTCTGGGGACTTCGATTTGGGGTTTCAATTATCAATCTGGCCATTAAAGTGCACGTATTTTAGGAATTGATTTTAATTCGATTGTGACTTCTGTATTATTTGAATTTAGATCAGAGCTTCGATATAGTTGGATGTATTAGATCAGGGACTTCGAAGGTGTTTGAAATAAGATTTGGGATTTCAGCGTTTTTTGGATTTATACTGAATACTTCGATATAACATGAAGTTACATCGGGGACTTCGAAATGTCCTGCAGCTATGGTGTGGACTGCGATATTCGTATAGATTAAAGCTAGAATAGACTGAGTTCAACTTTTTCCCTAAGGCGATAGTGTTTTTATTTCTTGGTTCTCGCACATTTTTGGAAAAGTGTCCGGTTGGAAGCGGGAAAAAAATAAAAAATAAAAAACAACAAAACAGAATTGAGTAAATTAATGACTAGAATTTCACAAATGGAAATGGGCTTTGATATTAAAATCTAAATGCATTATTATTTTTAAAAAATCATATTATAAAACATTAACTTAATCAGTACATGATAACCATGACATTGATATTTTTTTTTTGCATTGCGTGTCACAGGTTGAAACCATTTCACAAGGTCATTTTTATGATATCGGTCCCATTCTACAAATTATTTTTTTTTTTTGCTTTTGGAAAAAATCGGGTCGGCGGGTCCGAGAACCAAAAAAAAAACTCTCGCCTAAAGCTACGCCCCTGTGGGACACGTGAGGTCAAACTCGAAATTGCTTCCGTCTGAATCTGTGTTAACTCCGGACAGTGAGTGACACTTCTATGCGTTCGTGTCTAATTGGTCGGTGTTTATTGGCGGCCTTCACGATTTTCACTCAGAGAACCGGAAGCTCGGAATCACGTGCTTTTGCGATAATGACGAGTATCGTTATTTTGTTGGGTTTATATTTAAGTTTTGTGTTTTATTTTCCTCTAGTTTTAAAGTTATTTAATTGTCACACGTTGTTTCTCGTAGGCTTTGTGGTATTAACTGACTCATGTCATGATTATGCACCTATCAATGTTTTCCCCAGCGGGGCGGGGGGGGGGGGGAGCGGCGGGCATATAGGGGACTTTAGACTGCAAGCGATTCCCGACAGGCAGGGTCCCGTGGAAATAGACTTTGGTCGGAATTTAGATCCCGGTAATATATGCCCAGACCATTTGATAGATATATAGCTTCTCCCACTGAGGGGATTTAGACAAATTTGCTTGGCACTAGAGAGGGGAATTAGACCCCCCCAAAAAACATTTGTCAAATTCCCCTAGGTCTGCCAGACGCCCCCCCCCCCCTCCCTGTGGGAAAATATTGATAGGTGCATTAGTATGATGAAATACCAACTATATTATTTATTGCATTGTTGTTGTTAATGCAATGCTGAAGTCATATAAATGGATCATATGTTCGTTCAATCATGAAAACTATAAGTAGACTTTAATTCTAACATGACACGCACATAGTTTTCAATAGACTAAAAACACAATTCACCGTTGTTAGTCTACCAATAAACAACCCGAAAAAATAGTTCCGAAGCTGTAAAATATAGTTCGCGTTGAATTGCAAAAAATGTGGTCAGGTCATGTTAGAATCGAAATAATTTTCACATTATCTTTCTGTATAAACAACGATTTGTCGTTCTGATGCGGTATATTAAACCACTTGGGTTAACGCCCTCGTGGTTTAATTCCTACGCATCAGAACTCCAAATCGTTGTGTATAAGCCGATAAACAACTCTTAATCGAAAACTATTTCCTTAATGTAAAATGCAAAAGCAAGTGCTACCCTTAGTACTATTAAAGCAATGCCTGTCACCATAATTGTTCTAGAAGCGCTTTTATTGTTATGGATCCCACTATATAACAGGGGCGTACCTAGGCCCAAATTGAGTATACGCACAATTGAAATTGCAAATTCAGGTGACGGTAAATTGACATTTCCTCTGAAAGTCATAAACATGCGCAACATGTATTAACTATTTACCAATCATTTGTAGCACACAGTGTATCTAGATAACATTTACACAAAGTCGCCTCTGACAGTGCATAGATCGTACACAACGCTATTAATAGACCGAAATTAATGTATCTTTTTAAGATTGAAGAACTTTCCAATTCCATGTTAGCGTTACCATTTATACGCACGGGCGTGAAGGAGTAGGCCTAGTTATGCCCCTGTATAAGTATAGATAATAGATTTATTGTCAGGATTATCGGTGTAGTCGCGATAAAAACTGAAGGTTGTCGCATTTACTTGTGCCAGTGCGCGCTGCGTAGATTAATAGCTGTCCGAGGATAAATTGCAGTTTAAATAATATATCATCAAAACCCTTTGTATCGCGGTGTGGGTTTTTTAATGTTCTGCTTTGATGAGCTTTATACTCGGCCATGCATGCGATAATGTATTTACATCTTATAACTATTAAGGTGTTCGATTTTGTTTGATCGATTAATGCATGTAGAGAGGCCTTCTGGTTCGATTTTGTTTTATCGATTAATGCATGTAGAGAGGCCTTCTGGTTGATCTAGTACATGTAAGTTTTGCTGGTAACGATTAAACTTACGTAAAAAAGGGATCGCAGTTTTCTAAGCCGATATATAAGTAGATCTATAAGAAAATGTACCTGCCTAGTAGGCCTAGTGTTGTCCGTATAAAGATCTGTATTGGATCTATTGACATAGATCTACTAACAATAATACTAATAATAAATAATAATAATAATAATAATAACAATAAAATACATTTTAAGTAATCAAGATGTGCGTTTATTGTATAACACCCTGCCGCTACTAATGGATATCTTATCTTAATTACGCGCAAAAGGCATGTGCGGGTCTACCCAGCTTCCCGATAAGAAGATATTGACATAATGTTATTGGACTATCAACAAATAGTATGTAGCTGCTTATAATGAACTGCTAACCACCACTTAAATTCCTACTTTCTATACTGTAGCCATAGGTAGATTTATAGATTTATCAATACTTGCCGAGTCTAACAAGAATGTTATTAATTATCAGGAATTTAAAGACAGCGATTATGTGTATTTGTTTGGTTAATTCCGACTGTATACATTTTTGTGGGGCAAATCGTTATTAAAAAAGATGTTTTAATGATTATTTAACGGAATGCTGTGAACTAATTTGTTTACATTCTGCACGTGGTAACTAAGGAAAGCGGGTCAAAGGTCACTTAGCTTTAATCCCAGAATGCAACAGATGTTATGGTGGAAGAGAGCGAAACATCCGAAGTTGTTTACTGTTACATGGCGACAATAGACGTTTTTATAATTTTCGGATACATGATTTGGGTTGTAAAACATTGGCGGAATTTAGCTTTCATGTAATTGGGATTACATAAAGAGACTAGAAAAATGTCGAAAACATACTCGCCTTCAAACTACGCTCCGGTTGAAACGAGGGATTTAAAACATAGTCCGAATTGTGTGTTTTATGTGAATGGTGACCAGTTTTCGCGAGGGGCTCGAGTGTGCATTTCGAACAGAATAAAAACTCTGGATGGTGTTAAGGAAGAGCTAACACAACTACTGTATAAAGACAGGCCTCAGGTTGGATTTGTAAGAAATATTTACACGCCCATAGGTGGAACTCGACTTCAGTCACTTGATGAATTCAAGGATGGAGAACACTATGTTGCTGCACTTAACGATAGATTTAAACCATTGCCGTAAGTTTATTCATTGTCTCAATGACCGTTTCATGATTTATAAAACAAGTATGTCTGTAATTTGGCCAAGATTTATTTAAATTATTTGGTATAAACTTAATTTAATTATAAGAACATTGAAAAACAAAGTTAAAAGTCAGATTTTTGACTTTCAGTTCCATTTCTGTTAAACTCATAACCAAAATGATATGGCCTCTTTTCTTGTATATTCGGCCACTTAAGGGCTAAAATGATTTTATACCCTAAATGAGCACAGTTTCAACACCAATGACACTTTTATCTATAAAGTTAAGGTCTCTCCTACTACATAAAGGCCAGATAATTTAGAGATCAGCCATTCACTTACTTACGAACCAATTCTAGGAAGGCACCCTAGCACAAATTTTCCTATAATTTGGTTCAGTCTTCATTATGATAAGAAAACGCTAAAATTGTGTTACAATTTTGATACAATTCATTAGAAGCATTCTTTATTAAACTAACACACACTAGCATACTGTTTGAAAATGAATGTTTACAAAATTCTAGGCTTATGCACAAAGTGTGTAGCAATTTTGGGGAATTTCTTTAAATTTTGGGAATTTCTCAGACAAACTCTAAAATTCAAAATGTTTAAATCCTAAAACAATATTTTTGTGATAGAATTGTCTCAATACAGATAGCAAACACAAGTTTTATAAGAAATAATAGTTAATTTCCATTATTTGGGGGTGGCCGAATCTATAGGATTGGCTGAAATCTATAGGAAAGAAGGATGCAAGTTGTTACAAATGTTACTTTCTCAGCATGCAATATCTCACAACATTTCATTTTCTGGAATACATTTTCCCATTGCCCATGTCCACGCCAGCGAACCAACAATGTTCATTTTTCTCTAGCTCGTATTTTAGTTACTGTTACATTTGTATTTTCTATCCTTTGTAATCCAGGGCTTCCACTGGAAAATAATATTCTGTCACCATCAGTTCCACCATTTTGTAAAAACTCATCATTTAAAATAAAATTGAGCCATTTCATTTTGGCCATTTTATAGCCATTTTATAGCCATTTTACGCTTAACAGACAAGCCAAGTGTACCCATTATTTTCTACTGTTTAAAACAATGCCAATAAAAATTCGGTTACATGCCATTGAAAAGATTTAATAAAATCCAAGGCTTATTGTCGATAATTTATTTTTTAAAGAAAAACATATGTACTCGAGGGGAATTGTTGGGTCCTAAAATCGGACACTGAATTTTATGGCGTCCTATTCGTAAAAGTATGCATCCAAATATGCTGAATTTCACGTAACTGAGAACTCTGCTGAAGCAGTTGTTCAGAATAAGCTTTCATTTCAAGAATCATTGGTCACTTTATACTGTCTTATGTCTTTATACAATTTAAACTATTGTTTTTCTTCAATTCGCCTTGTGCTATTAATCTGGGTTTAAAAATGTATGGAATATTACAGAAAGGCCCACCTGACAGCCAGAAAATTTAATCTTGTAAATAACGAGAAAAAGAAGACAACAGTGTTTTTGTTAGGGCCAATTTGGGGCCGAAATTCAGCCCCATTCCCTTGCTTAAAAAGTATATATTTTTCCACTTTATCTACCTGAAAATTTCCCTCCTAATGTAAGCTGTATTTAAAAAAAAAGTTGACCAAAATCTGACAAAAATTGACTAAGATAGAGGAATTTTCATAAACAACACCAGCAATTTTTCATTAAACCAAGTTAGTGCATAATCTAAGTTATCATTTGTTGCAAAACAGTTGATTAATGTTTTAGAACATAGAAGAATATAAACTTATAATAATGCTGTTCTAAAAAAAATTCCTCTTTTGACGTAAAACTCCCCATCTGAAGGGCTCCGCCACCTTACCCCCAAAGTTGAAAAAAAACACTGTGTTTTGTAGTACATGTAGCATATCATTATCACCGCAATGTGAAAACCTGAGATCTGTTGACATTAGCATAGGCCTTCATTGATGATTGCATTTTCAACATGACACAAACGCTGCAATAAGTGACCATTTTTACATTTTATTTTTGTCAGACTTAAGTGGGGTTTTTTACCTTTGGGGGAAAGGTGGCGGGGCCCATCAGATGGGAAATTTTATGGCAAAAGGGGATTTTTGTTAGAAAAGCATTATTAGTAAATTTACATGTTTATATTCTACTTTTTAAAAAACCATTAATTAATCTATTGTTTTGCAACCAATGATAACTGCTTTAACATGGCTTGATGAAAAACTGCTGGGAGAGCTTACATTCTGAGGGGAATTTTAAGGTAAATATAGGGGAAAAATAGATACCTTTAGAGCAGGGGAATGGGGCCAAATTTCGGCCCCAAATTGGCCATAAAAAAGCACGGGACTTTGAATTTCGTTCAAATGAATTAATGTTATTGGCATTGACATTATTATGAAAGATAATTGAATACATTTTGTTTTTGTAACCTTATCAATTTTTCATGATGATTGGTATACATCAACAATTTTCCTTTAATTTAATGTTTGAGATATATGAAACAATTATATATTATTTGTAATCAAAATAGAATGTCTTTCAGTTATTATTTATCTATTATTCGATGACTTAAGTCTAGCATAATGCTTAACAATGGCAAACAATTGTGGAAGTAAATATATCAGTTGCAAAATATGCATCATCCAAAACAGATTTAGAACGCTGTTTGTAACACAGGACATTAACTCGTAAAGTTAATATTTAAAATGAAAGAAAAACACACCTATAGTCATTGTGTAGGCTTATTTTTTGCTAAATAACCTTAATCCAAATTCCAATAGTTTGCCAAGGTTTGTTATGATTTAAGGCAATGTTGTTAAAGTCTCTGGTAGAAAAAGATTATTGAAAACCTTTGAGTGTGTTAAAATAAATTACCTTCCATTGACATAAATTCTTTGACATGGTTTTGAAACGCTTTATCTCTACTACAAGTGGGCAGTATGTTATTTTAATGTTAAATTATGGTACAGCCATGACTGTTACATGTAATAGGGTGTTTACTTGGTGATATAAAAGTTTAATTTCTGCAGTGTATTGCATCATATTTCTTTAAAGGTTCTTCATGTTATTTTGATATTTTCACAAAAACATGTTAACATGGTATTTTTATCTGTATAAAAGCAAATAAATTTGAATTGCTGTAGTTTATAAAAAAAATAAAGTTAAAAGTCTATGATTATCTGCACTCCATGCATTAATTGCATATTCACTTGTATTGCACAAGTGAATATGCAATTAACAACATTCACTTCTGTTATTTATTATGATGAGTATGTAACAGGTGCACACTATTTAGCATTTAATATCTGTTTAAAAAGACTATTATTACTGTAAGTACTATTTTGATGTTCTACTCCATTGACAACATAAAACACAGTCCATTCTGAGGCGTAAAAATAAAATACGTTTGTTTCAGGTTACCCGACCTACCCTTAAAAAATGCCCCGACCCTAGAACAGTTTATTCAGAGTGGGTCAGATATTGTTTTGTTTATTTTACTTTTTTCCAATAATTAAATGTAGTTCGGATAAATAAATGTTTTGTTTTGATAGCATCCACTTTAAAACAATGTTTTATAATATTAGAGACATGTTTTGAATATTTTTTCAGTTGTAGAATCTTCAAGTTGACCATATACCAAAAAAAAAATAAAAAATTCCCTACCTACCTACCTACCCTTATTCTTTTGGGCCTGTAACATGAAACAAACATTATTTTTATGCCTAATGAAAGATAAGCATTCGAGGCTAGGTAAAAGCCACATACTATGTACAGGACTGTTGATCAATACTATATTAATTTTAATTGACTAAACTATTGAAGAAACGTTCCTTTAGTGGTATTGATTATTAGAAGTTGTTGCGCATACTCTTAAAACCGTTACCAGTATGTACAACGTTCATATGAGGTGTGTCGTGGGAAAACCGGGCTTAATGCAGTCCCCACAGGCTGATCCGGGACGGCACTTTCGCCTACAGTGGATTTATGTTTAGAAAAGACTTCATTGAAACAGAAAATACCATAAACGCGGAAAGTGCCGTCCCGTCATTTTAATTTTTATGTGATTATGAACAGTTTAAGAAATTGCTTAGCTTTTCGTACTCAGCTTGTTCAAAAATAAATCAGTAGCAATCATAAACTGGTAGTGACATTCGTTTAAACATCATCTGGCATAAGTAGTAACTTTCTGCACATTTTAAGCAGAATGTATTAAGTAATAAGAATTAACAACTTTTGTTTGCTTCAAAGATCAAACCAAAAACAAAGATGAAAAAAAAGAAAAAGAAAAAAAGCAAAAAATAACAACAACGAAAATGCAAAAAGGCCAAGGGCCTTGTCCATAGCCTTAGAAAAAACGCAGAATAATGATAGTTCTGAGACAGTGAGACAATATGTTGTTATTCTGGTCAATTTAATATTAAACAATCTTACCTAATCTGTTCATTTAAAGAGGGACTGTACGATTTTGTATGAAAATGTAAAACCATCTATTGATTCTAATGATGTCAGTATATTTTTAAAATAATATTATAATAAATGGTGAGAATAACTTATGTTCAGAAATGCGTATTAATTGAGATATTAAAAACTAAAATAATACTTCGCTGCGCAGTGATTTATTAAACACATGTATATACCTCATCTAGGGGAGTCAGATCGGCTGTTAGCGCATGCACACAGTCTCCGCGAAAGTCGTGAATTTATAACTGGCCTAGAGGACTGGTAATGCCCCAAATATTACTGGCCCGGACAAACTATTACTGGCCACTTATTTTTTGCAAGAAACATTTAAATACGATAAAAACAATATCTTTAAAGAAAACTAAAACAATATACACTTGAGAGTGCTTTATTAACTAAAGCTACTACATGTACTATCAGCATGTTAATTTTGCAAGATATATATGAATTCAATTGTATTTGTCAAAGTCCCTTTGATGTCTTCAACACAATCAGTGACCCTCAAGTATGACGTTATGACTGTTGTGGAAACAGATACAGCAATCGCTGTCATAAAATATTTTTGACTGAAATTTTCACCGGACACGAGGACCAGTATTCTGGCAGTTTTTCCCGGACCTCACGGATTTTTATCGGCAATGTCCGAGGTCCAAAGGTCTTTCGCGGAGACTGTGCACAGTTGTAACTTTCTCATTCAAGACCGAATGTAGACGTTTTTGTAGGATAAACGGGTCTATATTGACAGAAAATATATATTTGCATTTTTCGATAAAAGAATTAGTTTTTGTCGATGTTGACGTTTTTTTTATGTTATATAAAAGAGTGTTTAGTTAGACATCCCTCTTTAACAACAACAGTTCAGTTTATATGGAATTTTTTCCCAACAAGACGAGACGAGCTATCGTTGTTGTTGCCACATTGCCGCAGATCACTTCTTAACCCTATAAACGTCTCATACAGGTATCAGATATTGTTTATCTCACCTTTGAATAATTAATAACACTGGGGGATTTAGGTATTGATAGGAACTGTTAGTTAGTTTGGCATACAACCCACCAGGCACCTGCAGGAAATGCAATGACAGAATCCATTAATGGAATCACATTTCAAGGAAGAGTCTCTCATGTGAGAAATAGTGTTTATTAACCTTTTATATTTTTCGTCTTATTCAACCTACATGACTTTGTGTGTGACAGATTTTTCATCAGCATTTGTTATATTTAACCTACATGACAATTGCTCAGCGCAGAACTATGCTATATAACTGATATACAACACAGACTTAGCATAGGTTTGCGCTGACCCATCGATTTATTCAATGCCGGGTCCGGCTAGCTCGGTAGAGCGCTAGACTGTCAATCCGGGGATCGTGAGTTCGAACCCCAGCCCGGCCTCATAACTTGTGTGGGGATTGGTCATGAAATTATTTCTACGGCCATTCTCCCCCTACCTCTGATTCAAGTAGGGCAGTTGTCAGTTACTGGCATAGGTATGTGCACTTAGTACTGGTAAACCACTTGGATAGGCTAAGCTTGTCCAGGAAAAGTGTGAGTAGGTAGGGAAAGATCTACAGCAAAATAGCAGGGTGCTGCACCCTGTTCCATTTTAGTTCCCCCCTGCTGCCCCTCTGGACATGTCAACACAGAAATGTTCAAAATCGTTTGAAATTTAACATATTTTTGCAAATATTCAATGACGAATAAATAGACTATGCTTAAAAACCTTAATTACAAGCATTAGACTAATAAATACACTGGATTTAGCAAATTATTAGAAAATGTCAACAGACTGATCTGGATTTCCACCCTGCTCCTTTTTAGCAGCACCCTGTACCTTTTGTGATCCTAGATCTTTCCCTAGAATAGGTTAACTGACCGCCGTGATATGACTGAAATACTGTTAAAAACGGCAAAAAACCTCAACAAATCAAATCATATTGTATGATAGTTTTCATCAATAGTTGTTGTAAATGACATGTATGATTTTTTTTTTGGTCAGCAGTTCCTTTTATATCTATCTCCATGGTTACTTACAAAAATGTTGCTGATACATTTTGAGTGTTAAGTGTGAAACTGTTGTATCTGCTTTAGATTTCTATGTCAGATTCAGTAGCTTGACACTCAACCCTCGAATTGTAGATGGTAACTGAAGTTACAGCAGTGTCTGCGAAAGTCCCAAATCCCTCACTGGCCACAAGGTCTGGTAATCTTTCAATAATTACTGGCGCAAACTCCATTTTACTAGCTACTGAAAAAGATTTAGCTTACAAGAAGCTACATGACTATAAGTTTTCACCAGACAGGAGGGCCAGTATTCTGGTCATTTTAACTGGACCTCGAACAGTTTTACTGGCTTTTGTCTGCGGTCTGACGACTTTCACGGAGACTGAGTTACAGGGCCTTTGATCGCAATCTCATTAAAATCAAATCCTAATGTGTTAGGATCTGAAGACATCACATAGCAGGTCATGTTTAAATGACCATTTGAACAATAAAATATCAGCCTTGCTGCACCCAATGAAGTTGCCTTTTGTACAGCAAGTTTCGCCACAGTGTTTGAAAAGTGATGCATTTCCAGCTGAACCTCTGGAATAAATAATTTACAGTTAATTTTCACGTAGATAACGATGGATATAGTGGTACCGTAGGCGACTAAACATCCAAAGTTCACGTTAATTTTGTGCATAGTTTTTGTGGTTGATATATAAAGTTATACCACAACATTTTGAAGGCAACAATTTGATTGGCTTCTGAAGGGGTCATTTGAACGTGAACCCTAATGCGAATTCATCAGATCCAGTCAGCGGATAATATAGTAGCGTCAGACTGGAGATGATTCTGATGAGATTGCTTTGATTGTAAAGCAATTTTTGTCACTCATTCGTATGTTGGCAACATATAGCATACATTATGAAATGTCAAAATTAAGAAATAAATTTCAATTTTGAGTTGTTTATCTGTAAATAAACAACAATTTTGAGTTCTAATGAGCAGGAATTAAACCACGTCAGGATGTTAGAAAACGACACGCATGTCATATTGAATACTAGTAGTCTTGTTTGAATGCTTATTGCATATGTCAAATAGTGGTGCTATTGGAATTCAGTTTGAGTTTAATATTTTGAAATGAGCAATGACTTTCTGATAACTGCTCATAATTAAGTACCAGTCACTAAGTGTCATTAAAACTCGCGAAAGAACAAGTTATGTACGAGGCGTGTCGTGGGAAAACCGGGCTTAATGCATGTGCGTAAAGTGTCATCCCGGATTAGCCTGTGCAGTCCGCACAGGCTAATCCGGGATGACACTTTCCGCATACAGCGGATTTATGTTTAGAAGAGATTTCCTTGAAACAGAAGAAAAAACATACAAGCGGAAAGTGCTTCCCGGATTAGCCTGTGCGGACTGCACAGGCTAATCCGGGATGACACTTTACGCAGGTGCATTATGCCCGGTTTTCCAACGACACGCCTCATATATATATAAGAAAAACCACATGTAGTGTTTAGTTGTATACAAAACAGTAAAGATTATATTTTCCGATTATGGGTGATTTGCTCTTTACTGCAAGTCATTTACTTAACTTTTAAACGCTTCCAAAGCCTAAATTGCTATTAACTTCATATAAATGAGTACCGTAATTATTCTATTGCTATTTGCTGAAGTCTCGATTTTTTAATGGGAAAATTGGCATTTTGATTAATAAGTAATTGTTGCTGCCATTACCATATTAACTAATCACTTATTTATCTGACAGCCATAATGGTTCAGAGAAAATTACAAAATTTTCAATGACAAGCTTTCAGGTTCTTTGATGTATGTTGATAATGAAAATAAATTGGGTAATAAATCTAAATTTGTTTATAAATTTTATTGACAAAAACAACATCAGCTTAACCATTTTCTCACTGAGGGCTATGTATTTTCAAGAGGTCTAGAAAAAAAATCTGATTTTAAAAAATTCTCTTAGAATTTCATCTCTATGTAGTAATAGTTTTTTGTTCATATGTAGTTTTGCTAGAAAATGTATCAAAATGATAAAATAGAACAATCATCTTTGGACTTGGTTTACGCAGGTTTTAATTCTCCAGGATTGTTCCCCACATAGGTCATGATTTCCATGCAACATGTAATTTTAATTAAGAAATAATTGTCAATTTAGATTTGTTTATTGGCAAATAAACAACGATTTGGAGTTCTGATGCATATGAATTAAACCACAAGGGTGTTAGCATCAGAACAACAAATCGGTGTTCCTTAGCAGATAAACAACCATAATGCGAACATTATTTCGATTCGATTCATTTTCTGCAATTACGAAGCAAACTTTATTTTACAGTTTTGGAACTTTTTTTTCAGGTTGTTTGTTTTCTTGTTTAACAACAGTGAATTTTGTTCTTTGTCCATAGAAAACTCTGTGCGTGTGATGATAGAATGTATAATATATGTAGAATCAAACAGCTGTGATAGAATGTATAATATATGTAGAATCAAACAGCTGTGATAGAATGTATAATATATGTAGAATCAAACAGCTGTGATAGTATGTATAATATATGTAGAATCAAACAGCTGTGATAGAATGTATAATATATGTAGAATCAAACAGCTGTGATAGTATGTATAATATATGTAGAATCAAACAGCTGTGATAGAATGTATAATATATGTAGAATCAAACAGCTGTGATAGAATGTATAATATATGTAGAATCAAACAGCTGTGATAGAATGTATAATATATGTAGAATCAAACAGCTGTGATAGAATGTATAATATATGTAGAATCAAACAGCTGTGATAGTATGTATAATATATGTAGAATCAAACAGCTGTGATAGAATGTATAATATATGTAGAATCAAACAGCTGTGATAGTATGTATAATATATGTAGAATCAAACAGCTGTGATAGTATGTATAATATATGTAGAATCAAACAGCTGTGATAGAATGTATAATATATGTAGAATCAACAGCCGAAATTATCTTGTCCGGGCCAAAAGAAAAAATATAGACGTAATGACACTTTGATTCCTTGATATGAAATCCATACTAAGTAAAAATGTTTCTTCTGCCTTTTACCTGGCACTACAAGAAGCTGTCTGCAAAAGAAGAAGATAATTTTCAATTAATGGACAGCAATTTTAATTTCTTGCTATAAAATCTACTGTGTGACATACCGTTGAAGAGCACTGAATGGCTTTGGACTCGGTGGCCTTTGGCTTGGAAAAATCTAATTAAGTGTACCTGCTTCTGTTTACCCACCCTGGTAGAGACAAGCTGGGAGTCTGTGCTTCTGTTTACCCACCCTGGCAGAGACAAGCTGGGAGTCTGTGCTTCTGTTTACCCACCCTGGTAGAGACAAGCTGGGAGTCTGTGCTTCTGTTTACCCACCCTGGTAGAGACAAGCTGGGAGTCTGTGCTTCTGTTTACCCACCCTGGTAGAGACAAGCTGGGAGTCTGTGCTTCTGTTTACCCACCCTGGTAGAGACAAGCTGGGAGTCTGTGCCTCTGTTTACCCACCCTGGTAGAGACAAGCTGGGAGTCTGTGCTTCTGTTTACCCACCCTGGTAGAGACAAGCTGGGAGTCTGTGCCTCTGTTTACCCACCCTGGTAGAGACAAGCTGGGAGTCTGTGCCTCTGTTTACCCACCCTGGTAGAGACAAGCTGGGAGTCTGAATGAGAATAATTGCGGAACTACAGGTTTGATAATCATCTGGCATGGGAACCGGTTCCATTGCCTTCCTGCTGGCTGCGATGCTGGGACCAATATGTTACTGCGCTGTAGCAAATAGGGCCAATACGTGTACCAGATATTACCTTTGCGTTTGTGGCTTTAAATTTAGCACATAGATCATTTCAATGCCTGGGGTCAAAAATCAGTTCGGTCTTCCGGCTCATTTTGTAGGATGGTACTTAAAGAATAAAAAAAAGTAGACCTGATTATTTTTATTGTGTTATTTTGAAATATTGTTTCCAGAAAAAAAATCTTTCATTCCAATTTGAGACATTTTGGTAGCCATTGGCTTTTTTGACTTCTGGCAATGCTGACATAATCAGTATTTTTTTAAGTGAAAGAAAGTGAAATGTATAATTTTATTTGAGTCTTATGATTTTTTTCAATTAAATAGTCAATCATATTGATGGTTTAGAATGCAAAACGATTGTTACTAAAAGGAAATAGCTGGACATACCATTATTGTATTGGTATGCAACATTTTGTTTCGGATTTTTATCCATTTTATTATATTCTTCAAAATAAACATCATAATTTTGAATAATAACAATATTTTGCAAACAATTGATCTTCAACATCGCGTATGGTATTTGAAAACTTGTCCAGCAAAACTTTAAATCAAACTTGACCTAAACATTGTGATGTTATGTATTTTTTAAACAATTGTTCCATTTCAACTAACGAATGCTCATAAATGAAATGGTATTTACAGTATATTTCTATGTAAGTAATGGTATTTTGCTTCTTTGTATACACTATTCTGTTATTTTTGGAATCTATGACAATAAGTTTGAAAATTGTCAATTTTTCTGAATCTGTGGACGAGTCTCTTTAAAGCCATCAATGAGCTTGATTCATCATTGTTGCTATAAACAAGGATTAGATTTTGTATTTTTTAAGGTGAGACATGTTAAAGGTGTAGAAACAGGTTTTTAATGGCATAATAATTATCACCATTATTGTGCAGCTTGTAGGAAATAAATCATCGATCGGCTGTATCAAAGTTTGATAGTTCATAATTTTGACTTGTGTCAAGTTCATAATTTTGACTTTCGTCAAGTAATCTGTTATACGATCATGATAATTTCTTAATTGAGTGTGGAGGTATTCACGAAATTACTGAACAGAAAAGAGAAATTTGATTCCTCTACCACTTTGTTACACAATGTAATGTGTTGAATAGGTTAAGAAAAACATGTCATATTAAGTCTCCCCTTGATCACTTGGCCGCATTAAACCGCGAACCTCTGGTATTACTTACGATTGTAGTGAAACTTTTGTTCAGATTTGAAATTTAAGTCCTTTTTAATTGCAATAGACATTTCAAAAGAAATGTAAACGACACCAAATAATGAGGTTGTAACATGGATCAGATACTGAAATCACTCTCCCTTTTATGTTTTTGCTTTTTAAGTTCTATTGTAACTTTTGTTCAGGTTTGAAATTTAATTCCATGATAAAATTGAAATATGGTAGATATTTCATGTGTTAGAGGTTGTGAAAAGAGTCAAATAGAAATATTATATAACTATGATTGTTTTAAATCTTTATTTAAGACTCGTTTTTGTTATGGTTTTAAGCATAATACATGTCCTTAAATCAAAATAAGGCTCCTATGCCAGGATATTATGAATATGTATTTAATTTTGTTCATTTCGGCATTTAAACTAAGGAATTTCAACTTGCCAAAAACTACTTCGAACTGGTCCGAAAAGACTTAAAAGACTTTCCATATCAGTTTTCCTGATACTAATGGAGTCATAATGAAAGTAATACGTATGATTATGAAATATTTGGATCTAAATGTTTTGACATTTAGACAGCACTGTATCATTGTTTCGTAAATTTGGAACACAATTTATTGCAAATGAAGACAATTATTAAGTTGATAGATGTAGTTTATTTCGACATTCTTGTGCTTGTCCGTTCTGGTAGACAGGGGATAATGTTAACTTGCCAATTTAATTTTTACTTGTCCAAAGCTCCGGGAATCAGAAAATGTTAGAAAGCCAGAGGCTTATGAAGCCACTTTCGAGACCGTTTCCTGGGTTGAACAAGAACTTAGTATCTTTTGTTTGTTTGTTTGTTTGGATTTTTCGCCGTATTCAACAGTATTTCAGTCATATAACGGCAGTCAGTTAACCTACTCACACTTTTCCTGGGTAAGCTGGTTTACCAGTACTAAGTGCACTTACTTATGCCAGTAACTGACAACTGCCATACTTGAATCAGAGGTAGGGGGAGAATGGCCGTAGAAATAATTTCATGACCAATCCCCACACAGGTTATGTGGCAAGGGGGGATTCGAATCCACGATCCTCGAATTTGTAGTCCAGCGCTCTACCAACTGAGCTAGCTGGCCCGGCTTTGGTATCTTTTAAGAAAGATCACTAGAATGCTCCTAAAGTATGGATAGAACTCACGACCTCCCTGATTGCAAGGCGGACATTATACCACTGCCTTTTTAAATCCATTCTGACAGCCCAGATGTCAGATCATGTGGTCCTAAGGCCAACATTGTTGTTGTTGTTGTTTTACGGGAACTTAAAAAAAAAAAGTCAGGGGTGTGGGGGGGTGTTTTGGGGGTGAGTAATAAAAATAAAATCACTTTTTTACAGCAATCGACAAAAAATATACATTATAATTTAAAAGAGGAGCATTGTTTTATTTTCAAACTGAAGACATTTTTAACAGTCAATGCTAAAAACATGCTCTTTAAAGACATGCTAGTTTAATAGTTAATTAACTAGTTTGAAACTCTTTAAATAAGTATTTTAATAGGTACAATTATTACTTCATACATGTCCAAACATTTATATGTCCTTGTTACTAGTACATGCACTATAAATAAATATAAAGTCGGCGGGGAAATCATAAATAAAATTCACAATGGTTACTTTTATTTTTATTTGTTTTTGTTTAAAATTAGGGTAGGGATTCCCGTAAAACAAAAGATGAAAAAAAAAAAGTTGGCCTAACTGTTCTCTTATAAAGCGATGTAGAAACCTTGGTTAGAGAACTTTTTTGCATGTACGCCAAGAATCGTAAAATTGTTTGTCTCAAGTTCAGTTACCTTATCAGAGTAAGCTGTAAGCCTGATTTCTATGTCAGTGTCTAATCTGACAGATTGCTGTAAATAAATATATGATTAACATGTGTTAGCATTGCCATCTTACCAACGTTGAAAGTTTAAATTGGAACATGTATCGATCTAATGCTTGTACATAGGCTATACATCACTGTACCAAGCCGTTATTACTTGTGGCTATACATCACTGTACCAAGTCGTTATTACTTGTGGCTATACATCACTGTACCAAGTCGTTATTACTTGTGGCTATACATCACTGTACCAAGCCGTTATTACTTGTGGCTATACATCACTGTACCAAGCCGTTATTACTTGTGGCTATACATCACTGTACCAAGTCGTTATTACTTGTGGCTATACATCACTGTACCAAGTCGTTATTACTTGTGGCTATACATCACTGTACCAAGCCGTTATTACTTGTGGCTATACATCACTGTACCAAGTCGTTATTACTTGTGGCTATACATCACTGTACCAAGTCGTTATTACTTGTGGCTATACATCACTGTACCAAGCCGTTATTACTTGTGGCTATACATCACTGTACCAAGTCGTTATTACTTGTGGCTATACATCACTGTACCAAGTCGTTATTACTTGTGGCTATACATCACTGTACCAAGCCGTTATTACTTGTGGCTATACATCACTGTACCAAGTCGTTATTACTTGTGGCTATACATCACTGCACCAAGTCGTTATTACTTGTGGCTATACATCACTGTACCAAGTCGTTATTACTTGTGGCTATACATCACTGCACCAAGTCGTTATTACTTGTGGCTATACATCACTGTACCAAGTCGTTATTACTTGTGGCTATACATCACTGCACCAAGTCGTTATTACTTGTGGCTATACATCACTGTACCAAGTCGTTATTACTTGTGGCTATACATCACTGCACCAAGTCGTTATTACTTGTGGCTATACATCACTGTACCAAGTCGTTATTACTTGTGGCTATACATCACTGTACCAAGTCGTTATTACTTGTGGCTATACATCACTGTACCAAGTCGTTATTACTTGTGGCTATACATCACTGTACCAAGTCGTTATTACTTGTGAGTGATACCACCAAGCTGTCAGAAGATTTTTTTATTTTGATTGACAATACATTTGGTTAAAAAAAGAAAGAAAATATGGTAAAAGTGTAGAACAGATTCACCTTTTCTTTTTCTCTGTTGCTTATTGAGTGGTTAAATAATGGAACCTTTAATAATTAGAATTCCAGGCTGTCCATCTAGCGCAGTGGTTGGTACACTCGCTTCTCACCTAGGCATCCCAGGTTTGCTTCCCACTCCCGGCGTTTGGTTGTGGTCACCATACCGGACAGGTGGGGTTTTCTCCGGGTACTCCGGTTTCCCCCCACAGCACAAGACCACACCAAAATTAAAATATCTTTCAGTAAAAAATAAATAGCTGGAAATTGCAGCTACATGTAGTGTTCAAAATTCTTCCCAACTTTCGTGAGTCTCCAGTAAGTTATAATTGGTAGGAGTGCTGGGACACATAATGCAGCCCCAGACGCGGATGGACCTCATAAACTTCGAGATACACACAATTAAAATTCCGTTTTATTCTCCGGCGATATTTCTTGTTTCTACTATCACAAAAGCTCGAGTCCGATCCATGGTTTTTAAAACAGCCAGAATCATTATTATTGACACTTTTAAATAATAGTTAATAAAAGTGTGCACAATAAAGTAGGTAATAAATTGTCATTTAAGTATATTTGTCTGCCATATATGCTGGCATAAAGTATTGTCACCTATTGTTAATAATGCCATAAACGGTGTCAATAAATGAATGGCTGAAGGTAAATTTCAAGATCTTGATTTTTTGTTGCTTTTTGTAGGCGTCATAAAATTTGCATTTTACAGTGAAAATAACGTGCAACGCTTTTGTCTGCACCTGTAACATTATGGAGAAAATCTATAATTTACATATCAATGTTTTTTTCCCGACTATGTCCATTGATTAACTACACTTTACAAACAGAACAATGTAACTTTCGTTCTCATTTAGTGCCGCAATTGTTATAAATTTAAAAACGGAAAAATTCGGAATGAAGAGTTTGTCTTGATAATGGTTATAAATTGCCTGTCAGTTTCGAGTAGATTCTTTCCATTATTTTGTGATAATGCCAGTTTGCTTTCAAATAATGGCAATCAAATCCTTATCGGTGACAAATTTAAAATGTTGAATTCGTTTTATCAGGGTCACACTTGACCATTTAAAATTCTTTACATAGATTGTAAAATGGAATGTTCTTTTTCAATGTCTGTCCATTTGTAAATGATGTAAAATGGCCTTGTTGCCATTATGCATACAGAAACACAAGTTTTTGGCTTATCTAATTGGGTATTTAGCAAATCAAAACGGGTTTATTGCTTGGTGTTTAAGAAAATTATAAGTAAAAAAACAAACAACAGTATGAATTTATGTTCACTGGCAGATTTAGATACATCTGAAAATCATATGAAACAATGCCACTCCCATAAACAGACATCAGCATTAACAGTGTAGCCATACAATCCCAAGTTCTCTCACTTAAATGGCTTAAAAAATTAAACACAAAACCCGCCGTTAGGCCCCCCCCAAAAATAAATGGTTGGTTTCCACTTACACGTCAACAAAATCTATGAGGAAAGGTAAAATATAACTTTGTTTTCTTTAACTTTTTTTTTCTTTACCACATATTCACCACACAGTTTATGTATATTTTGACTGCATGTACAATGTTTAAAGGCCTCCCATCAAAGAAACTGTACCTTACCTATAAATAATTTCATAGAAAAAGAGATTGCTGGCAAGAAACTTATAATCTATGCAAAAACTTCTCTTTTTCCCATAAAATTACCAAAAGTTAATGATTGATAGGCAAAAAAACTTTTAGGGTCGGCAGAAACAAATGGAGGGGGGGGGAGGGTAAGCGGAAACCAACAACTTTTTTTTCTACGCCTTACATAAATTAGAATTTGAGCATGCTAACTGTTTGGCTAATGCAGTGGCTGGCACACTGGCTTCTCGCCTCGGCAAACAAGATTCGATTCTCGACTTGTGCATGCGGGTTTGAATTAAGGGTCACTACACCAGAGAGGTCAGGGTTTTTGCTGGGTATTAGGGTCCCCTCCATCCACTCCAAACACACCACCAGACCACACCAAAATTATAGAGATATTTCATAAAATAATATATTGCTGGAATTGCAGCTGTGTTTCAAAAAGTGTCCCAACTTTCGACGTGTTTCTAAAAGTTAATTAGTAGGGGGGACAGCACAGGGACCCTGGGTCCACACATAAAGCTTCTTTGACTCTTCAGAACTTTATAAAATGCTAAAGGCACCTGTATCTCAGCCCATAATTCCCAGTGCAAGCTTGCTGGTTGTGTGCTAATTTGAACTCTCATAATGGAGACAGATTACCTGACCGCAATTAAATAGCGAGGGGGGGGGGCTCGTTAGTTGATTTGCGCATCATTTTTCCAATATCAATACTTATTCAGTGTCAGCAATTTCAGATACACATGTTTGTTATTCCGTACCTCATTTGCAGTTTATTCTTGCTATTGATTATTGCATATCTCCGTCATTACTCCATCATAGAGCAGTTTTTGGCATTCATTCGCGGGAGTTGACAATTGCCACAGGTGAATGGTTAATACGTTAAGATAACTTGAGAGTGTTTAGAGTGGTGGCACTATTAAAGGGACTGAACTCCATATAGTCCAATCGTAACAACGAAAGAAAATTGTCAAAAATACATGATTTTCTTACTGGGACCCTTTGAAAAATTAGACACATATGTTGTTATTTACCTGAAAAACAATGATTTATATAGTTTTCTTCCTTTTTATACACTTACATAAGCTGCATGTAATGCCTAAATTGTGTAAATTTCTACCTTTCGCAACAAGCTTACAATTAAATTTGTATATTTTTTATGTATTTATATGTGATTTTGAAATTTTGAGATAAAACACTTGACCAAGGAATGGAATTGAAATATATTTGTTAAAAGTTTGTTAAAGTAACTTCTTATTTATAATATAAAAAGACCAGAAATGCAGATTCTTCCAGTTTTTAAGCAGCATCCGTTGCCTTTTCTGATACTAGATCTAAGCCAAATGTTTATGGGTGACAGATACAAACACAGACCAAGCCACACTGTGAGTCTGAGAAAATTGTTTTTTATTACACACTTATTTTGAGCTGTGATTCAACATATATCACACACCGCAATCAGTCCTGTTTCTGAACTTTCCAAGAATTTGTCAATCTGGTGATTCTTGCATTTTGTTGAGGGATATATCCTGTTTATGATGTTTTACTGGTGTTCCATCAATGATTCTTAATTGTTTATTGATTTTAGCACTTTTATTCCTTCATACCTCCATTTAACTTTGATCTTGTTAAATTTCCAATATTCCTTTACCACATTCTTCTTTGATCGGGTGTATAATGTTCATTGGGGGCATTTAAATTGAATCATCAATTTATCAGGCACATAAAAGTTGCCATCAACTTGGTTTACATTGCTGTCTATTAACAGCCTCATGTACTTGGGTTAAGTTGGCGCTAAGAAATAAAACTAAGTCGCCAAATTGTTCAATTTTGCAAAAATACCTGTTATTTTGAAATATTTTCCATAGAAAATGTGAAATGAAAATAAGTGGTACCTCATTTTTAAATAAATTGCAAAATGTTAGTAGACATTGGCTGTTTTGACTACTGGTAATGCAAACATATCTGGGGTTGCCATATATTTCAGATGACTTTTGTTGAGTAACAGTAGATGAAAACACTAAGAAATGTGACATGATGCTTTGTGATATAATCCTTCAAACCATTTGATACCCACCATACTTACAAAGTGTACATGCAAGTTGTGACCATGTGATATATGACGCACTTTCATGTACCATGCGATATAATCAGACATACCTGGTGATATAACATGTCCGTGTACCATGTGATATGATCACACTCACCCAGACAAAATGCACAGCTTTTGACCATGGACTACCATGAACTACCATGATGAACCATGGTATTTCATGGGTCTGAAACCATGATCAGCTATGATTAGTACCATGGTCGACCATGGGCGGTAATTGGCACCACGGTTCACAACCAATTGGTCATGGTTTTTGGTGGTTGACCATGATAGTCCATGGTGGGCAGTCAAATACCATGTTGGCCATGGTGTAATTTTCTTCTGGGGAGCTTGTGATATGACCACACATGATTATATTTCTTTTTATGTGATGTGATATAATCACACTCCTCATGTGAAATAAACACACATTCATGTTCTGTGTGATATAATCACACTGACCTGTGATATGACCACAATGACTTCCTATAAGTACACAATATCACATGTTGCTGCCTTTACTATGATATACCAGCTTATAATGGCACCAAACTGTGATTTATGCCTGACATTTACTTGTGCCGGTTGTTGTTGTCACAAGCATCATTAATTCTGCACTGGTTTTTTTCAGTTATTCTAGCCGTGCTGTTTCCATTTAACTGATGCATTCTCTTCCAGTTTTCAATCTTTACTGTGATTTATTCATGTGTTGCCTGAAAACAAAATTGTATATCATGGAATATAATTTAAAAAAATGGATCTCCAGAAATTATACTTTAGAAATAAAGACAGAATTTTAAACAACATTTTTTCATGCATAAGTGTAAAAATGAGTTTATGTTTTCAGTTTGCATATTTGTTTTTACAGGACATATATAATTATGTCATATTTTGTTATAACAGTCTCATTAACAGAATGAATGACAGTTGTTATAATTCAATAATTTAAACATTCAGTATGGCATGATCTACAACTTTGTTGTACTGCATAATTTACGATTATTTTCTTTTTCTGTAGCTATTTTAGGTTTGGACGCAACACTCTCTACTTTCATCAACTTTGTTTCAAAGATGTCGCATAAAATTTTGTATCGCCAGACATTTTCGGAGACATTGCCAAACTGCATCACATTCAAAACAACAGCGTGAATACATGATGCAAATCTGTCTGCACATCATTCTATGTTTTAATTGGTTGGAAGCATTCAATTATTTAATGCCTACAGTAAAATGATTTGGTCTAAAGACTGAGCTATTTTTGTAGAGCTAAACGATTTCGGCAACATGTGTTAATCAATGAACAAAATTAATACCTACATAAAACATTGTGAAAAGTTCCTAGGCCATGTCAGAAATAAGAAAACAGTTATCAACTAAACTTACTAATATATATAATTCTGAATCGAAAGCACAGTGCATTTTTTTTTATTTTCTATAAAATTGTGAATATTTTTGGTATATACATTACTGTAATGCATTGACGAAATTACACCCAGTGGGATAATCTTAGCTGTATTACACCTTGTTGAATACAGCAAGCATGCGCATTATAATGACGTCATTTTGTTTATTTTTGTGACATCATTAAATTTTGATGATGTTATTCAGTGATTTTCTTTTGTTTATTTTCAAAATAAACACGCGCATTATAATGATGCCATTTTGTTTCTTTTCATTTGATGTTTTTCATGTTATTCAGTAATTTTCTTTTGTTTATTTTCAAAATAAAGACAGAAAATGATGGGATAAATAGAATACCAGGTAAGTGTTGAATATCAGTTTATTTGCTCGGCACAAAAACCTAAACCAATCGCCAAGGCTCGTGGTCTAGGTTTTGTAAGCCTTGCTATATAAACGTACCTTTATTCAACACTAACCTAGTATTCTCTATTTTATTTGCACACAAGTTAAATTTCAGTCAAAACATACAGTGAAAGTCATTAAGTTCAATTTCAAAAATCAGTGTTGTGTTGTAATGTTAATGCACAGTATTTTACTTTAAAGATTTCTTTACATTCCAGTACGCGACGAAGTAATCATTTGAACAGCCTTTCTATAGGTCCGGCTATTTGAACTTTGTAGCACCAGTTGAAATTCATTTGCATGCCTCGTTTTCTTGTTTTTCTAACTTTTACTTTAAGTGGGCTTAATCCTATTAACTCTCGTTCCTTTTTACTTTTCTTACGTGTAATTGGGTAACATTTAGCTTTGTGTGATTGAAAAGTAAATCGGTACTAACATTATTTTTCTCACAGTTTCTAGATTTCGGAGTGATTGACATAGAGAAAGATTTATTGAATAACTTTTTGTAAAGTATGGTTTACTTTCTTTATTTGTAACATACCGTACCGTCTTTTAGAATGGTTTTAAACCATTTCAGTGAATAAATTTGATAGATTTTTTTTTAATTGGCATTTTGACATTGAAAACATGATGATTAGATTTATGTTTAGATGTTTATTTGCAATGAAATCATTAAAAACAAAAACAAACATCAATTAAAACATAACATTTTAGTATAGAAAATACACTTGATGTACAATTTTATGGCATTAAATTTAAAATTTGCAATTAAAGAAATTAAAGGCTCTATGTTTCTGGGTCAAATTCAGATTTTTGTAGATTTGTATCTGTGTGTAATAATTTTGGATAAAAAAACAAAACAATTCCACTGGCCAAATGCAATTATGGGTATAACTGACTTAGGGGGCCATGCAAGCCCAACTCATGCAATGGCTGTCCTTATTCTTGGCAGATTTACGTGCTGTGAAACAGTTGTATTCCTCATTTATTGTATCTCTTTTTACAGTTATAGAGAGATTCCCGAGCGACAGAGACCCCACCCCCTACGAGGCTATAAGAAAATTGATATTGCACGAATAGTAAGTATCCAACTAGAATTGGATAATAATAGAATGCCGTAGAACGAGTCGTGCTAACATTGTATGATTCTGATTTCAGTTACAGAGAAATCCCCGAAAAGACACGTCCCCCTCATCGTAAAGGTTATAAGAAAATAGATTATGATGTAACGGTAGGTTGAGAACATGCGGGGTGAGGCTTGTTATATATACCTGCGGGAACAAAGAAGAACAAACATCTGCATCTGATTTCTTTAAAAAAAAATATTTAATTATAACATTTAAAAAAAATTCTTTTCAATTAAGTGACAAAATTTCGTATTTTTTTTCTTTCTTTTTTTTTTTTTATAGAGTTTTCTTGGTGAGACTCTTGGCAGACTGTATAATTAGGTAATAATTATATTCATTAAAATATTTTTATAAAGTGCTTATTTTAAAACCTGGACAGATATATTAATAAAAAAGATTTATATTGAATTAGTTGAAAAATCACTTTTTAAAAGAACTGAAAATTGGTTCAAAACATTGATTTTGATAAAATGGAAAGCGTAAATTATGAAGCAAAAATCTTTATGACCCTATTTGAATGTTTGTTCTCTTTGATAAACCATTACAGTTACGTCTCTGTAGCCCAGTTTTAGAATTTGCCAATTTTTACACTGTACACAATGGCATTGAAATGTATACATGCAAAATATATTTGTCAAAGAACAAAAATAGTTTTAAGATCGAAGTTTAGACGGTAATTGGAACAAAGACAATGCCTTTGTGAATTCTATATCAAAAATACCTGAAAAAAGTTGGCAATATTCCATATTACAGACAATGAATGACTTCAGATAAAGAGAAACTACGTTAGAAGTAATTAATGGCAAAAATGTATAAAGGGAGGCAATAAGACAACAAGACTAGTCAGTGGTACAATGTATTGAAAATTCACATTATGAATGTAAAATTCACTTTTCCATTTTATTTTAATTACATGCTTTTCTAATTGCTGGGACTTCATTAATCATGAGGACAAATTCATAAATCATGATTTCATGAATCGTAAATTTGTGGGTATCATTTAACACATTTAGGTCATTCTCACGACGTCAGATATTTGTCTTGTAATACGAGTGGTTGTGTCGTGCATTGTGTAACCGTCTGCCGCACTCTTCCCTGTTTTGTGTTGTGCTTTGTAACAATCAGGCCCCACGACTTGGAAAGTTCTCAATTTCAGTCTTAACATAAAATGTTAACTATCGAAATTCTGAAATTCGAATTTTCAGATTTCATTGCTCAATATTGTAAGTTTAGACTAATTTTGAGATGGAAATCTTTCGTAGTCATGGGGTCTACGTCTTACTAACATGCTGTGTTCTCTGCATTTTTTAATATCTAAAAGCTTATTTCACTTTACACGAGCCTCTTAATTCCTCGTATTATACCTAGACTGACATAGTGTTTCTTTTTTACAAATTGTATTACTAAATTACCATCACATGCCTTAAAAAGTCCAAGCCCATGACTCCAAGTACAATTATGAAGTTAGCCAATGAAAGTGGTGGTTACATTGCAATATATCATTGTTGCCAATTATAAAATGGTCATGTATCATAATATAATGAGTTATTGATGAATAATCTCCAATTAAATTGAATTAAATTCAGCATTTGTATCGCAAAATATAACAGTACTTCTGTTTTTTTTGTTTTTTTTTATTAAAATATTTATTTTTTACTTTTCATAGAAGTAAAAGTACCCATTCAGGCCAACTTGTTGTTGTGTTATACTTTCAACAACAAAAGGCCAATGTTTTGACACTTCGAGTTCCTACATCGTTTTTCAATGTTTTATTGTATATTTTCCAAAATATTAACAGACTGTGAACAAGTCTGTTTCGCATGTAACATCTTTCCAATTGTCATTACTAACAATGTTAAGCGTTTAACATTTCCCTGTTTAACAATTTTAACATTGTGTTACAGTTTTTGAAACCTAATAAAGTGTTCAAATAAAAAAAAGTTGTGAGGTTGCAATTGTTAATTTGTCTCCATCATCCTTAAAGTCATTTTTTCCCATACAACTTGTTATAACCTCTTTTACATGCAAAATGTTTTGTGCATATAAATGTCCAATAGTTGTTACTATATATCTTTTATCGAAATCTGTAAATTAAAATTACATTGAATTTGTTTCCTATTTTCTTTCTGTGTGCTCTTGGGTGATGTGTATTTGTTTCACACAAGTTTATCATTTTAACAAGATGTATTTAATCAATCAGAATGCTTCATTTTGTTTAAACAGCTAATTCTCATATGTGGCATTGTCTTAAAATTGTGGTCAGGCTCCACAAATGCAAAAAATCTTAATCTAAGTCTTAACTAAAAATATCAACCAATGAAAATGGCTATTATATATCAGCCTTTGATTTTCATTGGCTGGTTTTTCAAGTTCAGTTTTTCCGTTTCCAGATATTTCAGATTAGGTTTAAATATTGTTTTCATAGGTTGTGATATGTAATTGAACGAAAAAGATATGAATATTTAAAGACATTATTTCAATTCTCCCCAAAATATTATCCTCTCATTCAGCCCACTGGTTTGTGCTTTGCAAAAGACTTACAGGGACTATATCAGCGAAAAATAATGTTCCTATTGCACTATAAATGATATTAGATTATAGAAATGCGCTAAACTAAGACATTTACATTAAATAAAGAAGAAATTATATAATACGTAAGTCATATTGGATAAAAAAAAATCAGCAAAACTGTAAAAAAAATAATTAAAACCCCAAGCGGGTATCGAACTCACGCCTTAGGAGCCATACGTAGAAATTGCAGTAGACAGCCCTTTAACCAAATGTGCTATTCTGCTTCGTTTGGTAAAGTGTGTACGCTATGGTTATAAATAATGCTTACAATTCTGACATAAAACTGTAAACATGAAAAGGGCCGAACAAACACTTTTATATCTATATTATAAATTGATTTTTATCTTAGAATGCAAAAACTCTTTTCCCATTATATATACCTTATTTTGACCGTTATTATATACCATAATTAATATCTTAATTTCAGATTTTTTAAAGAAACTACCCCCGCTAGGCCCTTTTCGTTGACATAGTCACTTTATCCTTCTTTCCTATAGATTCAGCCATTCCTATAGATTCATCCACCCCCAGATAATGGACATTAACTATTATTTCTTATAAAACTTGTGTTAGTTATCTGTATTGAGACAATTCTATCACAAAAATATTGTTTTTGGTTTTAAACATTGCGAATTTCAGATTTTGTCTGAGAAAATTAAGATTTTTGAAAGAATTTCCCACAAATTGCTACACACTTTGTGCATAAGCCAAGAATTTCGTAAACATTCATTTTCAAACAGTATGCTAGTGTGTGTTACTTTAATAAAGAATGCTTCTAATGAATTATATCAAAATTGTAACAAAATTTTAGTGTTTTCTTATCAAAATGAAGACTGAACCAAATGATACGAAACATCTTACAAATTCATGGTTGCTAGGTGCCTTCCTAGAATTTGTCAGTAACTTAGTGACTGGCTGATCTCTACATTATCTGGCCTTTTTTATGTACGAGAGACCTTAAATGTATAGATAAAAGTCTCACTGGTGTTGAAATTGTGCTCATTTAGGGTATAAAAGCAGTTTAGCTCTAAAGTGGCCGAATATATAGGAAAAGAGGCTAAGCTGAAATGTCTAAGCATCTGAATATAATCTTTAGCCCTGATATATTACTGTGATTCTATATTTTTCCTTCTCATGTGGATTATTTGGCTATCTTTAGTTCTAATTCTTTAAATGAGGCATGTCATGGAAAAACCAAACTTAATGTATGTGCGTAAAATGTCGTCCCGGATTTTCTGGTATTTTCTGTTTCAAAGAAATCTCTTCTAAACTTAAATCCACTGAAGGCAGAAAGTACCGTCCTGGATTAGCCAATGCGGACAGCACAGGAATTAAGCACAGGTTTCTCACGACACGCCTCAAATGTGTTTGTCATTGAATAATTTTTTCATTTCTTCACTATGATTCATTTTGTCATCTAAATGTTAACAGTTAATTGATCTTCATTTTCATGTGCGTTGGTACTTTGGGCTTTTAAGGCATTTGAATATTGGTACATAAATCTTACCAAAGTTCTGCCTTTAAAAGCCTGATTTTTCAATATTGCTTTTAGATAATTAAACATTCATCATCAATTAATATCATAATTCTTTCAAATGAATTCTAATGAATTCCATAGTGGGTTAAAGCATATTTTTATGATAATGATGTATTACTTTCACAAGTGATTTAGTCTCTAATAGTAACGTTTTATATGCAATACTTTGATTTTAGTTTTATGTAGCATTTCTAATGTTTCAGCTGTACAAAAATGATATGCTACAAATGAATAAGCAAGATGACTTGTATCCCATCATTATGGGTGTTTTGATAAAAATAAACCCCTTTTGAATTAACTTGGCTTAATATGAATCCTGTGCAGTCTAATGTTGTCATTATACATGTTTCAAACTTTTTTAATGTCTTTTCTTATTTATTATCAAAAATAAGAGATACGGGTATACATTAAACAAAGTTATAACGTACCAAGTGAAAATTGTTGCATTTTCTTTATTTAGAAAAATTTCAGATGCGCCATGGTAAACACAAAATTCTTTCGTATTTTTTCCTTAAATTTGGTACGAATACATGCATGTATAACTCAAATAATCATAGCTGACATTTCAAGCTGAAATTATTAAGAATAATGAAAGAAACAATAATTTTCATTTATTTCCATTTGGTGTGTTACAACTTTTATTGAGTGTATATGTAAAAAAAAATTATGGGTTTATTGGCGTACTAGGTAAGTGTTGAACTAAGATACATTTACCTGTTTGGCACACATTTTGAATCCAGGGTGTGGAAATCCTATGCCCGACTTGTCCGACGCTGGTAATTTTACTGTTGGACAAGTAAATTTTTCCTGTCTGCTTGTCCATGGACAAGTACAATTTCAGGGTGTGAAACTGATGTAAAAGTTTGAAGTTAATTATCATATTATTATATTCTTATGCACTTGAAATACAAATAGTGTTTTATTTACCATTTAATTAAAACATATATCAGGAAGGGCTGGGATGAAAACAATATTTTATTTGGACAAGTGACTGTTGCATGCGGACAAGTAGATTTTTGCAGTCAACTTGTCCATGGACAAGTAAACAACTTGGCATTTCCACACCCCTTGAATCACTCACCAAGGCTCTTCTTTCAGGATTTGCAAGACCTGGTGAAAAACATTCAGTTCAACACTAACCTATTATTCTCTATAAGTGAGAATTCTTGAGGAGGTATTGTTGGCACCCTGATTTATAAAATGAGGCGCTTCGTGGGAAAACCGGACTTAATGCATGTGCGTGAAGTGTCGCCCCGAATCCAGGACGGCACTTTCCGCCTACAGTGGATTTATGTTTAGAAGAGACTTCCTTGAAACAGAAAATACCATAAAAGCGGAAAGTGACGTCCTGGATTAGCCTATGCGGACTGCACAGGCTATTCCAGGACGACACTTTACGCACATGCATTAAGTCCGGTTTTCCCAAGACGCGCCTCAAATGTGTTCAAACCTGGGCCCGTTTTCACCAACCCATTCTTAGACTTAAGACTAACAATAAAGAATATTTATGAAACTGTACTGTTCTCAGAGTGGTTTAATGTTTAATCTAACTTGGTATTCACCATCTCTAAATACAGCATTCTTTATTTGGAACGACATAAGCAACATTGGTACATATATTGTATGTATATTTGCAAACGCTCACATATTTTTTCTTAAGACTAAGTCAGGGGTGTGGAAATCCCATGCCCGACTTGTCCGACGCGGGTATTTTTACTGTCGGACAAGTAAATTTTTCCTGTCTACTTGTCCAATACTATTTCAGGGTGTGGAAATGATGTAAAAGTTGGAAGCTAATTAACATATTATAACATACTTCTACATTTGAAAAACAAATCCAGTTTCATTTATTATTTAATGACAAAATATATCAGGAAAGCCTGCAATAATAACTATATTTGTTTGGACAAGTGACTATTGCTTGCGGACAAGTAGATTTTGGCAATGAACTTGTCCATGGACAAGTAAACAAGTTTAATATTTCCACACCCCTGACTAAGTCTATTCTTTATTCTTAAGTGTAAGAATGGGTTGGGGAATACTAGCCCAGTAAGAATGGGTTGGTGAATACTAGCCCAGTAAGTATGGGTTGGGGAATACTAGCCCAGTGGGTTGGTGAATACTAGCCCAGTAAGAATGGGTTGGTGAATACTAGCCCAGTAAGAATGGGTTGGGGAATACTAGCCCAGTAAGAATGGGTTGGGGAATACTAGCCCAGTAAGAATGGGTTGTGGAATACTAGCCCAGTAAGAATGGGTTGGGGAATACTAGCCCAGGTCTCGTGACTACAAAATGTCTCAATCTCAGACTTCGTCTCAACTTAAAATATTTTCCAATAAGAATGTTTGTTACATTTGAGCTTTGAATTTCATTGGTTGAATGTTTAAGATGAAGACTAAGATTGAGCTTACAAATGTTTGTAGTCGTGGGACCAGGGCTCACACTGGCTGTACATTTTCTGTTTCCAAATCCCCTTTTTGCCTTAAAATTCCCCATCTGAAGGGCCCGCCACCTTTCCCGCAAAGGTGAAAGAAAAACACTGATAATTGTGTAGGCAAACATAATATCTTCAGACAAATATTTAAATTTGTAGCAAATGGCTACCAGTAATTAAGCGAATGGTGCCCTGTGATCATTCTTTTCCTCACAGTATACGCCAAACTCAACCCACTCTTGAGCATAGCTTCATAATTGCTTACATACGCATTACCATCCTTCGTTTCACGATATACACCAGTCCAAAACGCTGTTGAGCATGGGGCCATCGTTCGTTTTAAATATGTTTTACCTTCCTTTCTTTCACAGTATACGCCAGTCCAACACGCGATAGAGGAAAGATTGAGGCACAAATCGGGTCGCTCCTACTACCAGAACGAGCACAGACGAGGACTCAGACTCAGGTATGTTTTGGGTATGGATCGGACAGAAACTGTGGTAACCATTATGTAAAAGTTAAAGAGTAAGCATAGTATTATGCTGCATATTGGTATTGGTAATGTTAAATATGCTTTGATTACATTGTCCAGTCACTTGAAATCAGTAAATTGTTCAATTAATCAATTAAACAATTGATCAAGTAAGCAGGCAGTCAAGTAATCAGTCAGTCAAGTTATCAGGCAGTCAAGTAAGCAGGCAGTCAAGTAAGCAGTCAAGTAAGCAGGCAGGCAAGTAAACAACAGTCTAGTAAGCAGGCAGGCAACTTAGCAAGCAGTCCTTGTAATCAGTCAGTCAAGTGAGCAGGCAGTCAAGTAATCAGTCAGTGAAGTAAGCAGGCAGTCAAGTAGTCAATCAGTGAAGTAAGCAGGCAGTCAATTAATCAGTCAGTCCAGTAAGCAGACAGTCAAGTAATCGGTCAGTCTAGTAAGCAGGCAGTCAAGTAATTAGTCAGTCCAGTAAGCAGGCAGTCAAGTCAAGTAAGCAGACAGTCAAGTAATCAGTCACTCCAGTAAGCAGGCAGTCAAATAATCGGTCAGTCCAGTAAGCAGGCAGTCAAGTAATCAGTCAGTCCAGTAAGCAGACAGTCAAGTAATCAGTCAGTCCAGTAAGCAGGCAGTCAAGTAATCAGTCAGTCCAGTAAGCAGGCAGTCAAGTAATCAGTCAGTCCAGTAAGCAGACAGTCAAGTAATCAGTCAGTCCAGTAAGCAGGCAGTCAAGTAATCAGTCAGTCCAGTAAGCAGACAGTCAAGTAATCGGTCAGTCTAGTAAGCAGGCAGTCAAGTAATCAGTCAGTCAAGTAAGCAGGCAGTCAAGTCGAGTAAGCAGGCAGTCAATTAAAGTAAGCAGGCAGTCAAGTAAGCAGGCAGTCCAGTAATCAATCAATTAAGCAAGCAGACAGGATTGTGTTTGAGAGTAAAAAAGCGACACTGCGAGCAATTTTGTCCAAGAAAGCCCATTTTTGAGACTAATTGCTCAAATTTAAGTCTAGTCTATGGTTAGTAGTAGATCAAGCTTGAGTTGCGTTATGTAGAAAGGAAATACATAGAGAAAACGTGTAATAAAATACGATCTTACACCGAAATCAACAATTTTTTATTTTATGCTTTTTAACAATAAATAAATAAAATTGTGCAATAAATGTGACAAGTTCGTGTATTCTGACGTCATAAAAATGACGTCATACATGATTCCAAAACTGTCACTCGTTAGTATGGTGGGAAAAAAGTGCCCTATTTTGTCAGTCGTTGTCGCTAAGTTATAATTTTGTTCAATTTTATAATGTGTTGTATGTAAACACATCCATGTACATTCAGTACATGTATATACATTTGCCAAGGGTTGTAAACCACTACTCGTAGATCGATGCTATTTATGGAAACATAGTCTGTTTTATGTTTTATTTTCACTGCAGTGAAAATAAAAAATCTTCTATTTTAACTTCTCCAACAGCAACAATATAACATTTTATTTCACCAATAAAATTCGATATTTCACTGAAAAGCATAAAATAAATTGTTGTTTTTGGCAAGTAAGTAAAATAAAACACTGATACAGTCCTGTTTTGGGTAACAATTTCAGCATTTCACCTGAATTGAAATTTGTGCTTTTACTAGTTTCATGTAAGCTTGTCATTTTGTGAGTTAACATAAATGTTTCTTGTCGACCTTGTGTTTGTGTTTCAGAGTCCATATAAATGGTGAGAATGAGAAGCCATACTGCCCCGTGTCGATACGGTACAAGGATCGGGAGAACTTCGTCAAGATCCTCGAGGAAATTGAACGCACCTTGCAACTACAGCCAATAGAAAAGTACCTGACTTTTGCTATTGTAATTTGTGTTGTTTCTGTGCTGTTTTGTTTTTTTCCATCATAAATTTGCACAAAGAAAGCTAGCATCGGCTGAACTTCAGCCCATAGAAAAAAGTAACTGAATTTTACATTTGTGATACGGTATGTGTTGTTTTCTAAAAATGTTTGTTGTTATTGATATTACATTTTAAGCATCATGGGTGACACAGGCTATTGTTTTTACTTTATGTCATATTCTGTTACTCTTTGGAGAATACAAGGTTTGAACTGGGTTCCATCATTCTTTATTATCTTATGTTGATCTAATGAAAACTTAAGATGAGATTGGCAGACAATGGAAGTGCACTGTCATTTTGTCATTTGTTAAATCGCAGTTAGCTTCTAGTTATAAATTTGATTTTATATTTGATTTATGACTGCAGCATATATAGGCAGTTTTGCAGTTCTATGTTGGTCTAAAATCGTAAGAGTTATCATAGTATATGTTAAAACATGTTTTTTTATCCATTGTTAGGATTTATAAAGTGGTCAACCAGGGCGGATATGCCGAGAATTTCGTGGAGATCACTGATGCAGAACATCTTGAACAGGATGAACATGTTTTAGTCTTGCCGAAGAATGAGAAGAAATTGCAGGTTAGTTCATGATAATAACATATCTAGGCATCTGAGTCATAATTAAGAATTAGTACAGACCACTGAGGGCCTCCCCACATTATAGTGATTGACCATCATCCGAAAAAGCGGGCAACTGGGAGGTCACTATAATGCGAGGAGGTCGGAAGTGGTCAGAGCTATTTCTTACATTATACTGTACATTTTTAGTACCGTAAAAGACTATGTATAACGCGTGGCCATGTATAACGCGCACCCATTATTTTAAGTAAAAAATAGGGAAAACAATTTTAATAAGTTTTCATAGGTTTCAATAAAGAGTCGCCGCTTATCAACACCGAGCAGAAATCGCCTTCATGACAAAGAGCGATGGTTAAGTTACACTGATTTTTGACAACTTTTGAGACATTTCTTTCATAACAAATGGGTAGCCCTGAAAATGGCCATTTCTTTGCTGGTGATCTGGTACATTTATATCGGTCTTCTGTCGATGTCAGATGAGTCAAATCCCTCAAATTCTTCTTCCTTGCCATAGTTTATAATGATCATGGGCAAATTTTCAATATTTATACACAACGTACGTTGGTATTAACATATTTTCACATTCTAAAGTGATCATTATCTACTCGGCATACTCAACACCTATTTCTGAGCGTGAAAACACGACGACAGATTGTGGTAAGTTTATTCACACATTAATTACAAAGACAACTGTTTAAAGCATTTTCACACATGTAGACAAGCAAGTTTTTGACATACCGACAATGGCCCCAAACTGTATGTTGCAAATGCAATATAGTAGGGTGATGGTTTTTAATGTTTACAAAATGGCTTCCTTTATTAAATCAGTAACAAAAACAATGTATTCGGATATGGGATACATACCTGAAAATAAACCAAAATAATGTGTAAGGTATGTTTAACATGTCAATCGTCATTGATATCCATATACGCTATACGTATACACAATAGTCTTCGTCCCGTCATTGATATCCATATACGCTAATACATATACACAATAGTCTTCATCCCGTCATTGATATCCATATACGCTATACATATACACAATAGTCTTCATCCCGTCATTGATATCCATATACGCTATACATATACACAATAGTCTTCATCCAGAAAAAACGCGCTAAAATCCTTGTCACCATGTATAACGCGCACCAATTTTTCGACATCGAAAATGAGGGAGAAAATCTGCGCATTATACATTGCCTTTTACGGTATAGAATTTTATCACAAGCATAACACAATGCACTAAACTTCTTTATTTCGTGCTGAAATATACAAATTTTTTCGAAGACAAACGACATTCTGACAAGTTGCCAAAAAACTGTGTTGTAAAATTTTCTGCTCAGAACTGCGGTTACACGCAACAAGAACTGAGCAGGCACCCACACAAAATAGTGCTTTCTGGCTCCAGGCACTATACTATTTAAATGGCCGGCTTAAATGGCATTTTGAAATTAACCTAAATGACGGACCGTTCACTTTTGCATACGCTAAGCAGAAACATATTTATGTAAGTTATTTAATATTCTTAAATATTGGCCTATTACAATCTAAGCTCATATGTAACATATGCTTTTTGATTGGTCAATAATTTGAGACTAATTTTGTCGTGCAAGACCACATGACTACGAACATTCTTAAGTTTAATTCTATTTGTAAATATTAAACCAATAAAAAAGCAATTTCAAATGTAAAAAGCATTTTCATTGGTCAATATTTTAAGAACTTCAATAGTCCAGGGGCCTCAATTGTAACTTAATTTGTTCTGATAATTTCTCGCAAAACCTAGGGCAAGGGCCTCATCCCCATCAGGCCGAAAATAAAATATTGTTTGTTTCCCCTCCCACGACCCATGCTAATGAAGGGTGGGTCGGTAGGTCAGAAAAATATTTTATTTGTAGACACAATAAATCATTTTCATTCATGTTTTCTTTATGTTCGAAATGTTGCGTTATAGTATTAATTCTTAATATTTTCGTTGTAGTAGATTCATAACGTTCTGCTTATTTACGTAATACTATGTTCAAATTACCTTATAATAATTTATCAAAATTTAACAAACAATAACATACGTTAACAACAAGAGCATTAGTAATAAATAGCATGTGGATAGTGTTTAAAAGCATCAATCTGTAATACTGTATCTGAACAATGTAAATGCTAGAGCATAAATGAATTAGCATTCTATGAAAAATAAAAAATAAAGGACTTTGTTCATTAATAAAAAGAAAGCAACACAACATTTTTGATAAATTAAAATAAAAAGAAAAGGCGCTGAAGTTTATTTTCTTTCATTTTTGACAAGGACTTTAGTTCCGCTAACTTTCATTCAAATGTTGCCTCAGCCAAAAATTTTCATAATTCTAATCCGTATGCAGTGATGAGTTTGAATAACACTTTCGTTAATTATTACTAGATCTTGTAAAAAAATTTTAACAAAATATGCGTTTGACGCGATAGTTTGTCGAGTTAAATGACTTCGTAATTCATATTCTTAGTAAACGGTTCCTTTCACCAAAATTCACCAAAATTATGATATTTATTTATAATTATTAATTTATTTACTATTTTAATTTGTAGTAATTTATTACAAACGTGGCTGTTAAAAACACGCATATCTATAACAAAACACATACCTAACGCAAATGTGTTACAAATGACTTGCACCTTTCCCAATTAAAATTAGAATGAGGGCGTGATAAACTTTATAACGACGACGCTCATTTGCATATTGGAAATTTTATGCGTTCTCATTGGCTGACTGTTTGGCTCTTGTTAAGCTGACTCCTCCTGCGTCAAGATTTTATCGATAAAGAACACTTGGTACATAAAGGCAAGTTTGTTAATTGCCGGTGGGTGTTGTTTGTCTTTAAAAAAACATGCATATGCGAGCGGAAATGGTTGCGTTCTAGAATCTGACGCTGAATGTTATAGCGTCCTTTTCGAAAAAAGCATGCATCATAATACGCCGAATTACGCGTTACCGAGAACTGTCCGTTGAAAGTCATTTTATAAGCGTCTTTTGAAAGTAAGATTTGTACACGCTATTGGATTGTTTTTAAGGATTCGCACCCCACATTTTCACACACAAATAAAATAAAATATTGTTTTCTTTGGTCTATAACAAATTTTTGGGGTCGCGGCGATTTTGCTGGGTCGGTCGCGGGAGGGGAAACAAACAATATTTTATTTTAGGCCTCATCTGAAAAAAAAGCACAGTAAATTTTGTCCTAATCACAGGATAAGATCTAATAGACTCGGCAGCACACAAAATAGACCCAGATCAGTCAATACTAACTCCAGTAATGTTTGGCCATTGCACTCGCAGAAAATATTGAAAAGATACCAATTTTTAAACTCAGTGTTTTTTTCAGTCTTTTGCGAATGGGGCCAGGACCCTTTGAATTGTGAAAATACATGTCGTAATACGATATTTTGTATGAATTTTTTTTCTATCAAGCATAAATTACACAGTTGTAATTGAATTTGAACATATTATATGCCTTTTGATATAAACTTAAAACATCTGAATTATTTTAGAAGAAAACATTTGCGTGGAATAAAAATAAAGCAGAAAAAAGTCAAACGTAAACTTGCTAGCAATTGTGAATTTTTGAAAAAAGGTACTTTTTTGCTATGTGAATCGGGCTCTATTTCGGCCTCAAATTGGCTAGGAAAAAAATCACTGTAAACGAATAGTTTGTTTATGAGGAGTTTTCGGCTATTTCAGTCACAGAAAATCTACCACCTTGACGGCAAGAAGAACTTCCGTGTGCGGGTGTCGCCCCGACATGGCCCGGCCTACAACTACCCGTCGTTCCCCGAGTTTGATGCTGGATTTAAACACAACAAGAGCCTCAACAAGTAAGTGGCCCGTGCAAGGTGTTAAATCTTCATTAAAGTGCATTTCTCCTAAAATCTCTTCTATGTAACAAGTTTGAAATTTCTTCCTCTGTAATAAAACATATCATATGGTCTGGAGAATTAAAATGCTTTTATATAGAAAAGTATAAATTTGATAAGCAAAGGGTATTTTCTTATCAAAGCTAGAGAACTGTCGAAAATACTTGGTTTGTCTTTAAAGGGACAGTCTCGCAGTTTGCTTTAAAGGGACAGTCTCACAGTTTGCTTTAAAGGGACAGTCTCACAGTTTGGAGTTGGCAAAACATTTATCAATATGACAACATGAATGTATAGATTCTATCAACGTTTTGTCTGCTGTGCTGTTTTAGTTGCAAAACATAAATTATTTTGATATTTATTATGCTTTTTTGTGTAAAAAATTACTAAGGTATGTCTTCCATGTAACAAATCTTTCTCAAGAAATAACAGATGTTCGTCAAAAGCTTAACTTTGCATAAGCCATGTGTTTTTGAAACATCGAAATATGAACAATAAATGTATGATAGCACAGAAAAAAAGTCAGTTAATGACAATTATTTTTGCAAAGCCAAAAACTGTGAAAATGCCCCTTTAATGCGCAATATTTTGCTGGAGTCCCCTGCTCCACCATAAGGATATGAGTCCCGTTCCTACCCCGGTTGATTCTATCGATTATATTGAATGGTTTGTTTTTATTTTAACAACACGGCTAAGAAACTCAGACAGAGACGGAGGTATGAGTTCGGATATTAAAGCTTGCGATCAAAATATCTTACTTGACTTCCATTTATTGAGGCTAAAATGTAAATACCAGTCTCAACGAAAAAAAACGAAATGAGGCGTGTCGTGGGAAAACCGGTCTTAATGCATGTGCGTAAAGTGTCATCCCAGATTAGCCTGTGCAGTCCGCACAGGCTAATCCGGGACAGCACTTTCCGCCTACAGTGGATTTATGTTTAGAAGAGACTTCCCTGAAACAGAAAATACCATAAAAGCGGAAAGTTTCATCCCGGGATAGCCTGTGCGGACTGCACAGGCTTATCTGGGACGACACTTTACGCACATGCATTAAGCCCGGTTTTCACATGACACGCCTCAAATGTATCTTAATAAATAACTGAAAAAGAAACCGAAAATGTTGTCTCTAACATCACCATTAAGCATACAGTAGATTTTGTGTAGGCAGTTTTGTTTAATTCCATAGGATTGTCTGTTTGTTTTGATTCGGAAGATTATTTGTTCTGTGATAGAAAATTTACATAATTAAATATGTTTGAAGTAATGCTTTTGCAATTTCGAAGGTCAGGTTTCAGTGCATATGATGTTTAAATGAAACAAGAGCTTTTGCAATTTCAAGGCCAGGTTTCAGTAAATCAGATTTTTGAATGAAGCAACAGCTTTTGAAATGTCATGGTCAGGTTTCAGGTTGATAAAAAAGAATACGTGTTTGAAGATGCTTTTGATAATTACCAAACATATTTGATATATTAATTTACAAACAGAAATTTATACGAGAAGTTTGATATGAACTACATAACGAGGGTTGAAACCAAAAGGTACTCGGCCACCCCCAGATAATGGAAATTGACTATTATTTCTTATTAAATTTGTGTTAGTTATCTGTATTGAGACCATTCTATCACATAAATATTATATTTGGCTTAAATAAATGCGAATTTTAGATTTTGTCTGAGAAAATTATAATTTTTTAAAGAAATTCCCCAAAATTGCTACACACTTTGTGAATAAGCCAATAATTTTGTAACCATTTATTTTCAAACTGTATGCTAGTTTGTGTTAGTCTAATAAAGAATGCTTCTAATGAATTGTATCAAAATTGTAACAAATTTTTTGCATTTTCTTATCAAAATGACAACTGAACCAAATGATAGGAAACATCTGACAAATTCATGGTTGCTAGGGTGCCTTCATAGAATTGTTCAGTAACTAAGTGAATGGCTGACCTCCACATTATCTGGCCTTTATTTAGTAGGAGAGACCTTAAAGTTATAGGTAAAAGTCTCACTGGTGTTGAAACTGTGTTCATTTAGGGTATAAAAGCAGTTTAGCTCTTAAGTGGCCAAATATACAGGAAAAGAGGCTAACTGCCATTGAAATCAATAGCATAACTGCTATTCTTTCTTGCTTTGAGCCCTTGATATATGAAAAGCTTATTACTGATGGGAAATATTACTAACACATTTTCTTTGTAATTTTTCAGGCATCGCCCATTACCAAGTATAGGATCCAGTACGAAAGGAAGTGAACCAATATCACCGTTCTCAAATCCACCGAATTCACAAGGCAGCCGGTATGTACTACTTTTGATGCAAAAAATACCAAAAAAAATTGTACCTTTAAAGTGACTATATTACCATTCTTAAAACCATATACTGTAATATCATTTTATTTCATGGTGGTATAATTTTCATATATTTTGCGGTCCGAACAGAGCACGAATTTAAGACCCCGTGCACATTTTATTTTTGGGTAATTATTAAAACTATATGCATACCAATTAAAAATGCGCAAATTATGAACCGCACAAATTAGCAGTTTTACAAGGATGTGCAAAATTTAGACACTGCAAAATAAAATGATTTTACAGTAATTCACAAGGCAGCTGGTATGTTGTAGTTTCCAGTGTTTTTTTTCACCTTAAGGGGAAAGGTGGCGGGGCCCTTCAGATGGGGAATTTTACGTCAAACAGGGAATTATTTTTTTTTAGAAAAGCATTATTAGATGTTTATATTCTAGTTTGATATAAAACATTAATCAATTGTTTTGCTACAAATGATAGCTTAGATTATGCACTTACTTGGTTTGATGAAAAATTGCTGGGATTGTTCACGAAAATGCCTCTTTCTTAGTCAATATTCGTCTGATTTTGGTCAAATTTTTTTCAAAATAAAGCCCTGGGAATTTAAAGGCAAATATAGGGGAAAAATATATACTTTTTTAGCATGGGAATGGGGCCAAATTTCGGCCCCAAATTGGCCCTAAAAAAACTTGTTTCGGTGCAGAAAATTATGTGACCAAAATTAGTTTTTGCCAACAAAAAAATCTCACTGCTTTTAAAGAGCAATGTAGTGTTTCCATTTTCAAATTCACCTACCTTAGGTCGCAAGACATCAGGCAGATTGTAGGTTTGAAACACAATTTATAAAACACAGTTAATGAAAACAGTCTTGTTCACCCTCATAGTGGTCTTTTAGATGAAAGTCAGAAGGTTGCATATCTCACAAAGTATGGTTCAGAAATTGGGTTCAAAATGATGAATCTTTATCAGACATCTTTGTTTTGATGTATTATTTAGGTAATAATTATGTAACACATTTTATTTGTTATAATCTGTGTAACTGAACCATTATTTTAAAAGTGCTTTACTGGAAAAGAGGTAATTTTTTGTTTTGCCCAATGGGCTTCTTGTCAATGCAGACTATTTGGTATGTAAAACACTACTAGTACTTGTTCACAGACACTGCTTTTGAAATCTAAAGTATGTTTCTTTCTTTTTTTTCAGAAACAGAAGTAAAGGTCGCGGACCTAAGCAAGCAGACTATGACCAAGGTATGTGTGTTGAAAACAATTTGTATACAGAGTGACTTCCATTTTTGACTGTCGGTAAAAGGAACCCATTTACATTCCCAAAAATTGTTTATTTTTTACCAATTTAACTGATTTCCCAATAAGACTGAACAAATCCCCTAATCGGGAGTAACAAAATCTTACAAACATAGGAAATGTGAATTTCAGTTGTCAATCATGATATGTAGGTTCATGTTGATATACACCATGAAAATACATCAACCAGTATACCACTAGTACCTAATTTATTATAAACCTTCATTAACTTTTCCCATTTAGCATGATTTCATGAAATTCCCAACTCTATGTGTACCAGACCCGTTTCCAAAGCTGTAAAAAAATCGCTGAAACTGAACATTGTTGTGGCAGTGATTTGAAATGACTTCGCATAATTAAAACCGATAGCAGGTATCGCATTTGTTGATGTGGCAAACTCACAGTGGTCTCCCCTGCTTCGTAGCTTCCATTATTCATTATCACAAAGTAGGGGAGATCACCGTGAGGTTAATACACATGGCCCATCAGAACCGCATAACAATTTATATCAGACTTAAACCATAAGGAACTGTCAAATAATGCTTGTATTCCACAACTACTTATATTAAAAGTATAGTAAATATGTTATTTCATTCTGCATATTTTTGCTGTTTCCTGATTAGTTGCGTATTACATTGCATCGCGAAATTTCAAATAATTATTTTGTCATATTGACTCGGTACATGTCTCGAAAGTTAACGATCTTTTACTTTTTCATGGCAAGCTGCAGTCTTTCAGCCTTTTAGGCTTTGATTCCTTGTTTTAGATGCTGGAGGTGTGTACAGAGCAAAGAAACAGAACAACGCTAAGGGAGCTGCCATGGTAAGGGGAGAAGAGAATTCCTATCTTCAAACCTCTTAAAGTCCCTTTATGCCACTATCATGTGTTTCTTATTTTACACAAAATTGTTTTAAAACTTAAGTAAATAGATTTACCATTTTTATAACACTGAAACGGTTAATAAGCAGATTTTTTTTTTACAGAAAATTGTTATAAACTTACGGATCAGCATGTTACTGTTTTTATAACACTGAAACAATTTAATTGTTTAATGTTTATTTGATAAGAAAAATTGAAAATAAAATGAGGGGTGTGATTTTTCTTCTTTTTAGCTCATTTCCTCCTTACCAATGCTAGATTTTGTGATTAATACTGCTGAAATATGCTGGATATGTAAAAAAACATTTATGGTGGGGTGGGGGGTAATGGTAATTTTCTCCACTGAAATGTATCTGAAATCACATCCTTGTAAAATGTCTGTAAATAGATAAATGATATCGACAATGGCACTAAAACGATAATAGGTTGTAAGGTATTATGTTGTCCCTCTAGACGTTTTAATATTGTGTGGCTGCTTTTGTGTCTTTAAGGATGTAAGTGGAAATACATTTTGAATTTTAAAAAATGCAAACAAGATTTTACGTTTATATTGCATAAAGGGCCTTTAAGTTTTGTGTTTTCAATGATACGTGGAAAAAGAAAGGACATTGTTTGCAAAATCCTGGATCCATATTCCAGAAACATCTTAAGTTTATCTTAAAATATGTTCAGTTGAGTACTAATTTTTGTAATGTAATAGCTTTAAAACTAACCAGAGTTTTTTTAATCCCTTTACAGTTTATTTAATAATAGTAAATAATAACTTGGCACTGTGCCAGTAAAATATTAAATGAAATGTTTATGAAAAATGATGATTTTACGGTTAAGGTTAAGATTTACTAAAGATGTTTCTGGAATATGGCCCTGAACATACACTTACCATTTTGGGTTCACAAAGATAAGTGAAAAACAGACCAACATATTGTATATTAAGATCTTTGCTTGATTTTGTCACAACAAGATGGTACTCGGAAGAAAATATAGCACCACCTGAAGAACTGTTTTGCAATACTAACATTGTGTTGCATTGTTAGACAGAAATCTCTATATGCCACCTGTCAAAATCTGCACTCTTATGGCACAATCTGTTTAGCGGGAAATCTTCGCACACTTTTGATTTGAAACTTTCGTGAAATAGAGATCGTTTTTAGGTAGCAAATCCTGGATTTGAATAGATAATTCTTCTTTATAACAAATACAAACACAAACTTTGCCACGTCTCCCTGGATATTGGTCACACTATAATTCTACGCTTTCATGTATTTTTTTCTAATTTGTTTGAATATTCTCAACTAATTTAATTGATAATTTCAAGAACAGGTTCATTAGTATCTCACTTTCTGACAAGTTTTAACATGTATTAATTTGTATGAAACTTTCTGACACGTTTTAACATGTATTCTTGTGTATGAAACTTTCTGACATGTATTCCTTTGTAAGAAACTTTCTGATGGCTTAATGAAACAAAAGATTAAAAAAATATAATGGGTATTTCTTTGTATGAAACTTTCCGAGAGGTTTTTGTCAGGTATTCCTTTGTATGAACTTTTCTGACAGGTTTTTATCAGGTACTCCTTTATAACAAAAAAGGTTTTAACAGATATTTCTTTGTATGAAACTCTGAAAGGTAAATAAAGCGAAGTATTTAAGATGTGCTATATCATTGAAAATAACAGGTATTTCTTAATATGAAACTTCCTGACAGATTTATGAAACTTTCTGTCAGGTTTTTATCAGGTATTATTTGTATGTCAGACAGTTTTTAAGACATATTCCTTTGTATGAAACTTTCCGACAGGTAAATGAAACAAAAGATACTCAAATCGAACTACCAATAGATCAAATGGATGCCGAGGTCGTTGACGAAGAGGTACTCACCCCTGTGACCTTGAACTACTTATTGTGAAGGTCAAAGGTCAAGAGCAAAAAAAATTCAATATTAACCACATTGTTACAAAACAAAACAGTACGGATATTTTTGCACTGTATATTTGTCATTAATCATCCAAAATAGATTATGTTGGGAAACTGCCAAAGTTTTTATGTATCGTGTTTGTTGAATTTTACTTTTTGTTTTGAGGGCGTATAAAATATTAAACATGAAAGTACAGTTTACTCCCTTAAAACCGAACTCTCTATAAACCGGAACTCTCTGAAAATCGAACTGACGCTCCAGTCCCGATTTTTTTGCCTATATGTTTAATGTGCGAAAACTCTCGGTATACTGGAACCTCTGTATTCCAAATATCGAACAGCAGGAGCGATACATCGCTTTGTTTCAGAGTACAAATTGACCTCTGTAAACAGAACATGTGTGACAATCTGATGTTATCAACTATCTTTAGCGCGCGATTGTCTTGCCGAAGGATTATTTCACGCTTAATCCGATAATTAGGGTCAACAGTTCAACATCATAGGACTTCAGATAAGGGTGTTTAGTCGCAAAATAAACGGGTATTGCTATTAAAGTTTGAACAACAAACAGTATGTTAATTAGACTGTTTTATTTGTTTAGCAAATATTTAAACATTTTACAAACAATTAATATAACTCAGGTAATAACTATTTATGATGTAATAATTATTAATGATTACTTTAATTAAAACATAATTTGATTGATGTTGGTCAGATTTACAGTCTATCAAAGCAATCAAAGAAATGTTGAGCAGAACAGACTTTCTTGAAAGAAATGATAGAGTATTTATGCTCGATGTTACTTACAAACTATCATTCTTCTGCGAAGTTAGTACAGTGTTAAAATGTCTGAGCCACCTTCTAAACGTCGACAGGTTGAATAATCTCTCGAAAAACAATTGATCAGTGATGCAGAATCTATCCCCAAACCCTTGCTTAAGGTTGTAAATAATACAGCAGAAAACAATACCGATATTATGCTATAACTGCCTCAAACCCTCAGTAAACCAGAACTCCCTGAAAACCGAACATTTGGTCCGGTCCAGTCGGTGTTCGCAGGGGTTTCATTGGCCCCAAAAAAGTTGTCGCCACCAAAATTCGCCACTTTTAGAAAGTTGGAGCCACTTTAGAGTCAAAAAGAGTCATATGTCAAGTCATTGACCTACGTCACAACATACTTACACAAAAGTCATTTATTACTTATTGTCCTTTTCTGTTATTTTTATGATTATACATTCTGTCAAATTCTATGGTATCAAATTCTATAGTATGTAGTATAAAGAACAAGAAGTCACTTCATTTTATATTTTTATTTTCATAATCATAAATAACATTTATTTTCACATGACAAAATGAAATAACCAACATGAATCAAATATGATATGCCATCAATGTTTAAGCATATATTTATTAAACATTGTGTCTATTAAACGTAGTGTTGTTTTGTTGTCTTAGAAATTAAATACTTGTATCACACTTCTGCAAATCTACTGAAAAAAAGGTACAAACAAAGTTACAAAGTTACACTCTGAAAAATTTAATATCCTGACATACTAATATCCTTACATTTGGTACATTTGTTACTAGATTTTGGACACTGAGTCTGCACTAAATACAGCACAAATAAATACAATAGCAAATCCAAAATAAATACATCAGCAATTCCATTTATACTTAAAACAGAAATCGTCGCTATAATACATACCCTTTGTTCTCAAGTGCTTTGTGATAGACTCCCCCCCCCCAATTAAGTTGTCAATTGCTTTACAAACATCGTGCAACAATAACACGGTTCAGTGATTCCATTTATGCACTCTGACCTGTGGGTCGCTTATGGTATCAGAAATCAATACTGTAAATAGACAGACGCTGGCTGCTTACGTCTGGCTCGCAGTACATTCTCGAATTGGATATAAATCGACAAAATATTGTTGTCGCCAGGTAAAATCGCCACTTTTGAAATTTTGATCGCCATGGAAACCCCTGTGTTCGGTATAGAGGGAGTACACTGTATTTGCCGGAAACAACATTAGCATTTTTAGAAATGTATATAAATCAATCACGCTGGATGAAGGATTTTTTACAACTTTACATTTAAAAAATTTGCTTTTGACTTTTCACCCATCTTGTAGTTGTAACTTCTAGATGCATGCTTTTTGTTTCCTGTCATCCTATAAACCTGTGCCTCTGGATACCATTTTATTTAGAGATTATTTTATGGTGGTTTCCATGGTAACACTTTATCAAATGAAATCACGTTTTTTCATTATTGCAAAAACAAGACTTCTATATAACTTTGTTTTATAGGAACTAAATCAGGTATAATAACTTTTAAAGGATAAAATGTTTGCCATTGGAGACATGACCTTTATATTTCGATTTTATTTATTGATGTTTGTCTAATATTTATTTTACCTTAACTTTCCGCAGTTTACAAACAGATTTATTTCAGTTCTCTAACAAACAAAAGGCGGTATGAAACAGGTTGTAAAGGCAATAAAACTGTAATACATCTACAAAAAGACTTATGCAAACAAAATTTATATATTTATTGATTGTGCAGTTTTGGTGAGGTGTGAGTCCACTCGGAGAAAACCAATGTACCTCACACAATATCGCAAAAATCACTTTACGTCACTCAAAATAAACATTAATCAAAGCACTCGGGAATTACTAGTATGCGTCAAAATTTCGTGTCAAGTATTAACCACCACTGAAAGTAACTTTGGGTAGAAATGCCAAACAAATATGTGAATAAACATTCTGAATTTGTGACGGTGAGTGAAATTACCAGTATTTTTCTCAAGCTGTACTGTATATCAAATGTGCTCAGACTCGGAATGATTATGTCAACCTGTTTCATCCCTCTCTGGTTTCCAGCATGCTTTGTCCTGGTTTCCAGCATGCTTTGCCCTGGTTTACTTTCTTGCTTTACAGGATTAACAGGATGTAGAGATCCCTTAGAAAAAAACAACAGCATTTTCATATATTCACGTTTTCTTGAAAATGCGCACTTTTAACTACATGTATATTAATCATTTCATTTACATTGTAAACAAGGTGGCCGTATTTTATTATGAAAATTGTTAAATAATTACTTTTTTTGTCCTTTTAAAACATCAAATATACCAGGTACCTAGAACATGCAATAATTCCCAAAGTAACGACACTTTTTCTCTCAATCTTCCATTCGATCATCAGTTTGAATCCTACTCAGGTAGCCTTTGAAAGATCTTGCTGGTAGTGGTTCTTTTCAGGAAACAGACTTGAAAGTGTCTCAATAAGTCTATGGTTTTCTACAAAATCAAGCTAAAAAAAAAAGATATGTGGCGCGTCGTGGGAAAACCGGACTTAAGGCATGTGCGCAAAGTGTCATCCCGGATTAGCCTGCACAGGCTAATCCAGGACGGCAATTTCTGCCTACAGTGGATTTATGTTTAGAAGATACTTCCTTGAAACAGAAAATAACATTAAAAGCGGAAAGTGCCATCCCGGATTAACCTGTGCGGACTGCACAGGCTAATCCGGGACAACACTTTACGCACATGCATTAAGACCAGTTTTTCAACGACGCGCCTCATTTAAACTAATCTTTCCTTGCCATTACCTGTATCCCAATAACCCATCAAATTTTCTCATTTGTATGCACCGCTTTTTCTTTCTAGCCCAAGAAATAACCCTGATACTTTATAACATTTTGAACTACTTTGGTACGTGTATTCTCATTAACACTCATTTTGCTAGATGCTAGATTTAGTATCGCCGTAGATTATTAACATTGATCAGTTATTGTACAATTTACAATGTTTTTGTAATACCTATCTTTCAATAAGTTGTCTGAAATTGTAAGTAATTTCATTGTTTATGCCAATAATATCTGATTCTGGTAACTTAACTATTGTCGTTTCTGTGCATGTATACATAGAGGATATTTATTAGTTTCGGTGGAATATGGGTTTCATTCCATGAGTGATCGTAGGATGAGGCGCGTCGTGGGAAAACCGGACTTAATGCATGTGCATAAAGGGTCATCCCGGATGAGCCTATGCAGTCCGCACAGGCTAATCCAGGACGACACTTTCCGCCTAAAGTGGATTTATGGTTAGAAGAGACTTCCTTGAAACAGAAAATACCACAAAAGTGGAAAGTGCCATCCCGGATTAACCTGTGCGGACTGCACAGGCTAATCCGGGATGACCCTTTATGCAAATGCATTAAGTCCTGTTTTCCCATGACGTGCCTCATATATATTTCCTATGATCATGAGTGAATGAAAAGTCGCTATTCTACCGAAACCAACAAATTTTCTTTTTATTTTATGCTTTTCCATCATTTTAATTGCTATCTAAGTGGGTTTTATTGGAACATATCGGGGGACTAATTTGACAATTTTAAGTCCTCCGTCATTGACGGTCTGTTTCATTAACTGTTTTAAAACTGGAACCAGTATGAAAACAGCTAATTTTCACTGTTTTTAACAGTGAATTACCTTTTTTTTTCACTGATATTTCTCTATAAATGATTGGAAAGCATGAAATAAAAGTTTGTAATGAATGTTAGAAGCGTAACATTATTTTGTCATAATTGGCATAGATTCCAAGTAAAATTCAATATAGCTGTTGCTCTTAATAAAGGAACCAATGTATCTGTATCCTATACCTTAACAAAAACAATTCAACAACTTTATGAGAACAGTTGGCAGAAATAAAACAAAAACGTCACATAACTTTTGCTGGTTAATCAATAAATTGAGTTAAGAGAAAGCATACCATTTTAGTTTGCGAGTGTTTGCATTCTATCGTGTTTGTTTGCATTTTCCTGTATGCAACCCAGGCATGAGAATCAGCCTTTTTTCAGTTGATTTTCTCGTTTTTATGGAAAATTTTCGTTCGAGGATTTAGTGTGAAACTATTGCATCTGATATTGAAATGTTAAGCAGATACAACCCTTGTCATCAGAAAAGTTGTTGAACTTCATCAGATCTGTGTAAAAATGCCAAGAATCGAAAGGGGATGGGGTTGCGGGGGTTTCAGATGTTTTTCATAATGTCCATTCTCATGCCTGGTCCACCCACTGTATTCCTAAGCATTGCACCCGTTTGCTGTGGCCTTTTTAGGAGGACATTAAGGAGAAGATAACTCCGATCCCGCCAGGTACTGAGCTCAACAAGCAGCCTTCAAAAGAGCTGAAAAACGGGCCAAAGGCGCCGAAAGAGCTGAAGAATTCGACGAAGGAATCGAAGAGCACGACGAAAGAGCCAAAGCTCTCTGCTGGCGAAAAGAAGAGTAACACGAAAGGGAACAACGTGCCGAACCCTGAGGGAAGCAGCCAGACCAAGGTGAAAGAGGTAAATTCTGAGAATATAAATCCATTCCAAAAGTTAGATGTTCTTCCGCCGATCAATGGCGAGGCAGGGGGTGAAGTGAAAGATGTGTCTAAAGATGATAATGGTGAAGCGAAAGATGAGTCTAAAGTTGATAAAGGTGAAGTGAAAGATGAGTTTAAAGATGATAATGATGTTGATGTGAGTGAGAAGGCTTTGGTGAATGGTGAATCAGGTATGACTGAAGAAACGAATATAACTCCATCTGCAAAGGTTAAGGAAGTTGCAGAAGGTCACGTCAAAGAGACGATTGAATATTTTGAAAACTTGGATAAAGAAGATGACAATGTGAAGCCTGTTCCGATAGATGAAACGAAAACTGAAAAAATCGCGGTTGAAATGAAACGGGAGGAAACTCCTAATTTGGAGTTTAACAATATCATGGAAGAGCCAACAGGGGAGTTAAATGAGGATGACACTGAACAAACTCTGCCCGAATCTCCGGTATCCCCGCCAATGCCTCAGTCTGAGCAGGATAAGGTATTGTTCAGTCTGATATGTGTATTGGAAGCATGGTGTGCTCACAACTTGTCTTGCTGCCCATGTAAGCGTAATATAATCCCTGTGCCATGTGTAGCTTGACTTACTGATAAAGAGGTGGGACAACTTGTCTTGCTGCCAGTGTAATAGTGACATAATCATGTGCCTTGTGTAGGTTGTCTTACCGATAAAGAGGTGGGACAACTTGTCTTGCTGCCAGTGTAATAGTGACATAATCATGTGCCTTGTGTAGGTTGTCTTACCGATAAAGAGGTGGGACAACTTGTCTTGCTGCCAGTGTAATAGTGACATAATCCCTGTGCCTTGTGTAGCTTGACTTATGGGTAATTAGGTGGGACAATCCAGTTTTGCGGTATTTGTATGAAAACAAAGCAAAAGAGTAAAGAAAGACAAAATTACTAACAAACTGAAATTGTTAATAATAGCTGCAGCCAAACATGTAAGCTATTATCAATTTTGCCAAATATTAAGCAGTTTTCCAGAATATGCTCAAGAAGCCAATGTGTGAAAAAAAGCCTTCCGCTTACTTCTACACGTAATGCAGCTAATTATGTAAGCAACAATGACTGAGCTTTGTTAAACTGATAGAGTTGTCTTGTGTCCTTGTTGCAAAGCAAACAATGTCTAAATTCTGTGCGATTTTGTACAAGTCGCATTTAAAGTGTAATAATATAAAATATTTTAAGAGTTAGGTTAAAGTTAAATATAAAATTTGTGACAAGTGACTTTATAATAATAACAATTAGAAAGTATTCTGCTTAATACAGATGTTTTATGAGTGCTGTGATAGTGAATTTGTTCAGATTGTATTGCCTATATTACTTGTTTGGACTTGAGTGTAACCTTAATTTACCTGAAAAAAAAATAAATTTGCAAACACGGTTGCCAAAATGACAACAACAAGAGGGAATTGATTATGGTTATTGAAAATCTCAGTTTTTTATTGAGTAGAAATACCCGTTGGTGGGTAATCTACACAAATATTTGACTCTAAATGGTGATTGGTGGTTGTCCCATCGTCTGTGTTTAGGGGAGGAGTTTAAAATGTTGGAGACAAAAACTGGAACTCTCGTTTATTGTCCAATGGTATCGAATTCTGTTGGGAATGAACAATGTAACAACCACATATATGCATGTATGTACATATCAACAGGTTCCGTATTCAGAAGAATCTCACATCCGAGTTCAGTATTTTATAGTGCATGCATTTGATTAATTTACAATACCTTCCTTTTGTGCTCTTAAACACAGTGTTTTGCAGGAAGAAGATAATGACTGATTTTAGCAGCAAGTTGCACATGAAAAATAATATGTACATGAGTTGTAAAACAGACAGATAAATAACGTTCAGTGTTTTTTTCACCTTTGGTGGAAAGGTGGCGGGGCCCTTCAGATGGGGAAATTTACGGCAAAAAGGGAATTTTTTTTTTAGAAAAGCATTTTTACATGTTTATATTCTACTTTGTTATAAAACATTAATCAATTGTTTGCTACAAATGATAACTTCAGATTAACTTGTTTTGATGAAAAATTGCTATGTTTGTTTACGAAAATTCCTGTATCTTAGTAATTTTTGACTGATTTTGGTCATTTTATTTTTCAAAATGAAGCTTACATTCTGAGGGAATTTTAAGGTAAATAATGGGGAAAAATATATACTTTTTTAGCATGGGAATGGGGCCGAATTTCGGCCTCAAATTGGCCCTTAAAAAAACACTGACGTTGTTGCGTAACTATGAAAGACCAGTACAACTACAGTAAATAATTTTCTGTCAAATGGTAAAAGTTAAGACCACAGCATTGAAATAAATTATTATGCACAGAAGGTTAGATAATTAATAATGCATTTTATATTTAAAAAAAAAGAACAATAAGACAACAAATATTGTGCGTTTTTATTCAGATTTTGTTTTTATTTGGCATCAAAATGATTGAAGCATAAGAGAAAATATGAAATGTTGTTTTGCTTGAAATGCAGTTCCGCTGAATAGCTTTGTGAAAAAACACCACCATTCTCTGGGACTTGATGTTTGAAAATCTGTTGTTTATGAAAAATGAAATGTGGGTCTTATAGACTTAATACTAGTCTGTGGAAAGGCTAGGAACGTCTTGTGTTGAACAAGTGAAGATCTTTATATGGATACACATCAACGAAGATGAATTTCTTGGTATTGGATCTCGATGATTTGCGATTTGTATATTAATGTCTTGGTTGCAGTGTGTGAGTATACAACTCTTGGTGGCTAGATTGTTTGTCCTGGGCCCGTTTTCATAAAGCTCCAAAGTAGAATCTTAAGTTTATTTTCTTAAAAACATAGTATTCCTTAATTATTATGTCTGTGACTGGTTCTTTTCGTCCCTTGAAAGCCAGAAGGGGCTATCAGCCTTCTTTGCACATAATTCGAGGGTTCAGTGGGAACTATTGTATCAGCTTAACATTTCTATATCAGATACAATAGTCTCACACTCGACCCTGGATATGCTGACGACACCTTCTGGCTTTCAAGGGATGATTTGTAGTTCAGTATGACTTGAAACATTTTATTCCATTTAAGATGCAATGCATGCTTTTTTATTCGCCTTTTTGAGCAGATAAAGCTGCGAATTTCTTAGATAATATTTGAACCAAAATTATCATTTTAATATGACTTAAGAATTTCCTCACGAGCTTTGTGAAAACCGGCCCCTGTCTTCTAATCTGAGTGAACCCACTATGACAACCTGATGCATCCAGCAATGTGCAGTATTTTAGGTTCTGGAAATTTACATTCATTTATTTGCTTTCATATTCTTTGCCTATGGTTGTAAATTACGTTTTTTCGTATAATTGTTTCTTCTGTTTTATTTAGCTCACCTGAGCACGAAGTACTCGGTGAGCTATTGGTATATGGGACCTCTCTGGCGTCGTCCAGCGTCGGTCTTCAAGGTGCCGTCAACAATTTGGACCGATAAAGACTGCATTTTTTATTCAATCTTGACCTAACTTGCACTGTTTGTGTAAGACCATAAAATATCGAATGGGATTGTTATTGGGTCAGATCACACCAGTAACACCTGAGTTATTGCCCCTTTTTCATGCAAAAAAAGTGCAAAAGTGCCCTTTTCCAACATATAGACTTTATTTTCCATCCAATCTTAACCAAACTTTCACAGTTTGTGTATGACCAGCAGATCTAAGCAGATGTAAAGAATGGGCCAGATCGTTTTTCAAATACCAGAGTTACTGCCCTTTGTTTAGTAAAAAAAATATTCAGAAATGGACATTATTCAGGATAGAGAGACATTTTTCATCCAATCTTCACCAATCTTGCACAGTTTGTCTTTTACCATGAGATTACAGTTGAAGTCAAATATAAGCAAGATCGGACCAGAAACACTAGAGTTATTGCCCTTTGTGAAAAAAAGAGCAAAAATGGACATTATACAGGATAGAGACTTCATTTTTCATCCAATCTTTACCAATCTTGCACAGTTTGTCTGTGACCATAAGGTTAAAGGTGAAGTCGAATATAAGCAAGATTGGACCAGAAACACCAGAGTTATTGCCCTTTGTTTGTGAAAAAAATATGCAAAAATGGACATTATTCAGGATAGGGACTTCATTTTTCATCCAATCTTCACCAATCGTGTACAGTTTGTCTATGAACGTAAGACTACAGGTGAAGTAGAATATAAGCATGATCAGGCCAGAAACACCAGAGTTATTGCCCCTTGTGTTTGCAAAAAAACATCAACAAGTAATCAATGATTGGCTTGCACACACGATTTTTGATTCAATGTTGACCAAACTTACACAGCTTGCGCAAGACCATAAGAATTGATTGATAAAATTTGATTTCCAACTTTGATGTCTTCACAGCCTGCATTAACATCATTTATCATCATTGGAAAGAAAATTATCAAAGAAAAAGCAAAACTTTACCTTATAGCACAGCCATCGCAATTATCGCATTGCAACTAGTTTTCCAAAACTGTTTGCGAAAAAGACATCAAAATCTACTGTTTGTGCATTTTCCAGAATTGTCAATGATTTGAGAACCATTAGCATAAAAATGCACATCCACTACCTAACTCATACTTTAGCCCTTGCACTTACCAATGTTTTAAATCAAAATTGATCCTACCCCCACTGTGTATTGTTCAGGTACCTTAATTTTCAAACCTGTCACAACAGTATGGTCTTCATCTGTACCAGTTCTCAGGTGAGCGCTTTGGGCCATCATGGCCCTCTTGTTTAAACTTCAGACATGTTTTTTGTGTGCAAAATTATATATTACCTAGTGGAAACATCAGTGTCACTCCAACTTTCTAATGAATCTTTGACAACTTCTATGAAATTAATTATAATAAAAAAAAATCAAAAGAAATTGACTCTTTATGTTTTAGGTTCCATTTATTCCAATATTATTACAAAAAACAACTTATTTTGTGAAACACATTTACTGGCAATAACAAATACTTTTTACTTTTTTTCCAGGACCATTCCACGGAAGAGGCTGTAAGTAGATTGACCATTTTTAAGCAGAATTATAGCTTAAATATTTAATATGATATATTATTATGTATACTACTTTTAATGGTAGTGTCTTTGTTTATTTTGGTCTGCCTCCTGTCTCCGATTTAAAAATTAATGATTACACAGCCATGTCTCACGTTTGATCCAAGCAAACCTGAAGAGTTATTTGAATCAAGTGATTTTAAGTACCTTATTTTATTATCTTTGAGCTACAAAATGCCACAAGCCTTTAAAAACACAAGTATATTGTATGCATGTGTTAAGTAGATGTTCAATTTGTTAAAGATATAGCTGTAGAATTGGGTAGATTTAGCTAAAACACGAAACCCTTTGATGTTCTACATGTTTAACAATTAACATACACTATAGTATAGTACTTTGAAAACTTTGGCTTCTACAAAAGTTTGACCAAAAAGATTTGTTCAAAATAGCATAGAATTTAGACAGTTTTTGGCTTTTCGACAAGGGTACAAAACAACTCTTATCAGTTTAACTAAGCTCCTAGATTGTTGCTTACATAATTAGCTGCATTACGTGTAGAAGTAAGCGGAAGGCTTTTTTTCTTACATTGGCTTCTTGAGCATATTCCGAAAAATGCTGAATATTTTGGCAAAATTGATAATAGCTTACATATTTTGCTGCAGCTATTGTAACACATCAAAGTGTAAGGTTCTCTTTGGTGGCTTCTTAAACAGTACTAAAGCAATGCTTACATGTGTCAATTGACCATGTGGTAGAATTGGTCATTGCTTTCATATTTTGCTGCATTATGTATTAAACCAAGTGAAAGATTTTTTTTCTTCAAATTTTGGCTTCTTAAACATAGCCAGAAAATGCTTACAGTCATGTGTCAAAGTACCAAAACAATGCTTAACCATAAGTTATGAAAAAATGCTAACATGTGTCAAGTTTCAAACAAGTACCAATGCAATGATTATATGTCAAGTTAGCCACATGGATTGAAACAATGTTGACATTTGTTAATCCATAAGTACCCAAATAATGCTTAAATGTTTTTTTGTCTCAAGTTAACTTAAGTTTTATAACAATGCTGAAATGCGTCAGTTTAATCATTAGTACCGAAACAATGCTTATATGTGTCAATCATGTCAATTAATCCATAATTACCAAAACAATGCTTACATGTGTCATATTAACCATATTATCCCATAATTCCATAATTGATCGTTGCTTATGTATTTCGCTGCACTTTGTTTAGGATCTAGATGAGAATGCAGAGGCGCATGATGAGGGGGCCGTTACCCCCCAAGCGCCCTAATACATAACCCTTGACCTAGGCGGCTATGCATTGGCCCCAAATGTATTCATATACAATGTTTTGCATTATGTTTGATTTTGGCTTTGGTGCAAGGTTTATTAGCACATAGGTTATTCCTTTAGTTAATAATAAATAATCGCTATTTGAACTCCATAGCCAACATTTTTATTGGAAATTATTATGGATGTACTGATAGTTGTTTACTGACCACCAACCAAATGCAATTTTCCATGCAGGCGAAAACTATTCCATGGGTTAAATAAATTTTTGGCCAAAATTATTCCAGTATTATAATTGTATTAAAGAACTAAATACATGTTTATATGTTGGTTCTTTTATTGATATAATGGCATATTAGGGAAGGCTGTACACTGTATATTTATTAGGGAAGGCACTGTATATTATACCAATCCTTTTTTTCTGTGGTAGAAAATTCTAGTATATGTATTTGTTTGTCATGTGTTATCCAATACAAGTAGAGTACTATTAGTGGTATTATGTGGAATGAATTGTTCCAGTTGAACAATATTTTAAATTTGTTTGGTAAAAACATGCATTTGGTGTATGTATGTTATACATTATATAAGTAAACCATGTATATGTCATAAAAGTTCATAGTTTATTTGTTTATTTGTCTGATACAAATTGCTTAAAGGCCTACTTTAATCCTTTATTTGACCCCCCCCCCCCAATCTGGGGTATTATACCCCTGTGTATTGGCACCCTACTGTGGTCACATACTGTGACCCTTTTCAGCTGAGATAATACACTGCTGCAGAGGTAGAGATATATTGAAACAGAGCACAAAGCCATTGCTCAGTCAGCTGAGAGAAAAGATTGCAGATCTATAATGATAAGAGATTTTATGTTGGACCAATAATACACTGAGTAGAATACCCCATGGAGTGGCCAGACATTCCTTAAAGGCCTAGTTTAAGGAATGTCTGGCCTCTATGGGGTATTCCACTTCCTGTACTGGTCCACCATAAAATCTCATTATTTGCAATCATTTCTGTCAGCTGACTGAGCAATGGCTTTGTGCACCGTTGCAATATATCTCTACATCTGCAGCAGTGTATTATCTCAACTGACAAGAGTCACCACACTGTGACCACAGTATTGTGCCAATACACAGGGGTATAATACCCCAGATTTGGGGGGGGGGGGTCAGACAAAGAAGGATTAAACTAGGCCTTTAAAATAGGCCTTTAACAATAAAACCATGTGCAAAGTTATAATTGGATAACGCATATTGCATGATTGCATGATTGCATGATTATATTTATATGTAGCACCTTTGTCAAGTATCACTAACTCACTTTATGTTTCTGTTTTCTTGCTCAGGAAAATTATGCTGTTTTAAATGCGGTAATTTTTACAATGTTAAATGTCCAATTTGAACTAGCTTTGGCAACATTTAACCCTTTGTATGCATTTTTGACTCTACGTGGGTGAGAATGGAATGACCTCCAATATGCGACCAAAGAGAGGAATTTTGAACTGGAGCGACATTTGAAGTAAACCAGGGATGATTTTGGTGTCGTTAAAAGGAAATACAGACATTTCGCAGCTTTGTGGCTTTTTAAGCAATGGTTTGGATAAGGCTAAGAACAGAATGGTTGTTAGTGTGCATTTATTATTTTTGGCAATGACAAATTTGGCATTTTGATGGAATGCAAGTGACTTGGTCTAATATGGCTCTTTGGGAAAATATTATTTATTTAATAATGATTTTCTTTAAATTTAATTTATGTAAGTTTTTGAAGACAAGTCACTCCATTCCTACTTTCTCTGTACTCACTATTCATACTGGCATGCTTTTGATACCAAACAATGTGACATTTATTGTGACAAGTTCCATTACTCTTAGTCATAAGTTCATAAGTTCCATTACTCACGGGTGCTACATTCCATAATATTCCATACCACTAACTTCCATGACCTGTGACTGACGTAACCTGCCCTAACCATATGGTGAAATTGAACTAACATCATTATTTTGGATGAAATAAAGTAGCATTACCTTCGGTTCACCAATGCTACATTATATTGTGGTAAATTTATTTTCCATCACCCTTTGGTAAAATAAGGTTTCAACACCTATTGGTAAATTTAGGTTCCATTACCTTTTAGGGAAATTGTGTTTCATTGCCTTTGAGGAAAATTCTGTCCAATTACATTTTGGTGAAGTTAATACCCGTTGGGAAAATTAATTTCCATTCCATTACCAAACATTACCTTGAATGAGATAAAATTCCATTACCATTGTCTGGGCTGTCATAATGCAACATTACCCTTTGATGACATTTTAAAAGGCTACATTACCATTTTATTCAGCAAGCCTTTATATTGCTCATTTTCCAATTCCAAGTAACTCACTTTTTCATTTAACAGCATTCATTCATAAAAAGAAGTTTGTTTTCCTCTACAGTCTTTCTTTCAACATTTTAAATGATTTTAAACATTTATATGCTGCTTGATCAGAGATTTTCATTTGATCTTTTAACCAGATACTTTAACCCTATTTGTCGAGGTTTTTTTTTTGTTTTGGAGAAAAATTGCATCTCCATTCCATTATCAAATTTAAAGGTTACCAGTTTGCTTAGTTATTGTCATAAAAGCAAGAGAAAAACATTCAGAGATTTAACCAACAGTAAACTTCATTGCAAATAAAAACCAACTGTGAAAATTTAGTAAGTAGCACTAGGACAAGCACGGGTCTTTGGCAGTACTTAGTCTTCGGTTTTAAATTCTTGCACATTACAATAGCAGTTTATGGGAATACTGGTACACAAATCCATTGGATGTCAAAAAATTTACACTAAGATCGAGACAAATTTGGATAATCGGTGATAGTCATTTGCACTTGGCGGTAGGGTCTTCTTTATTTTTGCGTTTCGCCCTCGTGGCCACTTCCAGATTTTCTCATTTCACAGGGGAATGTGGTTGTTTTCAAAATTGTGAAACTCTACACAAAAATGGAACTCTTGTCATTGTCAAAAATGAATCATAGATAAAAAAAAAGAGAAAAGCCGAATGGCAGAGGTCAAAATCAAAGAAATGCTTACGTTGAACATGAAGAACATTGAATTTTATTATCTTTCTTTGATTTTATTGTGTTCAGGATCAAACCGATTGTTATGATTTATTTCAGATATTATCTTTTTAATTGGCATGATTTTCCTGAATGCTTTTTGTAGTTTTTCACTTTTGATTTCTCTTCTGTTACTAACACCTTCTTACCCTGGGATGGGAATTTGTTTTGCTTTCACTCACTATTACATTTGTAGAACTAGCATAAAATGTATTCGCTAACACTAACTACATTTTAAAGGAAAATATATCTACATAACACAATAATACAGTAACAAAAATACAACAATGATTTATGATCAAAATATTTCACCTTTAACAATAATACAGATCCAATGGTCAAAAAGTACTAAATCTCCAATTCACTGATCCATTTGTTTGTTACTTATTAGTATTACTTAAAATGGCTTTTAAAAATATGAATTGCAACCATGCAGGCTATTTTACAGTCTGTCCTCTCATTCTATTGACCAGTGAAATTGCTTGTTACATTGTAATAGTAGTTTCATTACCTTTTATTCAGAGATTACAATGTTACAAAGTGTTTTATTGGCCAGTGAAATTGCTTGTTACAATGTAATCACTCTTATTGTCAAATTATTACCATGAAGGCCATTGTCATGTCCTTTTACAAGGATATACAAGTACAGGATGGGGATTGAGACTATTACTTTTGTTAGAAGATACACATACATTTGAAGGTGACTGTGTCTATATGTTATACAGATCACCTGCATCGAAATTGAAATCTATTGCTTATTCAACAACAGTTCTCATATAAACTTGTCACCTGCATTTCTTTCAACATCAGATATATTGTGCCTATAAAAACACAGTTTCTACACAATGTGTTTGTCTACATTTCTTACAACATTGAATATAGGACTATACAAAATCAGAGCCTTTAGAAAATACCAACCTTTCTCCTCCATTTATTGCAACTTTAAATATACACTGCATATGCAAAGACAGTTGCTATTCAAAAATTGTTTCTACACAATTTCTTTTAATGGTGCATGCTCCAGTACCTTTTGGTGTTTTTGTGTGTTTTCCTTCCTTTACATTTGTAATTTTCATCTGTTTTGTAGCAAACAATGTTTTTCTGAGATTTTTAGTACAAAATATCTTTAATTTATGCTGACTGTTTTATTGATTTGTTGTTTGTTTTATCACTGAATATTTTACTAATTGTTTTTAATATTCTTTTAATTTGTTGAAGGGATTTTTTATCCATAAAATTAAAAGAAATCAATTATCACTAAATATATATATTTTTTTTTTTATGAATTCATACTACATATATATTAAAAATATGAACATTGACAGTAATACCTTTCTGAAAGCCATTTTTTTTTACAATAGAAAAGCTTTTTTTAAATCTCTCAACTATGCACTTTTCCCAGTGCACATGTTCTAACTGCACACATTCATTGGAGCCTCAAAGTACCCGTACAATCCCTTTCATTGGAGCCTCAAAGTACCCGTACAATCCCTTTCATTGGAGCCTCAAAGTACCCGTACAATCCCTTTCATTGGAGCCTCAAAGTACCCGTACAATCCCTTTCATTGGAGCCTCAAAGTACCCGTACAATCCCTTTCATTGGAGCCTCAAAGTACCCGTACAATCCCTTTCATTGGAGCCTCAAAGTACCCGTACAATCCCTTTCATTGGAGCCTCAAAGTACCCGTACAATCCCTTTCATTGGAGCCTCAAAGTACCCGTACAATCCCTTTCATTGGAGCCTCAAAGTACCCGTACAATCCCTTTCATTGGAGCCTCAAAGTACCCGTACAATCTCTTTCATTGGAGCCTCAAAGTACCCGTACAATCCCTATCTTGGAGCCTCAAAGTACCCGTACAATCCCTTTCATTGGAGCCTCAAAGTACCCGTACAATCCCTTTCATTGGAGCCTCAAAGTACCCGTACAATCCCTTTCATTGGAGCCTCAAAGTACCCGTACAATCCCTTTCATTGGAGCCTCAAAGTACCCGTACAGTCCCTTTCATTGGAGCCTCAAAGTACCCGTACAGTCCCTATCATTGGAGCTTCAAAGTACCCGTACAGTCCCTTTCATTGGAGCCTCAAAGTACCCGTACAATCCCTTTCATTGGAGCCTCAAAGTACCCGTACAATCCCTATCATTGGAGCCTCAAAGTACCCGTACAATCCCTTTCATTGGAGCCTCAAAGTACCCGTACAATCCCTTTCATTGGAGCCTCAAAGTACCCGTACAATCCCTTTCATTGGAGCCTCAAAGTACCCGTACAATCCCTTTCATTGGAGCCTCAAAGTACCCGTACAATCCCTTTCATTGGAGCCTCAAAGTACCCGTACAATCCCTTTCATTGGAGCCTCAAAGTACCCGTACAATCTCTTTCATTGGAGCCTCAAAGTACCCGTACAATCCCTATCATTGGAGCCTCAAAGTACCCGTACAATCCCTATCATTGGAGCCTCAAAGTACCCGTACAATCCCTTTCATTGGAGCCTCAAAGTACCCGTACAATCCCTTTCATTGGAGCCTCAAAGTACCCGTACAATCCCTTTCATTGGAGCCTCAAAGTACCCGTACAATCCCTTTCATTGGAGCCTCAAAGTACCCGTACAATCCCTTTCATTGGAGCCTCAAAGTACCCGTACAATCCCTATCATTGGAGCCTCAAAGTACCCGTACAATCCCTTTCATTGGAGCCTCAAAGTACCCGTAGAATCCCTTTCATTGGAGCCTCAATGTACCCGTACAATCTGTTTTTGAATGTCCAACACTCGCTTTGGCTATTGTACTAGTTGGCAATGCACGATTGATCTTTATTTATTCACAGTTTATCTTTAATATGCCAAGAACATGAAAGGTCAACAAAAATTCAGACATCTGTTCTGGAGGTAATCATGAAAAAGATTATCATCACATTATGTAAATGACAATGTTGGGTGTCCACAAAATTACAATTTAAATTGTCATGTAGATCCAGAGTTTGGACCAGATTCAGCTGCAGAAGCTGTAGGTTTACTTAAATTATATGTAGCACAGCTGCAGAAGCTGTAGGTTTACTTAAATTATATGCAGCAGTGAATCAAAAATGGAATGTTCACATTAAATAGTGCATGATATCCCACCCTTCGTGTTTGTTGTCGTGTCTAACCTATGAGATATTTGTACGAGTCAATATTGTTTTCTACCTGTTGTGCCATTTGCATAACTCAGAAGGACATTATATCTGTTATTGCAAATAAATTGCAGGAAATTTGCATTTAAATTTGATTGAATTCAGGTCCACAAAATAAATTACTTTATCTCTCATTTGCTTTGCCTAAAAAATATTTATGTTTCTGGTGGCCCGACAGACCATACTTTTTTTCATGCCGACCCTAATTTTTTTTCAGGACTTTTACAGATTATAAAATAGAAACGGTACAAATAATCCAATAAACATACTAAAACTGCTCCAAGACAAAGATAAATCAGTTCTCTTGAAAGTTGTTGTCATAAAATGCATTAAATAAAATTTACCCACAGATATTTCACACAAACTGAAGTCTTGTTCAATCAAATTAAAAAAAAAAAAATCCGACCTACTAACCCTATATTTTGTGCCCGTGCTACCAGAAATACAACTATTATTTGTTTTAGGTCTTAATTTACTAGTCAAGCAGCTAAATACATCAGCAATGATATATAAACAAAGGGTATCCTTTTTTACCCAAATTAATACAGGAAAACAAATAATATTTTTTTCAATAAATTCTTTACATAAGAAACTCTATTTTTGTAAGTAGACACTATCTAACAATTTCTTTCAAAATCCAGTGATTTCCCAAGATTTCAAGCAGCATATGCATTTGTCGCAGTTTACCCTTGGTCATTGACTAACATTAGAAATAGCCATCGACACCTAACATGTCTTTCATTTTAACACTGTTTCACCAGGGTATGAACAGAATAGATGAATACGACGATTCCTTCAACCATTTTGATCGGAATTCTGGCCTTGCTCAAAATAAGAACATTCGATCATCCACCCCAGCCTCGAGGGGTGAGAGTCGTAGGAAAGAAATAAAACAGCATCAGGTAGATGAACACATTCCTATTGAAAATATAAAATTGGGGGTCGAGCGTGAAACTGTTGAATCTGGTTAAAACTTCTATATCAGATACAATAGTTTTATGGTCAACCATCATAATTTAGTTCCAGAGTGTAATGCAAAGATGTTGACAAGGGATTCATTGAAGGGACCTATTCACAGATTGGAAATTGACTTTTTTCCAAATTTTTTTCTCACAGATTCCGAAAAGAAAACTGACTTATATATAGAGAGAAGGAAAATAACACTTTCAACACAGTTATAAGTATGGAAATAATGTGTTATTTATGAATAAACAACAATTGAAATGGACATAATTTAAAACATTTGTAATGCATTTTGTTTTTATTTTTGAAAACATGTCTAGCATTTACATACTATTTAAAATAGACATGAATGCTAATTTAATTTAGTCTGTCAGACTTTATGGTAAGCGCGACAGACCTTTGGTCTGGAGGCCTTAAGTTTGAGCCCCGGTATTATTACTAAGGCACTACTTTTTGTTATGCCTTGATAGAATTTTTTGGTTGGTTAGACCAAATGATTAGAATTTGGGGGTAACGGTTAGTCCAGATGCTTTACCTTTTGCAATTATTAGACAGTTATATCGAGGGTTGAAAACCAGAACATACTAACTGCCATTGAATTCAGTAGCAGTTCGTACCTTCTGATTTTCAACCCTTGATATGATATTTTTTCAAAAATATAAAAATCTGTGAACAAGTCCCTTCAAAGTCTGTATTGGACAATGTTATTGAAAGCATTGATGGAAAATTTAGAGTGAAAATGTTCAAAAATATATTGACAATAATATTGAAATACTGAAATATTGAAAATAACTACTGAAGTACAGTAAAACCGCTTTACTGAAACTCATTGCCTCGATTTATATCAGAAATTCATTCTACCATTGAACACACAATTTTTGCAACATATAAATACAAGATTCCTACCAATCAGCTTACCATGCTAAACAATAATGCAACATTTGGTCAATATTACTACTCAAAATTTAGTTCAACATGTAAGTTGATCTGTCTTCTTTTCCTTTTGAAATTGAATGATTGGTTTTCAAATAAACAGTAAAAACCACAATGTTTTCCTATTGTTAAATATGACCTGGATGAGAGTATTTTTCCAAGGAGCGTGTCATATAAAGATGTTTTACTGTACTTCTTATATAGGCCCATGGACAGATATTAAACGAACACAAGAAGAACATTTAAAATTCATCTTTATACAATTCTCATCCCAGATTTACCATCTAAGTGTATTCTTATATCTTGCTGTGTGCTAGAATAGCGTAACCGCTGCCTGTAATTACCTTGCCTTGTATTTCATGTACAGAATCTAGTGTTCATGCCAGTGTAGTAGTGTAGTATTTGTGCATAAAATGTGCCAGCTTTCTCTTTGTATAACAGTAATATTAAATGTGCCATATAACAGTTCTGATTGGGGATGTTTTGTTTTCCTTTCAAGCAAACTTTTACCAGTATTAACAACGAAAAGTTTGAGTTATATATTGCATCTACAGTTCATATTTCATGGTTGTTTTGAACAACTGTCAAAAACATGATTGGCAAAATCTAACGGTGGTTTTAATTATGCCCCTCTTCGAAGAAGTGGGGGTATCTTGCTTTGCATCTGTCGGTCGGATGGTCGGTCTGTCCGTAGACCATTTTGTTTCCGCACGATATCTAGAGAACGCTTTGACCTACGATCATGAAAGTTAATATTCTGGTTACTTGGCAGGAAAGGAAGACACCTGTACACTTTGAGCTCAACAATTCAAAGGTCAAGGTCACCGTTGCTAAAAATAGGAAAACGGTTTCCGCTCAATAACTTGAGAATGCATCGAGATATTTTAATGAAACTTTATACATAGATACCTTATATTGAGACCTCGCTTGGGATTGCATATGGGATGGGTGGGGTCAAGGTCAAGGTCACCCTTACTAAAAAAAGAAAAACAGTTTCCGCTCAATAACGCATCGAGATATTTTAATGAAACTTCATACATAGATACCTTATATTGAGACCTCTCTTGGGATTTCATATGGGGTGGGTGGGGTCAAAGTCACCATTACTAAAAATAGAAAAACGGTTTCCGCTCAATAACTTGAGAACGCATCGAGATATTTTAATGAAACTTCATACATAGATACCATATATCGAGACCTCGCTTGGGATTGCATATTAAAAAAATTTCTTAACAATTGCACATATTCACAACTTGGCTGCAAGTCGGGGGGCATACATGTTTTACAAACATCTCTTGTTTTGTTACTAGAGAAAGCTGCAATAGCCATGTGCTAAACAAAATATGCATTTCCTTTCACATTGCCAAAATTCCATGCATCGTAACCATGCTCTGTTCTCACCTTATCAGGCCGCTGTTAAAATCCAAGCAGGAGCCAGAGGCTACATGGAACGTAAGAAATTCAAACAGCTTAAGGCCGAAGTGGAGAAGGAAAAACAAGAGAAACAGCAGGGCGATGCTGGCCAGAAAAAGAATCTAAGCGAGGATGAGGCGGCAACGATTGTTCAAGCCTCTTTTAAGGGTTATAAAACGAGGAAGGATTTGAATTTAAAAAAGCAGCAGGTACGTGATGGGGATAGGGCGAAAAATGAAGCCGCAGTTAAAATTCAGAGTGGTTTTAGGGGCTATCTGGCTCGGAAAGAATTAAGGGCCAAAAAAGTTCAATCAGAGTCTGAGAAACTGACTGATATTAATGATAATGAGCAAAAAGATGATGAAGCGGCTAAGGCAGAAGCCGCTGTTAAGATTCAAAGTAGTTATCGCTTGTTTAAAACACGAAAAGAACTTCATAATAAAAAAAAGGAAGATAGAAAAGAGTTAAGTCAAGATGATGCTGCTACTACAATTCAAGCAAATTATAGAGGTTATAAGACACGTAAAGATTTAGCTAAGAAAAAGTCTGAGCAGCCACTAAATAATCAAACTGATTTGGCTAAGCAGCAGAATGCTGCTGCTGTCAAAATTCTGGCTAATTATAAGGGATACCTAGCCAGAAAAGAGTACAAACAGAAGAAAGAAGACAAAGAGGCTGATGCTGCAGCTTCTAACATTCAAGCAGCATTCAAAGGCTATAAAGTCAGGAAGGAGCAAAGCCGAAAGAACGAGCACCAATTACCTGATCAGGCACCTACACCAAAGCCTGATCCGAGCGAATTAGACAAAGCCGCTACGAAGATACAGAGTGGATTTAGGGGATATAAAACTAGGAAAGAACTGAAATCTAAGGTAATAGGTGAAGAAATTGTAGAAACAGACATGGCTCAGTTGCCAGAGTCTGAGCGCACAAAGTTATCTTCAAAACATGACCAGTCTTTACTTGATGACAGGGGCAGAAATGCTTCCAAAATTCAGAATGCATTTAGAATGTTTAGAGAAAAGAAAAGGGCTCAGTTAGTTGAAAAAGATTACAAATCTACTCAAGATGCTAAAAACAAAATTATTGCAGGCTTTAATGGGTATGTAACAAGAAAACTTCAAAAAGCGGTTCGTCAGAAAACCAGATCTCAAACAAATGTTCAGGCGCAGTTTCGAGGATTCATTGTTAGGCATTCTAAAGTTTATTCCCATGTGTCTGTAAATGAGCTACACGCAGCTGTAAGGGGTTATGTGACAAGGAAATTAAACAATGTTAGGTCAGAAGCTTTCAGTAGATTGAGTAGTGTTGTCAATGGGGATCAATATGCTACTGTAATTCAGTCTCTATGCAAGGCATTTATTACGCGCCATTCAGTAAAGTTAAGGTCAGAAAAAAAGAGGCGACCAACAAAATCTGCTTCGTCTCTTCAGGGTCCTACTGAATTGTCTCCCACAAAATCTGGCGAAATTTCATACTGGCAGGATTCAAATATCAAAATGTATTCTGATAAAACTAAAAGACTTGCAGCAGCAAGAATCCAGTCTGCCTTTCATGCTTGCAAATTAAGAGATGGTTACCAGCATGCCAGTAAGAGCCAGGTAAGTATTGAGCACACTGACAATGATGACCAACAACCAAGAAAGTTCACAGAAAGCCAAATAACATCAGCCACCAAGATCAATGCATACTACAAAGGATATCAGGTAAGAAAAATTTCACAGGCTGTGGCAAAACATGGGCTTACAGATGAAGCAAAGGTTCAGGAAGAGGGACCAATGGAGATTACTGATCTAGAAGAAATAAAAGACAATTCAACTGAAGGTAAGGAACGTTTGATTGAAGAGTCTGGTGCTGAAAATAATGAAGATAATGTAGATCCTGAAGAATTCGTGAAAAGTGTAATTCAGGTAAGTTTTGATGAAAAGAAGAAGGTTGATAATGTAGATCAGCAAAACCAAGATAGAACTGAATCTAAGTCTTTGCATGAAAATGAAGACATCATAGTTGATGATGAAACAAAAATGAGAACCTCAACTAGACTAAGTGGACCTGCAAATAGTTTAAAGTCAGAGAGTATAACTTTTAGTGATTTAGACACAAGAAAGGGAAGTGGTAAGAGTTCCAGTACTTGGAAGAGCCAAGAAAAAGTGAAGGCACAGTTATGTGAAGTTGAACTTGAAGGTGAAAGTGCCCGTGAAATTGAAGATGATGCAGGAGAATTGAGTTCTATTGAAAAGAATGTGAAAGCAGTAAGTCATCTTCAGGCAGCATTTAGAGCTTGTAGGTTTAGACGAGAACTTAGACGAGAAATTTCTGAGCTAAATGGTGGTGGAAGTGAGTTGATGGACATAAAAAATGTGGATAGGGCTGTGTCTGCTTTGAGAAAAGACTTCCATCTCCGCAGTGCAAAAGTCAGAAGACTTGGTTCCTACCAATTTGGAAGAGAAAGATCACCCAGGTTTGGGAAAAACTGGTGGGAAGACTCAGGAGAAAATGAAGAAAATGTAGAAGTAAAAGAAAAAATGAAAGCAATAGGTGGTGATGATAGTGCATTGGAGATTAAAGATGAGCATGAAAAACATGAAAATGAAAATGGTGCTAGCAGAGTGCAAGCATCAGCAAAAGCTTACTTTGCTCGCAAAGAACATCGTATCCAGAAAAATAGAAGTAAAGCAAAGAATACAATAATAGCTGTCTATAAGGGCTATGTAACTCGGAAAACAGCTTTAAGAATAAAAAGTGCTCAGAGTCGTAGATCGGGCAGCGGCAGAAGCAGTTTGTCCAGCAGCAGGGTTGGAATTGCAAGAGCAAGATCAGCTGGCCGCTCTGTGATAATTAAAAGCGCAAGGACACGGGCAAGTCCATCATCACAGAGGACTGTGTTCCATGTCCAGATGCACAGTGATGTAATTCAAGAAAGGGTAACTCGCCTACAGGCAGCTTTTGCTGGCTACCAGACCAGAAAGGTTCACATTGCTTTGTCAAAAATAATGGCAGAAAGCGCTAATGACCACAACTCCAGTAACCAGATGGAAAGAATGGGCTCTTTGTCAGAAACAGATGATTTCAAACTTAGACACAAAAGTATTGCCAAGATACAAGCCCTCGAATCTCAAAGACTTCAACAAGAAAAGGGACCTTTACACAGAAGGTCCTCAATTCCTAGAATGGGTAAGAGGTCACCAAACACACTAAACCCTTTGTCCATACTACCTCCTATTGGCCACACAATGGCTATACTTGAAGAAAGATCACTAAGACCAAAGTCAGGTGTGAGTTTAAGAAGTCAGACGAGTTCGATTTCAATAACTGAGGGGAAATCCAAAACTCAGCCAAATCTATTCAGCAGGCAAAATGGAGACAGTGATGAACTGAAAGGTATTGAAATGTACATTCAAAAGAAAATTGCTGCAACACTTCTTCAGGCTTATGCTCGGGCATGGTTTACTAGACAGAAATATAAGACTGGAGCAAAGAGGCCAGCAAACCAACAAGCACCTAAAAAAGATGAAATTCATGACACCAGTTACAGTTCTCAAAAGTCAGCAGAGATTGTTACAGCTGAAGGAGGAAGTAATAACAAGAGGAATAAAAAACAAGACTTAAACAAAAGTGACCAATCTGTGAAGTCAAATGGCTCAGTGACTTCTGATAAATCAACAAAGAGAAAACTTACGGATTCACAGAAGGAAAGGAAATCACCTGTGTCTGAAAGTTCAAAAAGTAGCAAGGTGACTTTTAAATCAACTACAAGCAAATCAACGAAAGACTCAACCAACACAGCAAAAGAAGAAATGACAGAAATGGTTAGACATAGAACAGCATCAGTTAAATTAGAGGCAGAGAGGAGAAAGTTGATGGCTGAAAAGATTAGGCTGCAGAGAGATGCAAATGAAGACAAAATAGAAAGTCCAGAACCACAAGGTAAAGCTATTAAACAAAAATCACCAGTTCAACCAGAAAGTTCCAAAAACAAGGGTAAAGATGAACAACCAGATAAAGTTATTAACAATAAAACAGACATTAATTTAGATAAAGACATGCCTAATGGTGAAATTGAAGCTGAAAACACTGAAAATACGTGTTATCAGGGCCATGATGCCAAACAGACTATTCCAGAGTCATTGGTATTGCAGACAGAACCATCGGATATCAATGAAACTAGTGAACCAGAAGGTGATGAAACACAAGAAGATGTTAGTGTAAATAATTCTTTATTTGGAAGATTGAGAGAACCACTTTCTCCTATACTTTCAAGCAGACTCCAGACGGGTGTAGATTTTGATGTTTCTAATGTTGATAAAACTGCAGCAGTTGAAAATGAATATGCCGTGAATATTACTCCAGAAACAAATGATTTTGAAGTTGGTGTAAAAACTGATGATCAGACTAATGCAGCAATTATAATCCAAAAGCACTTTAGAGGTTATAGGGCCAGAAAAAGCTTAGTGAAAAAGCAAAAATCTACCAGAAAATTGGAAAATGAATACAAAGATTGGAAGAGTAAGAGAATTGAAGCAGCAATTGCTATTCAAAGTGCTTGGAGAGGGTATTCAGTGAGGAAAGATCTGACTGATAAAGATGAAGCTACTGTTGAAGGATTTATTGGTTTTGAAAATGAACCCAAAGGACTTATTGTTATTCATATTGGAAGGTCTAAATCAGAAATTAAAAGATCTAACAGACGCTATGACAACTGCAGTATGATACAGCTTGTGTACAGGGCATGTAATGTAAGAAGAAACTTCGCAGTGAAAGGGGCAGTTAGAAGACAAGAGAAGAACAAAGCAGCAACTAGAATACAGGCTCTATACCGTGCATTCCTGACCAGAAAGAATTTCAAGAAACATACTGCTGCTACCAGAATACAGAATGTATGCAAGGCTTACCTGACACGTGTTGCAAATGAAGAGAACAAGAAGAAACTAGTTGAGGACCAAAAGAATGCTGCAACCTACTTACAAGCAGCTTACAGGTCGTTCACGAGGAGAAGGCAAAATGAGGCTGAGAAAGAGGATAGAAAGATTAACAGGGCTGCTCTTGATATACAATCAGTAATCCGGGCATTTGTGGTTCGATGGGAGCTGGGAAAGAGACAAGAGAGGCTGCAGCTAGAGGCTGCTGATAAACTACAGCAGAGTGCAAGAGGGTACATGCTGAGAAAGCAGAGGAGGATCCAAAAAGAAAAGGTAAGTATAATAACGGCTGCCTTCAGGTCATTTAAGGCAAGACAACAAGTGCAAGCATACCTGGACAAGCTGAGAAGAGAGAAAGAGGCAGCCACTCGGCTGCAGGCTACTTACAGAGCATTTGTAACACGAAGAACAAATAAGGAATACAAGGACAGAATGGCAAGAGAAAACCTGGCCGCCTCCAAGATTCTTTGTTCTTATAGAGGAATGAAAGCAAGACGAATGTACAGGAAACTGAAAACAGAGTTGGCAAGAAAGAGAGAAAAGGCTGCGTTAAAAATACAGGCAAATTATCGTGGTTACAAAGGAAGAATGGTTGTACGAAAGGCTAAAGACGTTAGAGAAACTCATGAAATGGTGGTCGATCTAGTAGATTTGGTGGTGCATAGGGCTTTAGATTATATAAGGCGAAGAAATATATCTGCTGAAAGAATTCAAGCAACTGTGAAAGGTTATGACACCAGGCAGGAAATCATGGCAAGACTCACTGATGAAGCAAAACTAAGGGGCAAACAAATGCAGGTAAATGCGAAACTTATACAGGCAGTTGTGCAGGCAAAACAGGTAAGGGATAGACAGAATCGTAGACGAAGAGAAATTGAAATGAACAATGCTGCTGTAAAGATACAGAGCTTATACAGAGGGTACAGAACAAGAAAAGCTGTGGAAGAAGAAAAGGAAATGCTTGCAAACTTGGAACCCCCACCTTCAGCCTTGATCAGTGCAAGGACAACTTCAGGTAAGTTGCTAAGCATATCGGTGGATGAAGTTCTACTAAAGAACTCAAGGGCAATAATTATATTTCATAGAAAGGCAAGCGAGCTGCAGGCAGCCTTCAGGGCAAGAAAGGTAAGGGAAGGGTTGAAAGACAGACTGGTTCATAAGTCGTTGATTTCTAAGCAGACTCCTCGACGGGTATTGAGTGTGAGTAAAAGATTATCGCGTGAAGATGTGGCTGCAATACTCATTCAGAAAACGTTTAAGGGGTACTATTGTCAGAAAACCTATGTTAATGCTATGACTGATCGGAAAAAGAAATGGAATAGATGCGCTGATGTAATACATGCAGCATTTAGGGGTCATAGAGAAAGGACTATTGAAAGGAAGAAAGCTTTAAAGTTTGGTCCCGAGAGGGTGGGTGAGATTTTGATTGCCAAGTATCATGCTGCGAATGTGATAGCAGCTGCCTATAGAGGGCTTGCTCATCGCAAACAAAAGAAGGCCCAGAGGGCTGAAATGTAAATATGGATCTCATTGGGAAAGGGTCAGTTTAACCCAGGGGATGTTTTTGCATATTGTCAAGGGGGTTAAGATGTAAACATTTTGTATATAAATTCATGGTTTTTTTGTGTTCTTGCTTTTTTGTCCCATAAACTTTTTGTGTGACGAGGCTTTTGTCCTTGAATACATGAGCATTTTATATATGGACATTGTAAATGTGAATGCATACTCAAGTGTAAATATAAATAATGGGACATTTATATGAAAGTACACATTTATGTGTACCTTAATGATTAAAAAGTCATAAATGTGAACATTTTATATGAACAATTGTAAAATTGAATACATATAATGTAAATATGAAGGACATTTGAAGATGAAATTTAAGTTGAAGTTTGAAAACATTGTCTTTTATACAAGTTGATACGCTCAGATGCGAGTACATATGATATGAATATATGAACATATGAAATGGTAATCTACCCATCAGAAAGCAAAGACTGGTCAAGTCCTGTTGTAAAACTGCTGTATAGTAATTCCACCAGTGGATTCCAAAGCATTATTGTTGCATTATTGTGATAAACATGGTACAAGGCCTCTGGCCCCAATGCAATATGTACATATTAAATGGCATGGTTCTGTGTTTAGAAGAAAGAATAGTTTCTACCAGTATATTGGTGTAGTAAGATAAGCTATATGTATTAAACATTCAAATATTGCAGCACATTTTATTGGTAATGCACAGTGTATGTGACATAAGTCTGTTTTGGAATCCAATCTATTATTTCACCTAGGTACTATGTTCAGTATGGCATTGACTGCAGATATCTTTGTTTGTTGTATTCTACTTGGGTATTGCATTGTATTCCAATAGTTACTTAACCCTGCTTTGCACATTTTAGTTGCTAAAATAAGTTTAACCTATTGGTTAAAGGCAGTCTGGCTTACATTAATTTACAATTAAGCATGATGCTGTATTGACTATGTAAAATGAAAGAAAGTGTGGTTTATTGCAAATGTAAGTGACTATTGAAAGATTACAGTAATTAAAAAAAATCAAAGCTCTGAATGAACTTTTATTTGCTAAGCTTGCAGTAGCAACTTTGCATATGCTGGGTTGGCATGGGATTTGCTCTTAGTAGGCAAACATTTGGTTTGGAAACTGCCGCAGCTGTAGCTGAATTAGAAAAAAAAAGTAAAGGAAATTGCAAAAACCAGTATTAGTATATTATAATATTGGTACGCCAAACAAAAGTTGGTACGCCACGTGTAATATGTAAATAGATAGCTTTACAGTGACATATATGGGTAGTGTTTATGCTTGTTTTAGAGTAGCTGTTTGTGCAAGCAGTGGTTATTCAATAAAGTCACTTTCATTTCGTCAGTTGCTGGCCTTTAGCTTTTGCTTGCCTTTTGGGGGTCTTTTTTGTAATATACTTGTTTTTGTTTTGTTTAAATGTTATAAACTTGATATACTCACCATATCACCCAACATTTTCTAATGTATTTTATGTTCCATATTCATAAGTATTTCCTTTATTATGATGATGAATCAGATATGTTTTGTAAGTAAACATATTAATATATATCATGCTCTTTTAACCCAAACTTTCTGAAATGAAATGAAAGTGACTTTTTAATTGTATGAAAATAAGAAACAGTTGTACAAAAAAGTAAGATGGTTTACTATATTTTATTTAAAAAAAATACTTAATATGCATTCCATATGTTGGGGTTTCTGATGAATTCCATATTGTTTCCCTTTTATTGACACCTGCCTGCACAAGTTTCATCACATTTCATATACTCATTTTCACATAATGTAAATACAACAAATGTACTTTCATAAATGGCTTCAATGTTACTATAGTTTTTTATTTGCTTCAGCGACCATTCCTTGCTATTTTCTCTCCTCAATTTCCTTAAAATTGTCGTTACAAACTTAAATATGTTCTTTACAATGCAGAACAAACATGTTTTCAGATAGGCTTGCGACATAAATATTAAGAGGGAGGGGGACTTTAATGTTGTTTTTTTATTATCTTTTTTTGGCTGGATTTTATGTTGTAAAACCATCTTGCCTTTTTTCATGTGCATGCAAAACTCATGTTTACATGTGTATTTGTCCCACGATATTGTTTGTTGTTCCGGTGAAAGGGAGAATGGGTACTGCATGATACCATAGGCAAGAAGATTTAGAATTTTGTTGTCTTTAGATCGTGTGACTTAGCTGTGGAACAGAGTGTGTTTGTGTTCGTTATGTAGGCAATTTAGAGATTTCCTGGAGATATTCATGGATATGCTGTTTTTAAAATCTTAAATCCTGATTATATTTTTGTTAATTTAAAATGTTTTTCATGGCATGACAATTATTGCTCAAAATTGATGGATAAAATGCTAAATGAGTAAAAATGTGCCAAAAATATGAATGAATGAAAATGTAAAAAAAGGATGATTTAATTTTTGTGTGGTCCGCTAGAACTTGTAGTATATCAGCTTGTATATATTTCATAATTGATTGGTGTGAGTAGTTTTCTGTTGATAAACAGTTTTAATTGCTGTGTAGCTATGAAAAATCCATCCTTCATTGTCTGTAGAAATTTTATGCACAGTTAAATTTTTGACTATTTGTATGGTTGAACAATGTTTTATCATTGTTCAAAGCTTATTCATAAATTGTTGTATTTGCATTCACAGCATACTCAAATGTTATTGTTTTATCGAAACCTAACTGAGCACAATTTTCACCATGTTCTCGAACTGTATTATATTGTGATGTTGTTTTGGTAGCTCTTGTTGCATGAACATGTGCCAAAAAGTTTTGAAACATTTGCTTAAACTTGCCCAACTTTTATGTATATAGGTAATAGGTTGTTATGTGAAAATTTTATTACTTGTTGTATGATGTTTGAAAAGCATCTTTACTACAATTTTCTACCACAGAATCGTAAGATTTACAGCATTATTAGTTCAAAACAGTAATCTTGATTCAGGGATTGTTTTTATATCAGACTAAGAAATAGAAGTAAGACATAGTGTGCATATAGTGATTTGAATTTAAGAGGACATCTATTGCCGAAATGGTAGCAGTGTGTGTGGTGCAACTATGTAAAGAAAACTACCAGTAACCTGATCATGTTATGTACAGTTAAAAGCTAAGAAAAGCATATTGGTATGTTTTCTAGTGGCATCATTCATGTAGTCTTACAAAAAGCTGTTTCATTCACCATTTTGTGACACTTGAAAACTTGAAATTAAATTTGATTTTTTTTTATAGGAAGATGGTTGAATGTAAACTTAGGGAATGGGTTACTAAAAGCATAACATTTAACTAATACAAAAATACGAAATAGGTCAATAAATGCTTAGCTGGCAGACAGTTCAATAAAAATTAGTCATTGGAACACTAGATGATAAACTTACCGGCAGTTGACTGATAATATAAGCAACTGGTCACTAGTATATAAACTTACATTGTACTGGCAGTTGACTGATAAATTAAGCAATTGGTCACTAGATAATAAACTTACATTGTACTGGCAGTTGACTGATCAAATAAGCAATTTGTCATTTGGTGATACACTTACATTGTACTGGCAGTTGACTGATAAAATAAGCAATTGGTCCTTAGATGATAAACTTACATTGTACTGGCAGTTGACTGATAAAATGCTTTTGATTGATAAAATATGCAGTTGGTCACTGGGTGATTAAATTACAGACTTTGGACAGTTAAAAAAATTAACTGGTCACTAGATGATAAAATTGCATTCTTTGGACAGATCCAACAATTAACTGGTCATTGGGATGATAAAATTACAGGCTTATGACCGATGAAAAGGCACTTGAAATTTAAATGCATTAGAATTTGAAAGGGTGTTGAAAATAAAACATAACAAGTTACTGAACTGGTTGCTGGAAGTTTCCTTCACTCATGTGTCTGGTGCGCACACAAAAATGTTTTGTAACCACATATTACTTAGCAGTTCAGATGTTAAGTCTAACACTGCAAAACATGATTATTTGGTGAATTATTGTTTGAAAACCTTAATATTTATGGATTAAGTGAATAGATCATGTTTCGTATGAGATAAAACAAAATCATGCTAGGTAAGAAATGAAATAAAGACTTCAAATGAAGACATAAGTAAGTTACTTACATCTGGTACTGCTGGGGTAGTGGTCTGTTTTCTGCATTTTGGAAGCTGTGTTCACAAAAGCATGTTCGGAAGGGAGTGGTGCCTTGAAAACTGCACTTCTTCTTTGTTTCCGTCATTGCATGCAGTTCTTTAAATCCCCTTGCCTTTGGAAAATATTATATTTATCTCAAGTAAATTACTATGGTTCAATGGAATTTAATTTGGAAATGTTCGATTCATTCGTTTCAGTGGGATAAATAGGAAGCTTATAAATTCAATGTATTAATTAACCTTAAGCATTGATAAGGTTTTGATATATCAGGATGTTGTAAATGCCTGTGATATTTGGTTTCCAACAAATTAGGATATATTTATCCTGTTACTTATTAAAACGCATCTATAAAAACCTTTTCCATCAACAATATGCTGCATTGAATAATTTGTCGAGGAATTAATTATGTCTTTTAAGTGTATATAAGCAAGGATAAATGGTCCCTTGAAAGCCAGAAGGGGCTATCAGCCTTCACTGCGCATGACTGAAAGCCAGATGGGGCTATCAGCCTTCATTGCACATGACACCTTCAGGCTTTCAAGGAAAGATATAATTATGTTTTTGAATGAAAAACAAAATGTGTAAAAGTTGACTCGAAAATGATTGCTACATTGTTCATAACTGTACTTTAAATTTGTTTTATGCATGTAAATATTTCACTGTGTTGAAGTAACAAATTAAAAAAAAATCATACATCTGAAGTTTTGAAAGTTCAGATTATTTATGAATATCGATAGACATAAATGGGTAATTTTACTTTTGTGTTAATAATGCTATGTTGCTGGATGTTCAGTGAATTATTGTTTGTAGACATCTGTCTGACCCTTCTGCATAGCTATTCATATCAGTACCAGTATATTTTATGCCCATGTGTGAAATAGCATCATTTTACATCTATTTGGGTGTCTATCTGTCCGTCTGCATTGTTGTTAAAATCATTACCAATACATTTATCCCTGTTTGTAAAATAGTGTCATTGTATATGGGCGTCTGTCCGTCCGTCTGTCTGCTTGAATCCTGTAAGTGTTTATCGGGTTTAATATTTTGTCTATGTAAAGTTGTTCTTTGGACAATCTGCAGTGGGTGGGAGAGGGGTACAGAATGGTAGATGTACAGAAAAAAAGCATTGTGAATTTTCATGTATTTTTATTTATTATTACCAGTTATTGTCTTAAATGCCAATACTTGTTGCATATCTGCCAAATCTGTCATTGTTACACAGTGAATTTCATGCAAATACTTGTCGCATATCTGCCAAATCCGTCTTTGTCACACATTGAATTTCATGTCAATTTTACCCGCTGTTGTCTGGGATGAAAAAGTTGTCCCATATCTGCCAAATCTGTCATCTTCACTGAACGGGGTCTTGGGAAAGCACTGCACGCTGCATTTGCACACGAGATCGAGGGGGAAAATTTGTCTCGTTGAGTCTTAACGTCAAGCTTTGCACGTGTACATTGCAGTGTGCGTGCAAATTTGACGTGGGTAGCATTCTGGGAATTAATTAACATTAATTTTTATGTAAAAAAAATTACATGGCTTTTATTTCATATTAAATTTCTCATTGTTATAACTAATTATATTTGTAAATATTTTCAAATTGTAATTTTTATAGAATATTAAAATAACATTTTAAAATAAACGAAAAAAAAATAAAAATAAAAAAAATATTTAGCATGAATAATGAATAAATAACTATGCTGAGACAACCCCTTGTTTCTATGGTTATTTTGCTGTGACTGGTTACACGTAACACCTGTTTTTTCTTCCTTTCTCAGGGCCAGAAGTGAGTGAGCACAGAACCAGTCTGAAGTTTTGGATTGCAACCATCTTCCTCACTTTCAACAAGACATTTGATTGGTCGATTGTTTTTCAGACGACACTGGACAAATTTGAACATAATTTTTTACCTTTTCTGACATTGACTGTTATAATCTTTGGTTTTTTTATTACTTTAATTTATAATTTGTTTTTTCTATTTCTCTGTAATATTTGTGTAATAATACTATGTCAGTTTCATTTCTTGTTTATTTCATCTGTATTATTTTATATACTAAAGGTTTGCAACTTGCATTTCATGTTCACATTTATTAGATATTATTATAGGAGTTAACAAAGTGGGAATACTATTATTTTCCATGTGACATTCATATTCAATATACATCAATTTTATATAAAGTGGAACTATAGCATATTAAACATCTTGTTGATTTTAAACATTTTTGTAGGTTTATATGTATGATTGTTTCATAGAATGAAGGATTTACCGTTAATCTGATACAACTAATTAATAAAACAACACTTAATAGCAATAAACAAAAGAACAAAAATTGAATAAACTTCTTGGTCAAGCATTTTATCAAATAAATAGATATGAATTTTTCATAAAACAACTATTGGTTGCTATGGTTACCATTTTGTCATTTCTGAAACGTGTGAATGACGGTGATGGGTCTCACAGAATTTTTTGTCAGTTTGTCGCATCAGTGTAGCCAATCCTTTATATAATATTATATTCAGCTGCGAAAAATAATCACATTTATAACATGCTCAATAATAGAATTGAACTCTTATCCGTGGTAGTGTAGTAGATATTGCATATATAGGACAGTTTTCCTTAGTGGGTCGTGAAAGTTAAAACAGTTCCATGGTTTATCAATTTTTGTATCTATTATTTCTAGTTACTTGTAAGTCTGACATTTCTGACCTTTTAACCTTTTTGAAGACTCATACTGCATTATTACATTATATTAACATATCTAGGTAGCAATACAATTTTAGAAAAGTTGTACATATGTGTAGCTAACGTATTGAATTGGGCGAGTGAAATGTGAACATAATTTGTTTTGTTTTGTTGTCTAATTTTTATGCATGTTTTACTATTTGTAAGGAATTTTGTTGTTTTATAATTCCGTTATCAAAGGAAAAAATGTTTAATTATTTCATAATCAATGGAAAAAAATATTATGATAAATCAGATGCCCTATGAATTAATATACTTCAAAATGGTGTTAATTAAAATGTCAATATATAATTTAGTTTCTTCTTTATTTATCAAAATATTTCTGACTTTTTTATATTTGCTCAGCAAAGTGACTTTAAAAATATACGATAAAAGATTTACTTTTGGCATACTTCTGTTCGCATTCCGTAAACTATATACTGAAATTATGAAACATATCAAGTGTATTCATATTTATTATTTTATTTTTGATGTGCAAATGATTAATTATCTGTGATATGTTTTGTGATTTGATTTTCTTCTTTTGATTTTCTTACTAGTACTAGAATTAGGTAGGAAAAGACATATCCCTAACTAGGCGTTAAAAAAAATACGTTTGTTTCAGGTTACCCAACCTACCCTAGAAAAATGCCCCGAACCTAGAACATTTTATTGAGTTTGTCAGATTTTTTTTGTTTATTTACTTCTTTCCAATAGTTAAATGTTTGTTGGATAAATAAGTGTTTTGTTTTGATAACATGCACTTCAAAACAATGTTTAAGGATATTACTGGTACTAAGTAATATGTTTTAAATATTTGTTCAGTTTTGGCATCTTCAAGTTGACCATTTACCAAATATAAAAAAATAAATCGCTACCTACCTACCCTAATTTATTGTGTGCATGTAACCTGAAACAAACTTATTTTTTATGCCCTCAATATATTAAACCTGTATGTACAAATGTTTTTCACTATTCTGTTTAATAAAAAGGATTTTTTAAGTCATATGGCAATATATATTAAACCTATATATACATAATATAGTTAAATATTCAGTTAAACAAGTATTTTTAAGTCATACGGCAAATAATTTTCAGTTGGACTTTTCTTAATCTAAAATAACAGTAGTTCTGTTATATATTTTATGTCCATTATTTCTATTATTATGTTATTTTCTCCGTCCATTGACTTCGTGTATAATTTATATCTACATTTTTGTATTTATCAGTAGCCAAAATTTATTTTAAAATGTGTTACGTTTATTTATCGAGATATAAGTATTTTCACAAATATCAAAATATAAAGCAATACATTTATCGACGTGTGAGGATGAAAATTAGCGCCATTGGAAATATACCGAAGTGCAAAAGTGTTGGGATGTCAACTGATAAAACTGAATGCACATACACTTACCGTAAGACATTTCTTTATTTTCAAAATAGCTACGGGGGAGTTTATTAGAGCAGGGGCGTTAAAAAGGTACAATAGAGTATTTTATTATTTCCATGTCTGGAAACAAAAATGTTTGTGGCATAAACACTGATATTGCATTTTTAAAATAAGTGTTTGTTAAAATATTAATGGAACACTTACCCAATAACTATCATCATGTGTTAAAGGTTCCGGCTGTTTACGGGTAACTCAACCAGTCTAAATGATAACAGATTAAAAAAATTGTAAAGAACTTGAATTATTGCTCCACTTGATATAAAACAAATCCATGCACTGAATTACAAATTGTGTTGTGTTTGTTTTACAAACACATTCCAGGGTTTTTACAAACTGTTGAATACCAAGATTCCATGATTTTTCCAGACAAAGCCCATTTTCCAGGACTTTTCCAGATCGTAAAAGTTTAAAAGCCCTGCATTCATCAGTTCGAGGTTATTAAAGAGCCATCAAAAGATGTGCATGAAAAACTTAGTAATGTGAAAATTATTCATAATACCTGGATTATGAATTCAAAAACTCGGAGATCAACTATACTATTTATACAAATGTCGTTCAGCGTGCAAATTCTAAACTGTACAGTACTGTATATATTTTAGTAAAGACATTTTTCTTTGTTAATGCAAATATTGCAAGATGTCATGCGAACATAAAAGAGAGTATTTAGGTTTTTCTTTCACACTATAAGGCATAGTGTGAAAGAAAAACCTAAATACTCTCTTTTGGTAAAACAGTAATTCTTATTAATTTCTGGAGTTAAAAGACATTAGATTGTAATGTAGTATTTCTGTTAGTTCGGTGTATTATTTTGAAATTTGAAGTACTTGACATTGTATTAGATTTATGTTGCATCTGCTGTTGTCAGGTGATGTAGTGCATATGTTCAGCAAGTTGTTATTATTAACATTAAATGTAATTTAAAATTAAATACAAAAATTATTATATAGATTGTTCGTTATAAACAACTGACAGATATATTTTATATTGCCTTAATGTGGACTCCATAGAATCAGAATAAAAGATAGGTTGAATTGCAAGAGGGATTTTATGAATGAGGAAATCTATGTACCAGTAATTTTGTCTTTTCTCATGAATTTACCACGATTCGTAAATTAATAAGTTGCTGGGACCATATGCATCCATTCAATGGAGAATTGATATTTTATGCCTGTATTGTCTTTTTTGCACTTTTGTCCATTTTAATATTGTGAAAATGATCTGAATGTGTATGTCTTGGTTAAATCAATAAATGTACCCAGTTTAATATAAAACCTTCGGTCTTTCTTGTTTTTATCCCATGGTCCAGTCGCTCAAAACTTTTAACTGGCAATTAAGCTAAAACCCGTTAAATTTGGGATGAAGTTATTTATGTAAATAAAATGTTAAACTTTGTGTCTTTATTCAATTAAGAAATAAATTTCAATTTACCGTTGTTTATCGGCCAATAGACAATGATTTGGAGGTCTGATACGTAGAAATTGATAGCCATGCATCAGAACAACAAAGAGTTGTTTACTGACCAAGAAACAACGGTGATGCAAAAATTATTTCGATTCTAACATTCTTTGACAAATATTTTTGCAATTGTTATCAGAACTACATTCAACTATGCTCCGCTCAGAATCGGGATTACTTTTTGAATTGTTTATCGGGTAGTTTAACAATTATTATTTTGTTTTTTGTCTAAAGAAACATTAGCGAGTATCATGTAAGAATATAAATTGTTATGCCGAACTAATATTAAACTGTTTGTTAGAAAAGTTCCTTGTAATTTGATTTTATTTACTTCTAAAACTAACAGGCTGTTAGCTGAATTGGCCGTTTTTAAAGTTTTGAGAAACTGGGCCCAGATCTTTGACGAGTATTTTCATACACCACAATGTTCATGTTAATACTACCAGGGCCCATATTTATATTTATAAAGATTCTTAAGCCATTCTTAACTTAAGTTGAACATAAGTCAAAATTACAATTTGTGTTTAAAACACTATGCTTTGGAACATTTGCACGACTAATGCTAGATATTAATACACGTTGAATTATATTGCAAATTATGTGTCAAAATCTTTTTAAAATGCATTAGTTTTTTTTTGTCAGAAAATCCAATAATAAAATTTAAGAATTTTAAGATTTTTCTTAATTTTCGAATAAGATTCTTTATAAATACCAGCCCAGAAATACAATTGAACAGCTGGGCCAGGCTAGCTCAGTTGGTAGAGCGCTGGACTGTCAATCCGGGGATCGTGAGTTCGAACCCCAGCCCGGCCACATTACTTGTGTGGGGATTGGTCATGAAATTATTTCTACGGCCATTCTCCCCCTACCTCTGATTCAAATAGGGCAGCTGTCAGTTACTGGCATAGGTATGTGCACTTGGTACTTGTAAACCGCTTGGATCGGCTAAGCTTGTCCAGGAAGTGTGAGTAGGTTAACTGACTGCCGTGAAATGACTGAAAATACTTTTAAAAATGGTGAAAAGTCCAATAAACCAAACAAACAAACAATCTAAAAAATTTTCTGTAGTTTGCTGTACCACAGATTGATAAAATGACAATTTTCCAACTTTTTGTCACATATTTCAAAAATAATAGATTAGTGTGTATAAAGGAGTGAAATAACACTACGGACATAGATATATACTGTAAATACTGTTTCGTTAGTAAGTATTCACCAGTTGAAATAAATAAAATTATCATGCGTTTGTAACGCTACACAATTGAATAATTCAGCATGTTTCTGTTGTGTTCGTTAAACTTGATGACAACACGTGGATCACTTACGAAAAGTAAAACAAGAGCTGTCAGAGGACAGCGCTCTTGACAATGCGAAGTATTTCAGTTGGTACATATTTTGGATAGTGAAAGGGGCATACATTTGTTAAAATACAATCTTTTTAAGTGAAGCCTTGTATAGTTTATATATTTTTGGAACAAAAACTTTAACCACGAAGTCGATGTAAAAAGTGGGCTAACTCTGTCAAAATACAAAACAGAGTTATGGGTAATGTTGCCCCTGATACAAAAAGTTGATGACAAAGGTTAGTTCCAAGTTTCAAATGAATAACTTATGTAGTTTTGAAGTAACAAAACTTTGAATATAAACTTTAACCAGAAAATCTATGTGAAAAAGGGGCATAACTCTGTCAAAATGTAAAACAGTTATGGGTAATGTTGCCCCTGATACTAGAGTTGATGACAAAGGTTATGTCCAAGTGAATAAAAAACTTATGTAGTTTTGAAGTTACCAAACTTTTGAATATAAACTTTAAACATAAATCTAAGTGAAAAGGGGGCATAACTCTGTCAAAACACAAAATCGAGTGATGGGTAATGTTGCCCCTAGTACTAGAGTTGATGATAAAGGTTAGTTCCAAGTTTCAAGTGAATAACTTATGTAGTTTTGAAGTTACAAAACTTTTGAATATAAACCGTCAGCATAAAATCTATAAGAAAAAGGGACATAACTCCATCAAAATACAAAATAGAGTTATGGGCAATGTTCACCCTGATACTGGAGTTGATGACAAAGGTATATTCCAAGTTTCAAGTGAATAGCTTTTGTAGTATTGAAGTTACACCTTTTTTTTAAATATTAACTTCAACCAGAAAATCTATGTGAAAAAAGGGGCATAACTCTGTCAAATACAAAACAAAGTTATGGGGAATGTTGCCCTTGATACTGGAGTTGATGACAAAGGTTAGATCCAAATTTCAAGTGAATAACTTATGTAGTTTTGAAGTTACAAAACTTTTGAATATAAACTAACCAGAAAATCTAAGTGAAAAAAGGGCATAAATCTGTCAAAATACAAAACAGAGTTATGGGGAATGTTGCCCCTGACACTGGAGTTGATGACAAAGGTTACTTCCAAGTTTCAAGTGAATAACTTATGTAGATTGAAGTTACAAAACTTTTAAATATAAACTTTAAGCAGAAAATCTATGTAAAAAAAGGGGCATAACTCTGTCAAAATACAAAACAGAGTTATACGGAATGTTGCCCTTGATACTGAAGTTGATGACAAAGGTTAGATACAAGTTTCAAGTGAATATCTTATGTAGTTTTGTAGTTACAAAACTTTTGAATATAAACTTTAACCTGAAAATCTAAGTGAAAGAGGGGCATAACTCTGTCAAAATACAAAACAGAGTTATGGGGAATGTTGCCCCTGACACTGGAGTTGATGACAATTGTATATTCCAAGTTTCAAGTTAATAAATTATGTAGTTTTGAAGTTACAAGACTTTTGAATAAAAACTTGAACCAAATTCAGACGTGGACGCGGACACCGACGCCAGAGTAGGAAAGATGGACATTCAAATACAGGAATCGGAATGGCCGAGTGGTTATGACAAAGGTCTCAGATTCTACCTCGATGGGAACAGTTTTTTATGCTCGTTGTTTTATGTTCTTGTGCAGAGCATAACTCCATTAGTATTGAAGGGATTCAAATGAAACTTAATACATGTATAATGATAGAGGACAATGAGAGGAAAGTGCAGAGCACAAGGACCACAATTCTTTCTTCAATATTTACAGAGTTATTGCCCTTTGTTTATTATTTTGTGCAGAGCAAAACTCCATTATTATTGAAGGGATTTTAAATCAAACCACGTATATTAATAGAGGACGTTGAGAGAAAGTGCAGAGTACAAGGACCATAACTCTTCAATATTTATGGAGTTATTGTCCTTCAGTTAATTATCTTGTGCAGTGCATAACTCCATTAGTATTGAAGTGATTTAAAATAAAACCACATATATTGATAGAGGATGTTGAGAGGAAGTGCAGAGTACAAGGACCATAACTCTTCAATATTTATGGAGTTATTGTCCTTCAGTTAATTATCTTGTGCAGTGCATAACTCCATTAGTATTGAAGTGATTTAAAATAAAACCACATATATTGATAGAGGATGTTGAGAGAAAGTGCAGAGTACAAGGACCATAACTCTTTTTGTAAAAAGCGTCATTTTTGCCAACATGTAACTGACATTGTGTTGCCTTCCTCTGACAAGCATATGCTGCGGGGGCATACATCACATCCTGTGACAAGCCTTGTATTCTTCTTCTTTTTAAAATCCTTTTTCGTGCACTTTTATACTTGAGGTCTTTAGTTCCGATGCTTCAATCTATTGAGTTAAAACATTTTATGGCATACTTCAAAAATACAAAAATCTGTGAACAAGTCTCTTTTACAAAGCATAAATTTATTTTTAAATATTATTAGTTTCCATACTAAAATCTACCATAGTTAAATCGATATCAATGTATAGCACTGAAAAAAAACAGTTATGGTATCAATAAACATGTGCACAAACAAAACCCAGTATAAATACAGGAAATAATTCAAGCCAGGTTAAATGTGTCCGAGCTATTTTAGAATAGATCATTATATTGTTAACGATTTTTGATATCCTATCTGAATTGTCATCAATTGTCTTTAACAATCTAAAATTAGATGCCGACCATATTTTGACTATCATCAAGTGTCTTTAACAATCTAAAATTGGACGCCGACCATATCTGAACTGTCATCAAGCGTCTTTAACAATCTAAAATTGGACGCCGACCATATTTGAACTGTCATCAAGTGTCGTTGACAATCTAAAATTAGACGCCGACCATATCTGAACTGTCATCAAGTGTCTTTAACAATCTAAAATTAGATGCCGACCATATTTTGACAGTCATCAAGTGTCTTTAACAATCTCAAATTGGTCGCAGACCATATTTAGACTGTTATCAAGTGTCTTTAACAATCTAAAATTGGACGCTGACCACATCTGAACTGTCATCAAGTGTTTTTAACAATCTAAAATTGGACGCCGACCATATCTGAACTGTCTTTAAGTGTCTTTAACAATCTAAAATTAGGCCACGACCATATTTCAACTGTCATCAAGTGTCTTTAATAATCTAAAATAGGACGCAGACCATATTTCGACTGTCATCTAGTGTCTAACAATCTAAAATTGGACGCAGACCATATTTCGACTGTCATCAAGTGTCTTTAATAATCTAAAATTGGACGCCAACCATATCTGAACTGTCATCAAGTGTCTTTAACAATCTCAAATTGGACGCCGACCATATCTGGGCTGTTATTAAGTGCCTTTGACAATCTAAAATTGGATGTCGATCATGTGTGGACTGTTGTCAGGTGCCTTTGACAATCTAAAATTGGGAGCCGACAATATTTTGACCGTCATCAGGTGCCCTCGACTTCTGTGAGGCTTTTGTTTCGTTCCTGGGAGGACATCCATCGGGAGATCACCTGCAGCTGAAAAAAAAGAACAAAAATAACAGTCATATCATTAGTGATCTTCTATAGCAATGTAAGTGTCATCATATTACAGAAATGAGCAATACAAAAGTGTGTACATTAAACAAGTAATATTCTAACATGACATGCGCAGAGTTTTCTACAGACAAAGAATAAAATTCACCGTTGTTAAACTACCAATAAACAACACGAAAAAAAGTTACACAACTGTAAAATATAGTTTGCATTGTAATAGCAGAAAATGTTGTCAGGTCACGTTAGAATTGGAATAATTTCACATTATCGTTGTTTATAGGCCAACAAACACTGATTTGTCATTCTGATGCGGTATATTACATCAGTCGGGCTTATGCCCTCGTGTTTTCATTCATACGCATCAAAACTCGAAATAGTTGTTTATTAGCCAATCAACAACTCTAAATCGAAAAATATTTATTAAATAATACGCTACATTACATGATTGTTTTATCAAAACAAATAACGTCCAAACTCCTGCTTTTGTAAACAATGTAATGTAATATTTGTGAAATTTTCCCATTAAAAATTTAACTGGCATGTACAACGTTTTTCTGGACATCAGCAATTAAACCAGTGTTAATTCTGATGACTGACCTTTACTCGTATTTGTGACAAACACGCTGGTGAAGAGGCGTCCATTTCACTCCAGTCAGAAGGGAATATCACGTAGCAGAACATTAGCGTCTGAAAAATATCGAACACAAAAATAGTCAATTTGTATATCCTGACAAATAAACTGCTCGGCAGGTATTCACAAAGCTCCTTAGGTAAAACATAAGTAAATTTCTTAAAGTTATAAAATTCCATAAGCCTGTGGCTGTTTCATGTATAGGTCATTTTACATTAAAATGTTTTAAACTTGTAAATATTGCTGTTTCATATTTTACCCTTTTGTAAATAAAAATCATCGCATTTCACACAGGAAATGTGATCTGAAATTTCACTTAACTGCAACTTAAGTTAAGATTTCCCTTAGGAGCTTTGTGAATACCAGCCCAGGTAATTAACTAGCATGCCACAGAGGCCCAGATATGATACGAAGAGAAAATAAAATTTGAGCGTACGTTTAAGCACAATATGTTAGGATGTTCGCATATACAAGTGACTGGCAGACAGAAACAGAATATTTTGAAAGGCCTGCCTACCTCAATGTGCAGTTGGCATGTCCAGTAGTTAGCAATAAGTCTTAAAATGTACAGATTTCTCACTTGCAAAATTATTGTATTGAAATATTAAAATTAGAAAACTCCGGTCTTCTGCTCATATTGTAATATACTGTTGGATTTAACCCCACTAATCCTACATAGTGTACATTTACCCCCACAAATTTTGGATAGTCTACAAAATTTACTTGCACATTTTCAGAAGTAAGCGTACATTTATTTCCATTACAAATCTGGAGCACTGTGTCATCAACGCACAAATGAGTGAATTAATCTGAATGTGGAGGCATATCTTGTAATTCTTTTTAAGAGTAACCACTATGCACAAATATAATTTGATAAAATAAGGCCTAAAGAAATAATAATTGTGTCTCTGGTGGCATGGCCACAAATGTAGGGTCTGTAGATCGGAAGTTTGTTTTGGTTTTTCAATTTTTTTATTTGATTGTACAAGACTTTGGTTTGTGTGAATTATCTGTGAGTAAATTTAATGATTTTAATGCATTTTATGACCACCACTTTCAAGAACAGTAATGTCTCTTTGTCTTGGAGCAGGTTTAGTATGTTTCTTGGATTATTTGTAGCAGTTCTATTTTATGATCTGTAAAAGTCCTGAATTTTTTCTGAGTCGGCATGAAAAAAGAAGGTTGGGCCATCAAAAACATACAGGCCGAAGGTCAAAATTTAGAACACACCTCAGACAGAGTTTATAAAGTTGTAATGTTGTGGGTTTGTAAAAATGTGCTTCATTGTTTAATATTTATTCTAACATGATACTCGCTATTTTTTCTAAAAAGAAAGCACAACATAATCGCTGTTAAACTACCCAATAAACAACGCAAAAAGAAGTTCTGATTCTGAGCGGAGCATAGTAAAAAGTAATTCCAATTAAAATTGCAAAAATATATATCAAATCATGTTAGAAATAAAATAATTTTCGCATTATCGTTGTTTATTGGCCAATAAACAACTCTTTGTTGTTCAATTGTTATCATTATTGTTATCATTATTGTTGTTCGTTTACATTTTTCGCCATGTTTAACAGTATTTCAGTCATATCACGGCGGTCATTTAACCTACTCACACTTTTCCTGGGCAAGCTTAGCCGATCTAAGCGGTTTTTGAGTACCAATCGCACATACTTATACCGGTAACTGACAACTGCCCTACTTGAATCATAGGTAGTGGGAGAATGGCCGTAGAAATTATTTCATGACCAATCCCCACACAAGTTATGTGGCCTGGCTGGGGCTTGAACTCACGAACCCCAGATTGAGAGTCCTACGCTGTACCAACGGAGCTAGCCAAGCCCGGCGACAATAAGTGGCAAGTTCTTGGTCCAGTGTTGTTTTTTTTTGCCATTGGGGAAAAGGTGGTGAGGCTTTTCAGATGGAGAATGTAACAGCAGAAAGGGAGATTTTTTTAGAAAAGCATTATTCATGGGTGAAAGAACAGTATTTCGAAAATACTGAAATCAAGTTTTCAAAATACTGAACTTGTAGTTGTTGCTATATTTTGTGTTGGACAAAAACTTTCAAAAATACTGAAATCAGTATTAATACTGAAAACTCTCACCCATAATTATTACATGTTTATATTTTACTTTGTTATAAAACATAAATCAATTGTTTTGCTACAAATGATAACTTAGATTATGCACTAACCTGATTGAATGAAAAATTTCTGGAATTGTTTACGAAAATTCCTCTATCTTAGTAAATTTATGTCCGATTTGTCATTGTTTTTTGTCAAAATAAAGCTTAAAAGTTCTTAGGGGAATTATAAGGTAGATATAGGGGAAAAATATACTTTGTTAAAAATGGGGAAGGAGTAGTATTTCAGCCCCAAATTGGTCAAACAAAACAAACCTGTGGTCAATCATGAACATGAAATACAGAGTAACAAGAGCTATTTGACAAATGGGTAAGCCCCCTCTAGGTTAAAAACAATCTTTAAAATAACAAGTTTGGTGAAGATCGGATGAAAACTGTTGCACTTAGATAGCGGAAACAGATAAAAAGGCCAATTTCAGATAATTCAAGGACCATAACTTCACAACTCCTTGGGCGATTTGGTTGATTATCAAACTGGCTGAGACATTATGCCCACAAACATTATCATGAAGTTTGGTGAAGATTGGATGAAAAGTGTTGGACTGAGAGAACGGAAACAAAAGTGGTATACCGACTGACAGACATCAGCAAACCAACATACCCCGCCATGGGGAGCATAAACATACAGAAATGTTAGCTAAGATGCAATCACCTTTGCAACATGTTCAGTCACTCTGTTTAGTCCGCTCAGAGAGGTCCAAGTGAACTGACGATTGTTAAAATGTTCGATGTCTTTGAAGGAGCCTGTAGGGAAGAGAAGAGGTTTATGTGGCGCCGCGTGAGAAAACCGGTCTTAATGCATGTGCGTAAAGTGTCGTCCCGGATTAGCCTGTGCAGTCCGCACAGGCTAATCCAGGACGGCACTTTCCGCTTTATGGTATTTTCTGTTTCAATGAAGTGTCTTCTAACCATAAATCCCCTTTAGGCGGAAAGTGTCATCCCGGATTAGCCTGTGCAGTCTGCACAGGCTAATCCGGGACGACACTTTAGGCACATGCATTAAGACCGGTTTTCCCACGACGCGCCTCATATAGAAAAAGTTCCATAATACAGATAGTATTATAATCCTACCTACTATGCACAAATACACAAAAACAATATGCAGATATTACTCAAAAAATAAATGTAATTCCTAACTTTATAAGCAAACTTTCAACTTCTGAAGTAGAAACAAGTTAAGAGAACATTCCGTAAGTAGGTGGCACACACGCTGCACTGTTAGCATCCCTTATTTCCATTGAATATTTAAACTATCCACCAGGGTAATACCTTTTTCAACCGCCTTGACCACAACTGAGTAGGTTGCATGGAAGAACGGTGGCCCAACCTTGTACAAGACTGCAGAATAAAAGGCACAAAATACATATGAGGCGTGTCAGGGAAACCCGGGCTTAATGCATGTGCGTAAAGTGTCATCGCGGATTAGCCTGTGCAGCCTGCACAGGCTAATCCAGGACGGCATTCTCCGCATTTATGGTATTTTCTGTTTCAAGGAAGTCTCTTCTAAACATAAATCCACTGTAGATGGAAAGTGCCGTCCTGGATTAGCCTGTGCGGACAACATGGGCTAATCCGAGACGACACTTTACACATATGCATTAAGCCCGGTTTTCCCATGACACGCCTCATATATATATACATGTATAAGATGCAAATGTGTATAAGGAATTAACATCAATCTGTGTTAGCACTATGGGTAGCCAAACCAGCCAATGGTTAATACTACATTTTGTGAACTTCTTAAATGAAGACATTTTTAACATTTAACAAGTAATTTAGCAAAACTGGAACTTTTCACAACTTTTGGAAATTTTTATTTCTTAGATCAATATGTAATAAATCATGTACATCTTCATCCAAGAAAAGAATATACTAGTAAGGAATATAAGGAAACATCAATATGATTAAACATAATTTTCATGTATCATGTATCTTGAGACACTGTTGTGGCAGGTTAACAGTGGCTGGGATTTAATTGCTCGCAGAATCTTAATGTTTGCTGAAATGAAAATGAATGAAAGCAGACCATGAAGGGACACATCATAATAACAATTTGGATCATTAATTTTGTGAATAGAATGCTTGGTTTGTCCATATACCCAATGTCCACCAGTTTGCTGAGTCACATTCCTCAGATAAACCAACACATTTCATTTCAATGCTAGCTTTGAAACGAAGCTGTTTATGCAAGGTTTGAGAAAGCAAAATTTACCGAAATCAACACCGAATAAAATTCCAGACTTGGGCACCCAACCGTGACTTCTGAAGAAATGATAGGCAGCATACAAGGGCAGAAACCGGACTCGTGTTTTGCAGAAGTGTAACCATAGGTCGGATATCTTGAGCATGGACTGGTTTTCATGCCGCACAGAAAGGCAGCCCAGTCCGTACGTGAGGAAGAATGCCTGCCAAAGGAAAAAAACAATAACCAGTCAATATGGTCAACTATACATCCAATGGAAAAGAAACAGTTCTTGGTTAAGGGTACTAATACTACTTAAATTAAAATGTAAATGACATTTAGTGATTTACCCATTTATATACAAAACTGCACACATTTGATCTATTATGAAGTGTAAAATATGCATAAACAATGAAGAAATAAGTGTTACTCACTTAATATATAAAAGTTTCATCAATACAATGTGAGAAACTCAGTTTCAATTTGAAAAGGGAAAGAACCCATGCAGGGGTTCAACCATCCACATTGGGAATAATTCAATATGATAGGAATTTAACAGAAGATTATTCTATTCTGTTGAATATGACAGTGGAAAGACGCACAAAATGATTACAGAAAAAATGTCACCCCTGTTTGGCATTCAGGAGTAAGATAATTATTTCTCCATAACTATAAATGAATTATAATAAGATATTACATGAACAAATAAACAGACCTAAAAATATCTAAATACCTCTTCAAAACACAAAACGAGTGGCTCATTAAACCGGAATGCATCCATTTTTAACACAGGTTTCCAACGATGCTTCTCCTTTCTTGGAATGGTAACCATGGCATCATCGATGTCAGAATCATCGATAACTAGATACGGATCTGATTCATAGGCTTCTTCTTCTTCAAGCTGGCCATCTTGGACATGATTCTCACTATCGCAATATGGGTGAATAGGTAATAATGATGTTTCATTAATGGCCTGTCCATTGTTTTCATTAGATCTTTCATTATCATCAACACATTCCGAATATGGGTGAATAGGCAATGATGGTGTACCAGTGACTGTCTGCTTATCATTTTCAACAGATTTGTCTTTAACAAATTTCTCCACATCTCCTGATGTATCACAGGTATTTAAAAGTGAAACACATTTTCTTTTTGCTTCATCTTCAGTCTCATTAGTTGGTTTCAATAGCTGATCCCTATTTTCACTTTCAGCACATTTGCTATGACCACTGTTATCATTATCATGATTTTTATGCGATGTCAGACCTGAAGGTACATTCTCCCTTGTCTCAGACTGCTGAATTTCTTCAGGATCACCAGTAATCATTTCTGAATCTTGACCTGAATCAAACTGCTCAGGTTTCAATGATACACTATGTTCAGTGTTTGACACAATTTTGCTCACGTTACTGTCACAACTTTCTTGATGTGAGCCAGACGACAAATCATCAGTTCTAGATTTCTTCGCAACCGGTTCAGCCGCCCAAAAGTCGACGTCGGCTTCCATAGCATTCCAAGCATCCTCAACTGTATTCTCATTGGCTGGTTTAGTGTTCCATGAAAGCGTGTCTGCAACACCGTCAATTTTATGTGAATTCCAAACATGTAATGGCTCTTTCAGATGGTCCGTGTCGTTCAAACATGAGTTCCATGAATCAGATTGCTGATATTCACTGGATGACTTGGAATCACAGATGTTTAACGAGGTGTACTGACATTCTTGATTTGAAATTGTCAGGGAATCTTTGGTTTTGTCACTATACAACAATTCTGAATCACCTTCAGGAAAGTTAATTGAACAAGTTGTTCCTATTGAAGCCTCAGTATCACTTTGTTCCATTTCTGATTCGAAGGCTTGAGGCCTGAAACAAGAATTGAATGTTTTCTACAGCCTATATATGTGAATTTAAGAACATTCTTAAAATAAAATCAATAATATACAAATAATAATGTATAATTACGCCAAGAAATCTAATTCAAATATTAAATATATAATTGAATAAGATACTACTTTAAACAAGGACATACGTCTCTTACGTTTTAAAGTATGTAACGATATAAATATGAATACAGATTATTTAGGGAATTAGTGTTCCATCCATTAGTAACATATTTTTAAAGTATACGAGTGGCATATGATGTGTTTAAATATAGTAACCTTTATTATCCTGCCTTCCCCAAAAAAAGTAACTAAGGCCAAATGCGAAATTTAATATAAAAATATTAAGATCTTACTTTGCGTGATTTACATTGTTGGTCTCAACTCCAGAGGTACCTGCATTGTCATTATATTCCACATCACTGTCGAACTCAGCGTCCAGATCACTGTCTCCCGGTGAACTAATATGGTGAAGACGCTTCTGCCAATTTCTGTGACGCAGATACCTTGAAAATAGGTGGGTATTATTGTGGCAATATTGCTAAACAAATACAAATCCGTACGGCAAAATCTAATAAAGATATAAAGGATTTTTTTGGTTTCGGTAGAATTGCCACGAGTGAAAATATACATTTTTATGTTCACGGGTGAATTAAAAGTTGATATTCTACCGAAACCAACAAATGTACTTTTTATTTTATACTTTTTCCGTTTGTTTTCATTTTAATTGCTGTCTAAGTGGGTTTTATTGGAAAATATCTCTGGATTCATTTGACAATTTTGAGTCCGGCATCGTTGATGGTCTGTTTTATTTACTGTTTTAAATCGGGAACCAGTATGAAACAGTGAAAATTATTAGAGTTTTATTTTATTTCACTGATATTTCCCAATAAATTACTGGAAAGCATAAAATAAAATGGTACACTGAAGTGTTCCATACTTTATTTTCACCCAGTAAGTATAAAAGTTTGTTTTTTTTTCTAACTTTTGTACTCAATCTGATGATGGTTACAACAGGTGTAACTGAGAGGTTAATACAAGAGCTGTGTCAAGACAGCACGCTCAACTTTTCAACCGCTTTGTCAGAGTTATGGGCCTTTATCACTACAAACAAGAAAAATACTGAGCTGAAACAGTTTTCTATTTTAAGTAACAGTGACCTTGACCCCACCCACCCCATATGCAATCCAAAGCGAGGTTTGTTATAAGGTATCTATCTGAAGTTTCATTAAAATATCTCAATGCTTTCTCAAGTTAATGAGCGGAAACCATTTTTCTATTTTCAGTAACAGTGACCTTGACCCCACCTATATGCAATCCCATGCGAGGTCTCAAAATAAGGTATCTATGTATTAAGTTTCATTAAAATATCTCAATGCATTCTCAAGTTATTGAGTGGACACCGTTTTTCTAGTGTTCATAACAGTGGCCTTGACTTTGACCCCACCCACCCCATATGCAATCCCAAGCAAGGTCTCGATATAAGGTATCTATGTATGAAGTTTCATTAAAATATATCAATGCTTTCTCGAGTTAATGAGAAGAAACCATTTTTCTATTTTTAGTAACAGTTACCTTGACCTTGACCCCACCCACATGCAATCCCAAGCGAGGTCTCAATATAAGGTATCTATGTATTAAGTTTCATTAAAATATCTAAATGCATTCTCAAGTTATTGAGCAGAAACCATTTTTCTATTTTTAGTAACAGTGACCTTGACCCCCCCCACCATCCCCATATGCAATCCCAAGGGATGTCTCGATATAAGGTATCTATGTATGAAGTATCATTAAAATATCTCAATACGTTCTAAAGTCATTGAGCAGAAACCGTTTTTCTATTTTTAGTGTTCCATACTTTATATTCACCCATTTGTACTCTGATGAGGTTACAACAGGTGTAACTAAGAGGTTAGTATAAAAGTAACAATACATTTTACAAGAAATGTGTTCAGTAGTGTACATACTGTGTTGATTTTCATAAAGAAGCTACATTTAATATAAATTGTATATGATAATTGTTCTATGGTATCTACTTGTTGTACGTAAATCTACCGTGACAATCAAAGCTTGTGCGTACAGTAATTTTTTTTTGCTCTTTTTACTGCCGAATAAAGGCAGTTTCCCCTTTGCAATTAACTTCCATTTTTCCCTAAAATGACCAGTTTTTTCCCCCAAAATAAGAAAAAATGTCCTATCAAGCAGGGTTGGTATTGCAATGAAAAAATGTCCTATCAAGCAGGGTTGGTATTGCAATGAAAAAATGTCCTATCAAGCAGGGTTGGTATTGCAATGAAAAAATGTCCTATCAAGCAGGGTTGGTATTGCAATGAAAAAATGTCATATCAAGCAGGGTTGGTATTGCAATGAAAAAATGTCCTATCAAGCAGGGTTGGTATTGCAATGAAAAAATGTCATATCAAGCAGGGTTGGTATTGCAATGAAAAAATGTCCTATCAAGCAGGGTTGGTATTGCAATGAAAAAATAATGCCTTTTTATTATTGCTTATTTACACATATCAGGTTGCAACCAAAAATCGGTGTTCTAGAAATCGATAAAACAGTAATGGAACTACCATGAATAACTCAAACCTGAGTTTATAAGCAAAAAACATAGCTTAAAAATGACTGAAACCATGTATAAAAAATTTTTATTTTCCCCCATTTTGAGGTTTGTCGCGCTAAAATTCCCCTAGTTCAAAGGCACAGGTAGTTGTAAAAATTGCCAAAAAAATCACTGGCGTAAAACTGTTGTATCTGCTTAACATTCCTGTATCAGATACAATAGGTTCATGCTCAACCCTCGCAATATATATCCTGAGGTGTCCATATTCCGATGACGTAAGAAGCCAATCAATTCAAATATATACAGTGAACTTTAAAAAATCAAAATATCTACTAATATTGAAAAAATAATCATTTATCTATCAACTACAACAAATAATTTGCTCTTTTGTCACATAAACATGACAAATAAATGTTAAATGCATTTGTCAGTACCATAAATCCGCCATCTTGAATTTGTTCCAGATTCCGATGAAACAATGTAATGACATGAAATATACTTGTTTTGCTTTGTTTTTCAACGTTACATCACCTTTTATGTTATCCGTTCATTAATTGTGAACATTGTAGACAAGATTAACTAGAGGTTTTTTATGTACTTCAGATTCTTTGACACGATAGTAGACACTGTGTGAAAAATAACAGAAAATGTGGCTGTTTTATATATTTCATGAACAATGACTCTAAATATAAAAAAAAAACAATTCTGTCATGCATGATTTTAAATCAATTTCAACAAAATAAATCAATAATCCTACCCAGAGGTGCACTAATTATTTAAAACAATGGGTCATCGGAATATGGACCCACTCAGAATTAGGGCCTTGCACGATATATATAATATTTATAGAACAATGCAAATTCTGTCTTGCAATATATTGCCAAAAATTGCAATGTAGTTTTGCGATATTGTAACCAACAGTACGGCTCAAGCAAAAAAAATTAATTATTTCTTGGATCATGGAATTTGATTAGACCTATGTTCATTCAGCATCAAGCTATGGAGGTACTCAAAATTATGCCACATAATTGGCAGAATGGCAGAATTACCACTCTGCGTATATATGCAGAGTCTGAGTAATTATGTGGATCAAAAATTCTTAATGCAAAAGTGAGTCAAATATTTGCTTTGCTTAAGTTGAACTGCAGTACATTTATTACACTTCGAGGGTTAAAAACCAGAAGGTACCATCTGCTATTGATTTCAGTGGCAGTTGGTCCTTCTGATTTTCAACCCTCGACTTATAACCCAAAACATCTAATAAGTTTTACATTCTTCTCCTCATGACTTTCACTCTTTGTGAAGCAGCACCATCCCCATCTTCGGACTCGAGAGGCAGGTATGCGGCAGGCAAGTTGTCATAAGTCGTTGGTGGACCTCGAGACATCATGCCTTGGCCGAAGAAACCCTGTCAATGACGACAATAGTTAGAATGACACCAAATCAGGTGTTATGTACCAGTACATTATCTACACTAAGAAGACAGAATACAGATTTAAAATTAAAGCTTACAAATATATACTTAATTAAGAAATCAACTACTAGGCATTTTGAAGAGGTATTCAAGTAAAGAATGCTGTACAAAAGCATTACTGTTTTCTACTACATTATTTGTACAGGTCATTTACCTATAATGCATCCATAATCAGCATTTCCCAAAACTTAAGCAGGAAGAAAATGATACTTGAAATTAAAATTTCCTGAATTTAGTACATGTTTGATAAAAAACTGACTGTTGGTTAACAACAGGATTCGATTGACAATGCGGTTTGCGAACAGGAAAACCAGGACTTCATTGTTTGACGAAGAAGTCTTGTACAAATATTTGTATTAAATTTGACCCAAGTAGGTTTGGTTATAAACCCACTTTAGCGATCTGTCTATTTGTATACATCTTTTAAGAAGGTTCTCCGCAAGAGACCTTACCATACAAACTTGAAGCAGAAAGAATGTTGCTTGTGTATACCGTGTATGAAATTTGACAAATTGAGTTTAAAAAAATCTTAGCATTAAATAGAACAAATTTGTAATGTACCATATTGTGCAAGAAGTGAATATCTCCTGAATGTTGAACAACCACATGGTGTTCTTTCAGTTCACCAGTAAAATGATACCAATGTTCAGAGCTTGCAGGAACCTGTGTCAAACTCTGAATTGGTATGGGGAATGGGGCAAGCAATAGCTGACGGCCATTTTTCTTCTTTTTAGTTCGGTGAACTGTACTTAAAGATGTCATCTGAAAAACAAAATTGAAATAGATGACATTTAATGACATGTCATTAAATATAAACATTGTGAAATGACAATATGTTGCAGCCCATTAATAAAATACAATAATTGTGTGTAAAAAGTTGATAAAAGGCAATAAAAGGCAAACAAGCGCATGAAACATTCTAAACAAAATTACATTTAAACTTTAAATACAATTGTAAAATGTTTTATTTTCTTAATTTCATCATTTTCAATCATGTTACACAAAATACACATCGCGAAAATACATTCTATTTGGTATTCTTCGTATTTCACATCAATACAGTTAACAAATCATTAACATTTCATATATTTTTCCTTTCATTTAAAAAATACTTAAATTGTTGATTTATGTTGTCGTTACATACTCTGAGAAAACATTTAAGAAAATAACAAATAAATTCATAGGCGCAGCCATATTTGGTGATTCAAAAAGTAATTTTATTGTAATATTTACAAATGTAGCTGTTTCCCAGCTGCCAATTGTAATCGGAGGGCCGGAAAACAGAAGAATGCATGCATAAGTTATTCAGTAGCAACCTCGTATTATTCGCTGCATTACATTAACTTGAATGGTGTACATTTGCAGTGCCATGCTTTCAAGATGTAGGCATACTAGGTAATACTAAGACTAAATGCAGTATACTTGATATTCACTAGATTAACAAACATTTAGTTATGAATATGCCCTTTATCATGCTGATCATTAGAAATATATGTCAATGCTACAGTACACGAAATTTTATTTAACCAGGGACCTATAAACAAATTGGATATGTACGGAAGCCTGATTCTTACAGTTACATTTCGCCCTGTACAAGACCACATAGATGCGGCAACGCAAAATATATATTTTGCATCATTGCCCTGAGAAATTTCGTAGACACAAAATTTGGAAAATAATAATTAGCCTAATATTTTAAAAATTGTGTTTCCACCTTTTAATTTTAATCAAAGATTGTTCTTTTTATACAATGCAAATAATGAGGTGGACACAGACATGAGACTGTTTTGGATCATAGGTGCTCCATATTTATCATATTTTCACCTCACAATATAATTTCTGATCAATTTCCCCACAAATTAAAGTCATGGACCTTTTTAAAGGGACTTGACAGATTTAAGCATTGAAACTGAAAAGCTCAAGAATATTAACAAGAAAAGTATTTAGAAAAAGAAAGAAAATAAAAAAATTGGTCCTACCGGGGTTCGAACCCGGGACCTCTGGATTAAAAGGCTATCGCTTTAACTACTCGGCCATTCAGACTTCTCTATTTCACCCTGCATTATTTACTTTATGTAAGTGTTCCACGTGACGTCAACAGTTTCGACGAAAAGAACAGACACACTCCAAATTATTCCATCATTTAGCATTACAAATGCTTTGTAATTTTATCAATTTCAACTGATATTACTCATAAACAAAAAGTTTTTTTAAGTATATTTCTATGTCCATAGTGTTATTTTTCTCCCTTGTATACACTGTTCTTTTATTTTTGGAATCGGTGACAAAAATTAGAAAAATTGTCAATGTGTGAACAAGTCCCTTTCAACCTTATCTTTGATCAAACTTTCATATCCCAACAGTTTCTGACTACAGAAGTAGGGTGCTGCATACGGAAACATGGCCGAATATGGGTGGGGTCTTTCAGATGAGTTGATATCGAAGGCGGAATCAGAACTGAATGAGCGGCCCAGTCACACTACAGAGGCGATAGAGGCCGTGAGAGAACAGATCGAGACAAGGCCAGATATAAGTAAAATATTTGAATGAAATTCACTGTTTAGGGTTTCATGAAAATGTTTGTAAAATTCACAAACTATCCAATTTGATAGCATTTCTGTTTCTATGCGGGTAACATGCAAATGGTAAAATATTGCTACTTTAATACTTACAGTCTTTTTCACTGGAATTGTTTACAGAAACGTTAATTGTCATTAAATTTGTCATTTGTAAAAAAAAGCTTATTAAACATACTAGTAAAATAAGAAATTTATTGTCCTATCTCTTAAAAGACTATTTGTTTGTTTGTTTAGTTGTTTACACGTCTGATAGGTACAATGGTTGACCTTATGATTTGGGCTCAATCATCATCTGCTGCAATATGTTGTAAATTATGTTTAGTTCTCCATTGGTGTGACGTTTTTAAAATGTTTGAAACAAGTGACAGCTTTAAGAAAGGTCTTAGTATTATAGTAAAAAAAAAACAACCTTTAATGACTTTAAATAATATGTCTAAGATGTCGAGTTTTTTTTTCAGATTTTCTACGAACAGATGATGCATTCATTCTCCGTTTTCTGAGAGCCCGAAAGTTTGACACTTTTGAAGCCTTTAAGTTGTTCGGACGATATTTCGAATACCGTCAGAATCATCCAACCATATTCAAAGAGTTCACTGCCGCAGAGCAGGGCATAAAGGAGGCGTTGTTCGACGGAATACCGGCAGTGCTAGAAAAACCCGACCACTTTGGGAGGCGAATCATAGTGCTTTATTCTGCAAACTGGGACGTAACTAAATACGGTCTGGCCGCCATCTATCGAGCGATTCTTCTGTCTCTGGAGAAACTTATCGATAACGATGAATCTCAGATCAATGGTTTTGTGATAATTGTGGATTGGAGTCAGTTTACATTTCGGCAATCTACCTGGCTGAACCCAAAAATACTCAAGCTAATGATTGAGGGTTTGCAGGTAAAAATATGGCCATTAATTTACATACTAATTGATTAGTATTTAATATACTTATAAATTCAAATTACAAATTAATGCAAATAACACTTAAGTCGGGCATTTTTATCTATCAGTTTTTACAGGAAGCTCTGTTTTGTCAGGTCTATTTGTTTAAATGAGGTGTGTCGTGGGAAATCGGGCTTAATGCATGTGCGTAAAGTGTCGTCACGATCAGCCTGTGCAGTCCGCACAGGCTAATCCGGGATGGCACTTTCCACTTTTATAGTATTTTCTGTTTCAAGGAAGTCTCTTCTAAACATTAATCTACTGTAGGCGGAAAGTGTCATCCCAGACACAGGCTGATCGGGGATGACACTTTACGCACATGCGTTAAGCCCGGTTTTTGCACAACACGCCTCAAATAGTTCATTTACATGTAACAGGAGTTTATTGTAACAAATGCAAATCACTGGGTCTGTATTCACAAAGCATCTGAAGTAATTTCTCAAATATTTTAATGCGTCACCATTGTATTTGTTTAGTATAAAATCAACACATTTGTATGTTGTTTATATGCTACAAAATATATGTTAATAATGATTTCATATACAAATATTATATAGTGCTAAAGTGTTTATAAATTATATATTTATAATATGTTTTTATTACGGATGGAGATTTTTTATATCTCTGTACTTCTTCTCACATTAAGCTCATTGTGTGGTTTTGCTATTTGTGCAGCTTTTGTTCTCAAAACTTCTCCTTTCGAAGTATTCTTTTAACAAAAACATGTATCGTAATATTAGTGTATTTTGAATGTTTACCGCAAAATATATATCAAGTAAATTTCTACAGTTGAAAAATTGACATCACAAAGCTTCATTCACAAATACACGAAATGTGATGAAATAAAATTTCTATTGCAGGATTGCTTTCCAGCCCGAGTCTATGCAGTACATTTTGTGAGCTATGCTGGTATTTCTATTAGAGGATTGCTTTCCAGCCTGATTCTCCACTGTACATTTTGTGAGCTATACCAGTATTTCTATTGCAGGATTACTTTCCAGTCTGATACTCCACTGTACATTTTTTGAGCTATACCAGTATTTCTATTGTAGGATTGCTTTCCAGCCTGATACTCCACTGTACATTTTGTGAGCTATACCGGTATTTCTATTGTAGGATTGCTTTCCAGGCTGATACTCCACTGGACATTTTGTGAGCTATACCAGTATTTCTATTGCAGGATTGCTTTCCAGTTGGATACTCCACTGTACATTTTGTGAGCTATACCGGTATTTCTATTGTAGGATTGCTTTCCAGCCTGATACTCCACTGTACATTTTGTGAGCTATACCAGTAGTTCTATTGTAGGATTGCTTTCGAGCCTGATTCTCTGCAGTACATTTTGTGAGCTATAGGGGTATTTCTATTGTAGGATTGCTTTCCAGCCTGATTCTCCACTGTACATTTTGTGAGCTATACCAGTATTTCTATTGCAGGATTCTCCGCTGGACATTTTGTGAGCTATACCGGTATTTCTATTGCAGGATTGCTTTCCAGCCCGATTTTCTGCTGTACATTTTGTGAGCTATACCGGTATTTCTATTGCAGGATTGCTTTCCAGCCTGATACTCCACTGTACATTTTGTGAGCTATACTGGTATTTCTATTGTAGGATTGCTTTTCAGCCTGATTCTCCACTTTACATTTTGTGAGCTATACTGGTATTTCTATTGCAGGATTGCTTTCCAGTCTGATTTTCCACTGTACATTTTGAGAGCTATACCAGTATTTCTATTCTAGGATTGCTTTCCAGCCTGATTATCCACTGTACATTTTGTGAGTAATGCTGGTATTTCTATTAGAGGATTGCTTTCCAGCCTGATTCTCCACTGTACATTTTGTGAGCTATACCGGTATTTCTATTGCAGGATTGCTTTCCAGGCTGATACTCCACTGTACATTTTGTGAGCTATACCGGTATTTCTATTGCAGGATTGCTTTCCAGCCTGATTCTCTGCTGTACATTTTGTGAGCTATACCGGTATTTCTATTGTAGGATTGCTTTCCAGCTGGATTCTCTGCTGTAAATTTTGTGAGCTATACTGGTATTTCTATTGCAGGATTGCTTTCCAGCCTGATTCTCCACTGTACATTTTGTGAGCTATACCAGTATTTCTATTGCAGGATTGCTTTCCAGCCTGATTCTCCACTGTACATTTTGTGAGCTATACCGGTATTTCTATTGCAGGATTGCTTTCCAGCCTGATTCTCTGCTGTACATTTTGTGAGCTATACCGATATTTCTATTGTAGGATTGCTTTCCAGCCCGATTCTCTGCTGTACATTTTGTAAACCAGCCCTGGTACATAGAGGCAGTGTTTAAGATGGTGAAGCCATTTCTAAAGGAGAAGACGAAAAATAAGGTTGGCTTTTTATGTCCAGAAATAGTATAAAGTTAATTGTCTACAGGGATTTTTTTCACCATTTTGGGAATATGACATATACTTATGAAATTGGGAATTTTAGTGTCACCTAAAACTGGGAAAAATTATAAATGTTTGATTAATAAAATTTAACAAAAACTGGTAAAACAGTTATTACAACAGTCTTTATTTCTACACTGATCACCTCTTATTTCCAAACATCTGAAACTCAAACCGTCAATTGGGAATTTTGGGACTGGATTTGGGAAAAAGATACTTTTTGCCATTGGGAATGATGGAATAAAATAAACATAAAAAAGCCTTGGTTGTATTGGTCGATTTATTTGCCACCAATCAATGGTACTCGTGAAAGGAATTTTATGACGTAAACAGTGTGATTCTCTTTGAAATTGTTCTGAAGTACAAAGACATAATCTTGTTCATATAAACACGTCTCTCCTGTTCAAACGTTAAAAGACAGCTTGTATGGTTTAAATGCTAGTATAATATTTTTTTATTGCAGCTAAATGTTTACATTAAAAATTTACTTCATATTTGATTAAAATGACATACATATTTGTTATACCCCCACAAACAAAGTTTGACATATTCAAATAGTTTTTGGTACACATGTGTAACATCATAGAATACAGGTCAAATTCGATGTTGGTTACAAACTACTAAATTTTGACAGAGTTATGGCACCTTTTCGACGTAAAATTCCCTAAAAACATGGTTTCCTGATGACAACTCAAGAAAGGCTTGACATATTCAAATAATTTTGGTACACATGTGTAACATCATAGAATACAGGTCAAGTTCGATGTTAGTTACAAACCACTAAATTTTGACAGAGTTATGGCCCCTTTTCGACATAAAATTCCCTAAAAACATGGTTTCCTGATGATAACTCAAGAAAGGCTTGACATATTCAAATAATTTTTGGTACTCATGTGTAACATCATAGTATACAGGTCAAGTTTGATGTTGGTTACAAACCACTAAATTTTGACAGAGTTATGGCCCCTTTTCGACTGAAAATTGCCTAAAAACATGATTTCCGGTTTATAACTCAAGAATGGCTTGACATATTCAAATAATTCTTGGTATACATGTGTAGCATCATAAAATACGGGTCAAGTTCGACATTGGTTACAAACCACTAAATTTTGACAGAGTTATGGTCCTTTATTCGATTCAAATTCCCTAAAAACATGGTTTCCTGACGGCAACTCAACAATTGCTTGACATATTTAAATAATTATTGGTACACATGTGTAGCATCATAGAATACAGGTCAAGTTTCACTTTGGTTACAAACCACTCCCATTGAAATTAAATTTTTCCAAATACACTGTTGACCATTGACAAATTAAAGCATTCTCGCTCTGTCCATTTGTTTCAAATGAATGCCATAGTTTTGTGACAAGGCCATATTGTGGGGGTATATCTGTCACTCATGTGACAATTCTAGTTGTTGCTGTTTAAAGTTTATTTACATGTCTTTCCATGCTCAATCAGCATTGGGTGTAGACTTGCATAATGTCATACATAATATTTATCCGAAGTTATTTTATACTTGATATTCTTGCATTATCTTATTACTCACGTTTTTGCATACTCTGGATTCATTTCCATGGACTCATGGTATACATAATTTTTATCTAACTTTTATACTTTATATTCTTGTGGTATCTTATAACTCACGTTTTGCACACTCCAGATTCGATTCCATGGAATTAACCTGGGAACTCTTCACGAGGAGATGCATAAGGAGGTACTTCCTGCAGAGCTGGGCGGCACCATGCCTCCGTACAACAACCAGTACTGGGCCCGGGAACTGACCGGCAATGAAAATTTCACGTTCAGCGACAAGCACATATATTGGCCCAACATGTCACAGCTGAAGTATGGCTTAAAACTTAAAAGTGACATTTTACTTGTTTCATTTGATTATGGTTATGATATTAACATGTGCAAATTAGTAAGAAATGGCGAGTGAGGTACCTCGTGTATTTATATATGTATAAGGATTTGTTATTTGTTGAACAACCAAGCGCCTATGTTATTATTGAGTATGTGAATTCAGAATGATAGAAGGTTGATGAAAATGTAGCCTACAGCGATGAACATATATACTTGCAAAACATGTCACAGTTTAGGTATGACAGTTCTTGTCAGAATCATTATAAAATTACAAAATTAACTAATCAAAGTCAGCAGGGTTTATTGGTTTGCTCAAGTCGGTCGGTCTTTTTGTTTCCGCTCTCTAACTCCAGCAGTTTTCATCCGATCTTCACCAAACTTCATAAACATGTTGGTGGGCTTAGTATCTCAGCCAAATTTAATAATCAGCCAAATTGCCCCAGGAGTTGTGGAGTTTTGGCTCTTGAATTATCTAAAAGTGGCCTTTTTAACCGTTTCTGCTATCTAAGTCAAACAGTTTTTATCAGATTTTCACTTAACTTGATGAAAATCTTTGTGGGCTTATAATTTCTCGGTCAAATTTGATAATCAACCAAATCATTCCGGGAACTGTGGACTTATGGCCCTTGAATTATAGAAAGTAAACCTTGCCTTTTAGCCGTTTTTGCTTTTTATGTCCAACAGTTTTCATCCAATCTTCATCAAACTTGATGACCATGTTTAAGGGCATACGGTAATATCTTAGCCAAGTTCCGTGATCAGCCAAATCGCCAAAGGAACTACAGAGTTATGGCCCTTGATTTATTTAAAAATTGCCTTTTTAGCAGTTTCCGCTCTCTATGTCCAACAGTTTTCATCCAATCTTCACCAAACTTGATATTTTAAAGATTGCTTTCAACTTAGATGGGGTTAACCTGTTTGTAAGTAAATATTGTTAATACTATTTAAGAAATAGTACATACCACTCAGGGTTGCCTCGCATTACAGTGACTGACAAGTCAGCCCAAAAATGTTAAACGGACCGAAGCCATTTGCGGGCTGACTGGGAGGTCACTATTATGCGAGGAGGTTCGAAGTGGTCTGTGCTATTTCTTATATTATGCTATACTATCTAGTTGGCTTGCTAAAATAGCATTTTGAAATTAACCTAAATAATGGACTTATATATACGCGAAGAAGAAACATATTTAGTAAGGTATAAGATTATTATTGAGTATGTAAAGTCAAATTTATAGATGGGCTTTGAAAACTGTTGTTCAGTGACAATGTCAATCATATACTGTAGAATGCTTTAAATTCGCGAGGACGAATTTTCCCGTATTTGTCCCATAATGATCCATTTATTGAATTCGCGTGTTCTGGAATTCGCGTCATCGTCATGAAGCTAAAATAATGTGGTATACTGCTTACTTTACTGTTCCAAGCGGTTACTAGTAGTACCGTCTCAGTTGCCAGTAAGTCGATAATTGCTTTTATGCAACTGTTTTTGTTACAACCAGTCGTAAAAAACGACAACGCACAGAAACAATAGGCTGTTTTCACACATTTCCCAACCTATGCCATTGATATAAATTACTTATAATAACATAATTGGACTTATTACCATATGGTACATTATGAGGTAAAAGTAGCATATTTTTGGATTTTGTCATTCGGACACATTTATTCGCGCTGCTTTTGAATTAGCGAGGAAATAAAATCACGAATATTAGCGAAAATAAAACCCACGCGAATAAAACCAGTTCTACAGTTTACTCGCCTAACATGTCACAGTTGCAGTATGGCTCAAATTAAGAAATTTACAATAAAATATTAACGTTTTAACTTATGCTTGATCAACATACAGCTGAATAGTGAATTGCATTTTGAATTACTAGTACAAACATATTCAAAGATTTTTTCTGGTTATCAGTGACACCTTAAATTAAGGATGTCATATAACTGAAGTAAATTATAAGAGAAATTTGTTTGATTTAACTGTATCATCAAGCACAATCTCACCTTCTCTGTATATATTTAACTCCACATGCATACAGATGCAAATTGTATTTAGGTAAATTATTGAGTTGTCGAAACAAGAAACCTTTATTCTTACATACACGAACCATTTACCGTTTGCAGATCCCGATCCAAGTCATTTCCAGCGGACTTCTATTCATCGTCCAAGTCGACAGAGGATACTCTTCCATCGGTGGAGGATAGAGGCACATATCTCGACGAAGAGTTCTTCCTTATAGAATGACAGAGACCCCTCATTTAGGGCTATCATCTCGTTATTTACATGTACATTCATATACTCAATTTGAAACAGGCACTGAATTTTTAGATGTTCCATTTAGTTTTCTAATAAAACCTTTTGAACTAGTACTAGACTTACGGCTACTGGTAATCACACTTTTATTTTGGCTAGTGGATTTATGACACAAGGTAAAATATTGTGGTATTAGATACCAACTGGAGTTGCAGAACATTTTGCTGATTCTTAGTTAGATTGGCAAGTAGAAATTACTTGTCCTCATTTTAATCCCACAGGTGAAATAGTTTACGATTATGCTGTCATAGCATAATGTCATTTCACGTAATTTTTGTTTTGCAAATGCTTAGTATGCATGCAAAGTTTTATAACCGTCATCAAATTGTTTAAGAGATATTAAACCTGTCTCACTTATTACTGGATGACCCTCGTATATTGCACCATAGATGAAATCTGTAAATAAACAGACAGCTGTGTAAAGCCTGCTACCCATTTGCATTTTCGAGTTGAGATTATTTTTGCACTTGCAGGCACCTTTTGTCATACGTTTGTCGTTCATTGTGCGCTATGAAAATAAATGTACATGAGCATGACTTGGAAGTAAAACTTTTTTAATAGATTCTGTTAAGTCGATTGCTGTTTCACAAATGTACGGTAACTGTTATAAATACTGTTCAGTCTGCCATTGGTATTTTAATAGGAATTTTACAATATTGCTGTCGAAAACGTGTATCTTTTACACAGATAACATATGTAAATGTTACACAGATTGTTCAATCTGTCATTGACACTAAATGTTTAATAATAATGTCTGGCTCTCTCATACATGTAAGTTTTACACAGATAACACGTGTATATGTTACACAGATTGTTATGTCTGCCATTGATATTACGAGTTTTACAATATTGCTGTCTTGTTCAAGTACATCTCGCAAATATTAACCTGACACTCGTGAATCTAATAGCATAAATTATGCGCTCAATTTGTTTCCTATATTTATACTCGGTTTAGTCCGTACACGTGTTTCACAAGTTTAATGATACCAAAGCAGTATTTTCTGTGGTATACTCTGTCATTGATTTAGCTCAAGTCAAGTATGGAAACTAATATATATGCATCGTAAAGGTTTTTAATATATTCATGCATCAAGGTAAGTGTTAGGTTAATGTTTGTGAGCTGTACTAGTGGCACATTTTGTTCAGTCTGCCATTGATGTTATGAAGTTTACAATATTGCTGTCTAATGAATGTATCTGTAAGCGTTACACATTTTGTTCAGTCTGCCATTGATATTATGAGGCTTACAACTATTGGTTGTATTTATTATTGTGAACATTGTATACACTATAGTAAAAAATAAACCTGTGTATGTTTGTGCAAAGTTTTCTGGGTAATTAAACTACATACTTATTGGTTCCCTACAATTGCCAGTTTTTCAAATTAGTTCCACTAAAGGGGTATATGGACGTTAGATCGATAATAATCTTTGCAAAAATAAAGTTCATTTACAGAGAATTACAGATAATTAATATAAAGCATTGTTAAAAACGATGGCATTATATCTATATACAGTTGGCGAACATAATACTTTTAATATCTTAAAAGTGGTCATCAGTGACACTTTCACAGGCACAGTGAAATTAATAGTAGTATAATCGACATGATTGTAACGTACTTGAAGTACCGTTACGTGCATGCGTAACATTGATTATTGCTGTGCAGCGTGTGAAAGTTTGCATTTCATGAAAATCAAACATTTTTCAGCAAATTATATAAAATGTAAATGGTAACCTTAGAGTAAAAGACATTAATTTAGAGATTCATAACATTTAAATAAACTTGAAATAGGAACCCTTTCAAATTATGAGGCAAGTCTTTGTGTTGCTACATCTGTTAATTTAAAACTCATATCTACTGGAACAAGTCTCTTTGAAATGTGTTTTTCAAGTTACATGTATTGAATGACTGTATGTCAAAAATACTAAACTGAAAAAAATGTAACATGTCTATCTGTGCTTAACTTGTATTTAAGGTAATGATTTTTGGATCATGGAATTAATTTTAAGATATATTTTGAAACTCTTAAATTTGAAATACAGCTTAATGATTTTAGAGGCTCTTATGTGGTTATTGAACACATGTTGATAATGTTTTTACAGTTTAATGTCGTTTTTGTTCTCTGTTGTTTTCGATTGTTTGTTCATTAAAAAAATTGATCTGTCAAATGGATTCCAGAATTATCAAAGGCCTCTTTTTTATGTGTGCAATATTGCTTTTTGTATTATTTATATTTTTTAAATTTAATTAGATTTTTTACATTTTATGCAGTTTATAACACAATCAAATTAATTTTGTTATTGATTTTAAATATATAGTGTTTTAAATATGAGATTTAATTTTGTTGCTGTTATAAACATTTTCTATTTTGTTAGTATTTGCATATGTGCAATATTTATTTGAAATATAACAGCTGTCATAATAAACTTATTAAATTTAGTTGTACATGTTTTTTTCCTCCATGTGCAAACAGACTCTTTTATACAGGAAAGATAAAAGAAATAGTTAAAAAATGAGGCGTGTCATGGGAAAACCGGGCTTAATGCATGTGCGTAGTGACGTTCCAGATTAAACTGTGTAGTCTGCACAGGCTAATCCAGGACGGCACTTTCCGCCTACAGTGGATTTATGTTTAGAAGAGACTTCCTTGAAACAGAAAATACCATAAAAGCAGAACGTGTCGTCCTGGATTAGCACAGGCTAAACTGAGACGACACTAAGCTCGGTTTTCACACGACACGCCTCAAATAATGATTATTTTATTTCTTAGAAATAACACACACATTCAGCATTCTGGTGCAGTGATAATTTTTCAAATGAAACATATGGGTTTGTGGGATGCACATAGTTAAAACACGATAGTGCGAATCGCGATACTAGGAATAAGGCTGGCGGTCCCGTCCATTTTTCTTACATGTTTAAGTAAAAAAAGACGCAATACTACGAGTTCGAGATACTAATGAAAGATATGTTACTAAGAAAACATTTTCCGGTCCCATCTTAGTGTTTTGCAATGAAATATAAATGCGATACAAGGATTTATATCGTCACTTCACACCTACTGAGGAAAATTTCAGACCTCTGCCAAGTCAGACCCCAATCCAGTTGTTTGCACCATGGACAAAGAACCGTTTGACTAAAATACTTTTGCGTTGCGGATTGCCCTCGCATGTTCGATTATTGTGTGCAAATTTCATACCTTAATTTTTTATCTTTATAATGCGGATACATACAAAAGTGTTTTGTCAAATGCCATTAGTTTAATAAATGCGCTGATGTTCTTCAATGAGTGCACAATACTGTTCATACACGCTGCAACATTATGCAAATGAACACTTAATGTAAAGAGGCAGCTTAGAAAATGAAGTTCTCATTGTACTTGCAAATTTCTTTGTCAGATACTGTTAGAATCAAAATAATGTTGGCATCATGGCAATTTATTGGCAAAAATGTTATGTTAAAATGGGTATATGTTCCTTGGGCCATATAGAAATTTCATCTTGGGAGATCCATTAATCATACATACACAACTATGTACATTAAAGGGTCCGGTTCACAGATTGGCAAATTGACAGTTTCCAACATTTTTGTCATAGATCACAAGAAGAAAACTACATTATATATAAACAAGCGAAATAACACTTCTGACAACGAAATTGGAAATTAGTGTCTTTTATGAAACATCATCAATTGAAATGGATAAAATTATAAAGCGTTTGTAAAGCTTTACATCTGTATTTTTGAAAAACATGTATCATTTACATAAAGTTAGGAACACACCACATGCTAGTAAGTCAGAATTGCCGAGTGGTTAAAGAGTTAGATTTTTGATCCCAAAGATCGAAGGTTCAAGCCCCAGCGAAGGCAAATTTTTTTTATACTTTTTGTCCTTATTTAATGTTTATTTAATATTCGTTTTTTTGTTAGTCATGGGGTGGTATTCACAAAACATCCTACCGTATAAAGTTAAATTGTATTCTTATCTATAAATCTGGAATCTGGAAATTTCTTTCACAGCATCATTCCCTTTAAAATTGACATAGCACTAGAATGTATACTGATGAATGTAAAAAATATACTAGCATATTCAGTAAGTCAACAGTAAAAACATATAAACACTTTTGCACTTAAGTGAAACAAATTAAGATGCTTTGAGAATACTGCCCCTGGCTGCTTAAGTTCTTGCAGTTACGACATTTAATGTCATTTTTCAAAAATACGTAAAATCTATGAACATGTCCCTTTAAGTCAACAATGTTCAACAAAAATTGAAAACAACAGTTGCTATTTACCAGTTACTTTATTAATAAACAATTTATATTGCTTATTATAAACAATTTATAGAAACAAGTAAATACAATGCATGTCAGTTTTATTAAGGCAATGTTATGAAACAATTGAAACAGATTGAGACATCATACAGTTGCTCTAACAACTTCTTTGATTACAATAGATTTCAGAAGGTTTCCCAATACACGTAAAAATATAGAAATAAACGTTTATATTGTCCTTGGTAATGTCTTTTAAAGCCATGTACTAACAAGAAATTCAGACCATTTTGTGTGTATAAAACACATTTTAAATGAATACATTTTATTTACTGGTAAACCACTACGGTTTCTTATTATGAACACAAAACACAAAATCCCATCCAAAGCCAGACAAAATTTCCAATGTGTTCCAAAAAAACACGCCCAACACTTCTGCTCATTCTTTCTCCGAGACAATTCTGGTTTTTCCCTCGGGTACAAATGGAACAGCTCCGGGTCTGCTGTGTGCTCTTACATTTGCCTCCCTGAAAATGGTAGTTCTATGTTAGTGTGATAAATGAAACAACTTAGTTTATACCTATTTATTTAAGTTTGATTGTGTCTAAAGCCTGAGGCTTGTAGAGACACTTTTGAGTATGTTTTCTGGGTAGAACCATTACTTGGTTTCTGTAATGCTCCCATTAGCTATCAAACTCATCTCCACATAAATGGTTACTTTCATTTCTGTTTTAACTACTACGAAACATAAGGCCCAAGAGACATACCTTTTGTTTCTGTTTGAACTACATCGATTTAACTACAACTACAATGTATTACAAAACACAGGCCTGAGTGACATACTTTTGTTCTGCTTCAACAACAACTGATCAACAACTACTACTACAAGATACCAACTACAACTAATCAACTTTCATTTCTGTAGCAACTACAACTAATCAACTTTATTTCTGGATTTACTGCAACTAATCAACTATTATTTCTGTATTTACTACAACTAATCAACTTTCAGTTTTGTAGCAACTAAAACAAATCAACTTTCATTTCTGTAGCAACTACGACTAATTGACTTTCATTTCTGTATCAACTACAAAAAAAACAAACTAGTCAACTTTCATTACTGTGTTAACGACAACTAATCAACTTGCATTTCTGTGTTAACAACAAATAATCATTAATTTCTGTATTAACTTCAACTAATCAACAACTACTGCAACTATGAAACACAAGACCAAGGACATACTTTCGTTTCTGTGAAGCCTTGATCTGTCGAAGTTCCTTCTGGCCGTTGTAGATCATCTTGGGCACGTGACGATGTCGCGCTATCCTCCGCACCTGCGGGTGACTTGCAAACTTCTCCTTTAGTTTTTCGCTGTAGCTGAACGCTGACTTCTCCCTTGGTTTCAGCTGTAGAGGGTCAATTGTACATTAATTTTGGAAAGATCTAGGATCTAAAAGGTACATCAAAAATAATTGGTTGCGGTGCGTGTGTGTGTGTGTGTGGGGGGGGGGTAGTTGGACCAGCTCTTTGACAATTGCTAAGGCATAAAAAAAAAAATGTTTGTTTCAGGTTACAATCCACCCAAAAAATAGGGTAGGTAGGTAAGGATTTTTTTTTTGGTGAATGGTCAACAAGAATCTAAAACTGAATGAATATTCAAAACATGTCTCTAACATCACGAAACATTGTTTTGAAGTGGATTCTATGAAAACAAAACTTATATGTTTGTTACTTAGACATTGCAAAAATATATTAAATATTCAAAAAAATTGTTCTACCCTGCTATTTTTGTTCTGAATTTGTCCCTACATTAATTGAAAGTGGCTTGTTTGGTTAAGAGAAATAGAATTTAGTTGCCAATCTTTTTTATTAATTTTCAACAAGGCTTGTTACTGGATGTGACAAAAGCCCCCAAAGCTTGTCATAGGAATGCAAACCAATGCTGGATGTGACAAAAGCCCCCAAAGCTTGTCATAGGAATGCAAACCATTGCTGGATGTGACAAAAGCCCCCAAAGCTTGTCATAGGAATGCAAACCAATGCTGGATGTGACAAAAGCCCCCAAAGCTTGTCATAGGAATGCAAACCAATGCTGGATGTGACAAAAGCCCCCAAAGCTTGTCATAGGAATGCAAACCAATGCTGGATGTGACAAAAGCCCCCAAAGCTTGTCATAGGAATGCAAACCAATGCTGGATGTGACAAAAGCCCCCAAAGCTTGTCATAGGAATGCAAACCAATGTCAGAAAAAGGAGTGCCATATCAGCCCTGGAAAAATATTTTGATTTTGATCTTGAAGAAGGGCCTTGACCTTTCAGCTACAGAGGGTAAATTGTACATTAATTGTTATCTGTGTGACAGTGGATAGGTTAGCGCTAAGAAATACACTTTACTGGCTTTTTTTGGACAATACTTGTAGCTGTCACTTTGAAATATTATTCCCAGAAAATGTAGAAAATATGCCTCATTTTCAAATAATGTTTGAGAAATTGAGGTAGCTACTGGTTAATTCTTACATAGCAATGGTGTACTGGACATGTCATTTGCAATAATACCAAGAGAGTGTGAGCTTGATCTCTAAACATTAATCTGTACTGGACATGTCATTTGCAATAATACCAAGAGAGTGTGAACTTGATCTCTAAACATTAATCTTTCAAGGCGTAAAAAAAAATATGTTTGTTAAAGGTTACACGACCTACCCTAAAAAAATGCCCCGACCCCTAGAACATTTATTAGGTTTGTCAGATTGATTTTTGTTTCATTTACCTTTTTCAATAATTAAATGTATTTTTGGATTAATAAGTGTTTTGTTTTGATAGTATCCACTTATAAACAATGTTTAAGGATATTACTGATATGTTTTGAATATTCATTCAGTTTAAGAATCTTCAAGTTGACCATTTACCAAATAAAAAAACAAATAAAAATAAATAAATCCCGACCTACCTACCCTAATTGTTTTGGGCATGTAAACTGAAACAAACAATTTTTTTTTACGCCTAATGACACAAATAATTAATCTACAAAGAAAACAGAGTGAATATGCAACACAAATTACAGCTAAACTTCGTTATTGCAGGGAATTAGAAATTACAACAATATAATTACATGAAATTCCAGATTGGAAAAGAAAACAACTTCAACAGAACTGATAATTTGGGTTCAAAGTTTGAGATAATATATTTATTTTACACATGTACAAAACAAAAGGAAGGAAGTCAGGAATTATTTTCAACTTGGACATATCTGGAACTTCGAAATAAGCGAGTTCATGATAACTAAGGTCAGTTGTATTTAAATTATTATTACTGTATATATTAATGCACTTACATTAACTTCATTTAACACACTTCAAATAAATGCTGACTTATTATGGTATCTCATAGACACAAGTGTGATGTACATGCATGGGTATAGCCTGAACACTACAGCCCGACACTGACCTTCATACATGAATATACTACAAATCCACTACAACGTATATTGTAGTTTCCGTACTGAAATCGATTTTAAAGCGATGAAAAAGTAATCCATTTAAATACTGTTATGGTATCCTTAAACTGGTGAAACACATGCACGAACAAGACTGAGTATAAATATAGGAAACAATTCAAGCGCGTAATATATGCTAATAGAGTTCATGAGTGTCAAGTTAATGTGTCCCTGCTATATGTTCTTACAATTCCAAGTTTTTCGGATGCTCGAGCCTTCCAGACGCGGATGTTCATCTCCATGGATCCGGAGAGTAAGTACTTGTTGTCTAGCGACCACTTCACCACCGAGACTCGCTGCATTCTTTTCGTGTGGTACACATCCCTGGTGGTGAAAACATTACATGTAAATGATATAATCAATCACACTTTACCACGAACAATCTTAGAATAACATGTAAATAGTTCTCTGATAACTATGCCCCTCATTGAAGATATTGGGGTATATTGGTTCGCTAATGTTGTTCGGTCTGTCAGTTGGTTTGTCGGTAGACCACTTTTGTTTCCACTCTCTAAGTTCAACAGTTTTCATCTGATCTTCACCAATTTTATAAAAATGTTTGTGGGCATAATATCTAGGTCAAGTTCGATAATCAGCCAAATCGCCCCAAGTGTTGTGGAGTTATGGTCCTTAAATTATCTCAACTTGGCCTTTTTAGTCGTTGAGTCCAACAGTTCATAGCCGATCTTCACAAAACTTGGTGAAAATCTTTGTGAGTGTATTATCTCGATTAAGTTCGATGATCAACCAAATCGTCCCAGTAGCTGTAGAGTTATGGCCCTTGATTATCTAAACTTATCCTTGTTAGATATTTTAACCTAGAGGGGGCATAACTGTTTTACAAACAGCTCTTGTTCTCTTTTTTATTGATGTTTCGGCATCGCGCCTTTCTCAAAATATGAACACCATTCTAGAAGCTAAATTTTTTATGTGTATGAACCAACATATTAAAAGATGATGTAAATGTTCTTCAACTTCAACATGTAAATAAGTGTTGTCTAAACTGATTAATAAATCCTTGGCAAGCAACTTTTTGCTACAAATTGTTCAGTGTTTAGAATATTTGCTTTAATTAAGTATATAACATAATATTTTATAAGATTACAAAACTTACAAGAAAAGAAAAAATATCGACCTATGGTTTTTGAAAACCAACTTGACTAATACCCGGTATTTGGCAAACTGATTACTATGTGACATTAGGCACTTTAAAAAGACAAGTAAATGATTTAATCAAGGAAAATGAAGTAAAATGTATTCTTAAATGCACATAAACCTAATATTCTGTATATGAGGGGCGTCGTGGGAAAACCGGTCTTAATGCATGTGCGTAAAGTGTCGTCCCGGATTAGCCTGTGCAGTCCTCACAGGCTAATCCAGGAAGGCACTTTGCGCCAACAGAGGATTGATGTTTGGAAGAGACTTCCTTGAAACAGAAAATACCATAAAAGCGGAAAGTGCCGTCCTGGATTAGCCTGTGCGGACTGCACAGGCTAATCCGGGACGACACTTTACGCGCATGCATAAAGACCGGTTTTCTCACGACGCGCCACATATGATTCTGAACCTACCGGCTGTGTCCTTTATCGTAAGGGAATATTCGTACAGTCTTATCAAAACTGCCTGACACAAATTCTTTCCCTGTCGGTGAATAGTCTACATCCAAAACTGCAATGATAATTTCGATTTATTGAACTTCATTAACTTAAGACCAATCCATCTCTAAACACACAACCTATATAATACTGAAAATAAAATATCAGAGTCACGTCTGGAAATGTTTTTTTCGTATTAAAATGTGCATTTTTGTCTAATGTAAAATGGATAAATTGTTGTTTACATACTTGATCCTTAAAATCATGTAAGATTTCCTTATCTTTCACCAAAACCATGGCATGTAAAAAGAAAACAACAACATCTAATATCCATTTACATATAAATCACATAAATTATTTTGAAAAATATAAATGTCAGTAATCGAACAAATGATACCAATGTCCGACAAATCCAGTGCCCAGAGCCCATGTGCTACCAAAATTTTCCACTGGGCTACTTTAATTTCAAATCTCAAGCCCACAGGGCTACTAAAGCTCTTTGATTTAACTGATAAACTAATTAATTATTGTTTAATCTGTACTTTAGTATTAATCTGTTCTTATGTAATAAACATGTTATAAGAATATTGTGTATTTATTTACAAATAAGATAATTGTTATCACCCAGAAAACTTTTTAAAAGATTATTCATATTTCTGAAATAATTTGAAAACTACTTCGCCTGGTTTCCTGTCGACATTGAGATTCATGTAAAAAGTACCAATACAAAAATTCTGGTAGACCCAGGGCTCTCGCTGCCTATTGCAAATGTCGCCAAATGCGACAAGTTTTTTATTTTGTCTGACACGGTTGATACAAATTCATCAAGGAACATCTTGAAAATCTTAAAGGTCAACCCGAGATCAAAATGCCCCCACTTACCAGCAGAAATGTGGTCTTTGTGAATATTCAGGGGCATGCTTAACTTCCTCATATCGAATGTGTACAGACTGAAATAAGTAGTTGTGAATGTAAGCTAAAAATAGATGCATTTTTATTGTAGAATACAAAACAAAAACCTTGGATAAAATAGTGATAAGGACATCCTTAAAAAATTGTTTGTTTGCGGTAATGCAACCCAGAATTTTCAAAGTGGGTAGGTAGGTCGATTTTTATTTTTATTTTTTGTGTGGGAACAAATGTAGACGACCCTTAGACATGAACCATATTGTCTAAACACAAAATACAAGAGCAAAACACATCGCTTTGTGTATGCCAGTGGCATATTCTTTGTTCAAATTCGAAATATTATTGCAAGGTTATTAGAAAGCAGTGTTAATATAAAAACGCTATTAATTAATTATGAACAAAATATGATGAATGGACGCCTATAAAAACTTGTGAGTCGAGCCCAATTCGCGAGTCGGTCGCGTTACCCCAAACAAAAAATTTTTTAAGGATGGCGTAAGAAGGGCTTCATTGTAATCTTGGACAATAGTTATAGCAAATTCCTTGTTATTGTAAATTTTAAAGATTTTAATGCCAACTGCATAGCCAATAATTTCCATCTAAACTAATTCTCACATCAAATGAATTTTTTTTTTTAATTCCAAATTAAATCAATTATTCATATATCATTTCTATTAGATGAGTAAGTTCACACTGCATTCACACGTACACACAAATTGATCATCTTGAACTAACAAGTATAAACCTTGAGGGAAAATACCCGCAAGTTTAAAAAGTACGTAATACTCACTTGTAGTCTTCATTAGCAACTGTGAAGATGAATGCTTCCATTGGATTCCAGGCTAATGCATTGGACTTCAGTTTTAATATCACCTGCAACACATCAGCAATATGAATGTATTAGTTCAAACCTTTCTGCTCGATTGTGTCGAAAGCACTAACAAGTCTAGGGTAGAACCAGTATTCCCTGTCTGAAAACTGTCTCCAAAAGGGTGCCAAAACGTCAAATTGCACAACAATCAGTTTTCAGGTAATGTTTTTCCAGAAAGTACATTTCTAAATGTCAATTCTGAGTGAGTGAAAACTGTTAGTTGTTTACCAGTTATGAAGTTTATTGTGTTTTAAGCAAGTTACTACAAACTTTTTATTCAAACACTGAATGGGGTTAAAATCTAAGGGACTAGAAATTTGCACTGTAACACCTGGGCCCGTATTTACCAACCCATTCTACATCTCCATTCTACAACCCATCTACAGGGACTAGAGATTTGCACTGTAACACCTGGGCCCGTATTTACCAACCCATTCTACATCTCCATTCTACAACCCATCTACAGGGACTGGAGATTTGCACTGTAACACCTGGGCCCGTATTTACCAACCCATTCTACGTCTCCATTCTACAACCCATCTACAGGGACTGGAGATCTGCACTGTAACACCTGGGCCCGTATTTACCAACCCATTCTACATCTCCATTCTACAACCCATCTACAGGGACTGGAGATTTGCACTGTAACACCTGGGCCCGTATTTACCAACTCATTCTACATCTCCATTCTACAACCCTCTACAGGGACAAGAGATTTGCACTGTAACACCTGGGCCCGTATTTACCAACCCATTCTACATCTCCATTTTACAACCCATCTAGAGGGACTAGAGATTTGCACTGTAACACCTGGGCCCGTATTTACCAACACATTCTACATCTACATTCTACAACCCATCTACATGGACTAGAGGTTTGCACTGTAACACCTGGGCCCGTATTTACCAACCCATTCTACATCTCTATTCTACAACCCATCTACATGGACTAGAGATTTGCACTGTAACACCTGGGCCCGTATTTACCAATCCATTCTACATCTCCATTCTACAACCCATCTAGAGGGACTAGAGATTTGCACTGTAACACCTGGGCCCGTATTTACCAACCCATTCTACATCTCCATTCTACAACCCATCTAGAGGGACTAGAGATTTGCACTGTAACACCTGGGCCCGTATTTACCAACCCATTCTACATCTTCATTCTACAACCCATCTACACGGACTGGAGATTTGCACTGTAACACCTGGGCCCGTATTTACCAACCCATTCTACATCTCCATTCTACAACCCATCTACAGCGACTAGAGATTTGCACTGTAACACCTGGGCCCGTATTTACCAACCCATTCTACATCTCCATTCTACAACCCATCTACAGGGACTAGAGGTCTGCACTGTAACACCTGGGCCCGTATTTACCAACCCATTCTACATCTCCATTCTACAACCCATCTACAGGGACTGGAGATTTGCACTGTAACACCTGGGCCCGTATTTACCAACCCATTCTACATCTACATTCTACAACCCATCTACATGGACTAGAGGTTTGCACTGTAACACATGGGCCCGTATTTACCAACCCATTCTACATCTCCATTCTACAACCCATCTACACGGACTGGAGATTTGCACAGTAACACCTGGGCCCGTATTTACCAACCCATTCTACATCTCCATTCTACAACCCATCTAGAGGGACTAGAGATTTGCACTGTAACACCTGGGCCCGTATTTACCAACCCATTCTACATCTTCATTCTACAACCCATCTACACGGACTGGAGATTTGCACTGTAACACCTGGGCCCGTATTTACCAACCCATTCTACATCTCCATTCTACAACCCATCTACAGCGACTAGAGATTTGCACTGTAACACCTGGGCCCGTATTTACCAACCCATTCTACATCTCCATTCTACAACCCATCTACAGGGACTAGAGGTCTGCACTGCAACACCTGGGCCCGTATTTACCAACCCATTCTACATCTCCATTCTACAACCCATCTACAGGGACTGGAGATTTGCACTGTAACACCTGGGCCCATAATTACCAACCCATTCTACATCTCCATTCTACAACCCATCTAGAGGGACTAGAGATTTGCACAGTAACACCTGGGCCCGTATTTACCAACCCATTCTACATCTCCATTCTACAACCCATCTACACTGACTGGAGATTTGCACTGTAACACCTGGGCCCGTATATACCACCCATTCTACATCTCCATTCTACAACCCATCTAGAGGGACTAGAGATTTGCACTGTAACACCTGGGCCCGTATTTACCAACCCATTCTACATCTCCATTCTACAACCCATCTACAGGGACTAGAGATTTGCACTGTAACACCTGGGCCCGTATTTACCAACCCATTCTACATCTCCATTCTACAACCCATCTACAGGGACTAGAGATTTGCACTGTAACACCTGGGCCCGTATTTACCAACCCATTCTACATCTACATTCTACAACCCATCTACAGGGACTAGAGATTTGCACTGTAACACCTGGGCCCGTATTTACCAACCCATTCTTAGACAAATGAGGCGCGTTGTGGGAAAATCGGGTTTAATGCATAAGCGTAGTGTCGTCCCGGATCAGCCTGTGCAGTCCGCACAGGCTGATCTGGGATGGCACTTTCCACCTGCAGTGGATTTATGTTTAGAAGAGACTTTCTTGAAACTGAAAATACCATAAAAACGGAAAGTGCCATCCTGGATTAGCCTGTGCGGACTGCACAGGCTGATCCGGGACAACACTTTTACGACCATGCTTTAAGCCCGGTTTTCCCACGACGCGCCTCAAATATGCTTCTGAGCCTGCAAATACTCTGGGTATCAATGTTGCTAATGTCACTGACACATTTTTCTAAATAAAGAATCCTTTCATTAGAGTGGGTTAATACCAAGTAAAATTAAAATTTACAATACAGTGTCAATAAATTGTCTCAGAGAATATTCTTTATTCATAGTGTTAAGTCTTAGAAAAGGATGGTGAATATGGGCCCTGGACACATGGACCGGCTGGCCTAAATTGTATAACTCCCCTCCACTCTGCCGCCACCCCCAGCAGAACAAGCGCACTGGGTTACCTTTCTGAGAGGGGCAGCCCCTCTCATGTCGTACAGCAGGATACTCCTGTCCACTGCACATCCCGCCAGTATATGTGTCTGCAAGACAATAACAGCCCGTATTACACTTAACTGATTTTCCAATTGGCCACTGTTCAAAATTAATAACGTATTTTTTCCCCAGTGTATTGTTTTCAGGTCCAGTTTATTTACACTAACTGCTGTAGGTTATCGCAAACAGGTATTTTCATAAAATGTTGATGGAATTTAATAACTTTCATTTGTAATTTCTGTATTCTTCAGAGCTCACCATGGCAAATTTCCTTAGCTAAATTTGTTTAAAACTGTTGAAATCAAGTATTTTTTTTAATTTATGTGTACAGTTTTACAACGAAAAATGTGTACGGAAAACAGATTTTTCTTTTGTTAAACATACAAATATGTAGCCATTCACTAATTTGTTGAATGACTGCAATAGCTCTGATGACTTTCATGAACCTTTAAATAGAAATATGTTCTTAAACAATGTCAGAGAGGTGGTTTGTAGAACCATTAACTCCAAGTGAAATCTGTCAAACAACACTGCACCAATTGGTCTGATGCCCACAACTATCAAAGTTTTCAAACCTAATCTTTGTCTCAAACTTAAATGATAATGACAGTGTTTATTTTAGGGCCAATTTGGAGCCGAAATTTGGCACTATTCCCCTGCTTAAAAGGTGTTTATTTTTCCCCTATATTAACCTTAAAATTCCCCTCTGAATGTAAGCGTTATTTTGAAAAAAATTGACCACAATCGGACAAAAACTGACTAAGATAGAGGCATTTTCGTAAACGATCCCAGCTATTTTTCATCACACCAAGTTAGTACATAATCTAATTTATCATTTGTAGCAAAGCAGTTGATTAATGTTTTCTAACAAAGTAAAACATAAACCTGTAATAATGCTTTTCTAAAAAAAATCACCTTTTGCTGCAAAATCCCCCGTCTGAAGGGCCTTGCCACCTTTCTCACAAAGGTGAAAAAAACACTAAATGAAAGAATGTGCAGCAAGATTTAAATTTCCTAACAATTGAAGGCAAAGTTTTATTATTTTAAAATTGCAAGCCTTGTGAAACAAAATGAGACATAGGAATTACTTTAATTATTAAATATTGTGTTCAAATTTCATTTCCTACATTTGAAGTCAAAGTTTTAGACCTTTCAATTGTAAGCCTTTTGAAACAAAGTTACAGGTAAAAATACATGCATGAACTATTCGAATATAATAATAATCAAGCATGCTAGGATAAAGTCTCACTAGACTCACTTCAATAGGGTTACACTTGACAGCGTGGACCGTATCCTTCTTACCTCTAGAGAGTAAAACTCGACAGCGTGGACTGTTTCCCCTTTACCTCTAGGGTTAAACTTGATAGAATGGACTGTGTATACTTTACCTCTATTGGGTCAAACTTGACAGCGTGGACTGTGTCCCCCTTACCTCTAGAGTTAAACTTGACGGCGTGGACTATGGTCCCCCTTACCTCTAGAGTTAAACTTGACGGCGTGGACTGTGTCCCCCTTACCTCTAGAGTTAAACTTGACGGCGTGGACTATGGTCCCCCTTACCTCTAGAGTTAAACTTGACGGCGTGGACTGTGTCCCCCTTACCTCTAGAGTTAAACTTGACAGCGTGGACTGTGTCCCCCTTATTGCTAGAGGGTTAAATTTGACAGTGTGGACAGTGTCCCCCTTACCTCTAGAGTTAAACTTGACAGCGTGAACTGTATCCCCCTTACCTCTAGAGTTAAACTTGACAGCGTGGACTGTGTCCCCTTACCTCTAGAGTTAATCTTGACAGCGTGGACTTTGTCCCCCTTATCTCTAGAGGGTTAAATTTGACAGTGTGGACTGTGTCCGCCATACCTCTATAGGGTTAAACTTGACAGCGTGGACTGCGTCACCCTTACATCTAGAAGGTTAAACTTTACAGCATGGACTGTGTCCCCCTTACCTCTATAGGGTTAAACTTGACGGCGTGGACAGTGTCCACCCCCCAGGTGAACGACCTCACAGGCTCCGCCCTGTCCACCTCCCAAATATCCACCTGCTCTCCGCATGTGGCGAACGAATTATGACCCAGGCTGTGGTCCATTTGTTGAAACACGGTCTGCGATAAAATAGCAACATTCTATCTCAACAGCCGTGGTGACATCTGATTTTCCGAAACAGGGGAAAACGTTTCCAGAACAGTTCCGGGGCCGTATTCATCAAGCTCTATAGTAAAAACTTACTGCTGAGTCGCGATACTTAATATTTAAATAGCAAATACAAAAGTTGAACTCAACTTCCAATAAATGAAATATTTTCTTCTTTTTATTTAATTATTACATTATTAAATTACTCTCATAAGCACCACAGGTTCAATTAAAATCACATAAAAAGGCCGACATGCATGATTAGCTGTCAGCCATCTTTACCCAAGTACGTTGTTACTTGAGTTGCGGTAATCTCGTCTAATATTTAAATGTAAACACAATGCATTGTGCAAAGTTAATTTCCACCAAATTTTCCACCAATATCGACTATATACAATAGTTGAAGTATTTGAACAAAAAGTATTATGGTTTAGCCTGACATAAAAACATGGTGTTGTTTGACTTGGGTCAGGTGACAGACGAAATAATAAACATAAGACAAAAGCCGAAACTTGCAATATTTTAAAAGAAGGGAACATTTCAAATGGTTATTAGATGAAAAATAACTAATTATTGTACAAAATGGATTGTTAAATCACACGAAAGAAAGTCACTAGAATTTAAGCCTCAAACACTTGAATGGTTGTGTACTAAAATACAGCAACACAAAATGATGCCGCGAGACAACTGATACCGATTTTTTTTTTTTTCAGAAAATAAATCTGTGGTTGTTTCTTTTAATTATATTCTGTATTTAAATTGAAATCAGCAAATTCTTCTTATCGTAACATATTTCAAACATCAAATACTGTTTTTCACACAAGAAAATCACATTTAGAATAAAATTTCAAACATTGCGAAAGTTGCTGTTAAAATCATAGTATGTGTGTTTTATATGGAATAACACTGAAAAAAATACCACAGGGCATTTTTTCACTTCTTGGAGATGGGGCCCTTTGCCTTCATTTTGGGGGGGAAATAGCATTATTTTGGCATTTGGGGGAAACATTTTCATATAAGGGGAATGAAAAATCCTTGGGTAAGATCAGTTTTAGGGGAAAATTGCATGATTTTAAAGAATTTTTCTCAGGGGATGACACCTTATAACGGCCAAACTATAGAAGGAAAAAAAGCCCATAAGAACTATCCAAGGAATGCATGAAAACATTCTTGGGCATAAAACAATATCTCACCTCCTACATTAATGACGCAATCTGATTGGCTTAGAGCGGTCACATGACTATGGGGTATTTTCCATACACCATGGGTATATTTCAATACCCCATTGAAGTCTTATGACGCAGACAAATGACGTCATTTTGTGTTTATTTTCGTGACGTCATTGTAGGTGTTTCGAGTTATTTTGTGAGGTTTTCTTTCGTTAATTTTCAATTGATATCAATGAAATGATACCAGTGAAAGGTAGTCGGTGAGATATATTGGTTCTGAGGGTGTATGGGATATGGTATGAAACCACTAATGGTGTGTATCCCATACACCCTCACTTACTAACGGTGTAGCTAATATCAACTTACCTTGCCCAGCAGCGTGACCATGGGCTCTGGGTTTATTTTCCCCTCCTCGTTTATGGACCATTGCTTCACAGTCTTGTCTGTTCCACACTGCAGAAACAACATTACATCAACAGGTATTACCTACGGAACTACATCTAGACTACGGAAACAAGTATTTTAAAATACAAAAACGCAAAACCAAAGAGCAATAAAAATCTGGTATTAGATATTCTAACATGACACAGTTTTCTACAGACAAAGAACGAAATTCACCATTGTTAAACTACCAATAAACAACCCGAGAATAGTTACGAAACTGTAAAGTATAGTTTGCATTGTAATTGCATAAAATGTTGTCAGGTCATGTTAGAAACGAAACAATTTTTGAATTATTGTTGTTTGTCGGTTAATTAACAACGATTTGTCATTCTGATGCAGTATATAAAACTGCTCAGGCTAACGCCCTCGTGGTTCAATTCATGCGCATCAGAACTTCAAGTTGTTTATTAGCTGATAAACAATGATAATGCAAACATTCTTTCTTAATTAGAAAAATTCAAGAAATGTTTGTAAGCTAATGTTTCATACCTTAATAGCCATCACTATAATAAATTAGAAACTTGTGTAGGTAATTATAATAGATGAATACAGTACTATTCTTTGACAACTGTGTGCCAAAAATACTATTTTATTAAACAATATATATGTAAAACTTGTTTATTGATTCGCCTTCATGTGAAAATGAAGGCTACTGCTTCTAATCCTAAGTAAGTGATGCTATTGGCTACTTTTTCTGAAATTATTTGAAAAATGGCACGTATGTTCACATTTTCTCAGAAAAATCTTTCAAAAAGATCCAACATAGCAAATCCACTTTCTACATATAAATCAGCAGAACACTCACCGTGAGAAAGGAAGAACCATCAGGCACGGCACACAGTCCTTGAACAAATCCATCATGAGCCTGGACATTTGAGATGCACTCTCGTTTTGTCAGGTCCCAAACCCTCACCTGCAAAATGGTTCACATACTATTCAGTGATTTGTTTCCTTATATAACAGGTTCTGATAAACGGACCCATTCACAATGCCAAATATGGTTTATTTTTTCCACTTGGAAGAAAAAACATTCCCAAATAAAAAGTAACAAAATGCTAAATACTTAGGAAATGTGATTCTAAGCTGTAAATCATGAACTTACTAGTATGTGTATAGATAAACACAATTAAAATACCAAATTCAACAAATAAAACACTAGTTTAAGTTGTTAATTAATTAAATCTCTTTGTTAAATTTTTCCAAATAGCAAGTTTTCACGTCGCAAAATTTCCAATTTGATGGGTACCGGATCCATTCCCAATGCAGTGAAAAAATGGCTGTATCTCAATGCTATAAATCATATATTTGCTCCCTTCATCAGGCATGCATTGACAAAATAAAATGTTAACCCCCACCCAACCAACATTCTTCCATTCCCAATGCAGTGAAAAAATGGCTGTGTGCTCAATGCTATAAATCATATATTTGCTCCCTTCATCAGGCATGCATTGACAAATAAAAATTTAACCCCCACCCAACCAACATTCTTCATTTCAACACTGTGGGATATCATAAATCAGGGATGGCCAAATCAAATGTTCGCATTGCCCAGCTTGTCCCAGAGTATGTACAGACAAGTGAAATATTGCCAAATGTTAAATTACTGCAAAATAACTTTACAGACAAGCAGCAAATATCAGTTGTCAAAAACGGATACGTTTTTAGTTTTTGTTGGGGTTTTTCGCCGTTTTTAACAGTATTTCAGTCATATCATGGCAGTCAGTTAATGTACGCACACTTTTCCTGGGCAAGCTTAGCCGATCTAAGCAGTTTACCAGTACTAAGTGCACATACCTATGCCAGTAACTAAAAACTGCCCTACTTGAATCAGAGGTAGGGGGAGAATGGCCGTAGAAATAATTTCATGACCAATCCCCACACAAGTTATGTGGCCGGGCTTGGGTTCGAACTCACGATCCCCGGATTGACAGTCTAGCTCTCTACCAACTGAGCTAGCCGGACCCGGCATTAAAACGGACAAGTAAAGCAATATAAGATTTCACCACCCCTGATAAATAATGTATACTAATCAAAACTCCTAAGGCATCAGATATTCAAAGCTCCTTTAAATAAATAGGAAAACGCTAGGAATAAGAAGAGTGGTCACAATTTTTGTTTGGACACTGTGGCCAATTTTGTTTATTCCATGGGTCGGAGATTCTCTGCGGTACTGAAGAGGGGGACATAACCGTTATTGATGTGTGTGATTTTTTTATTATGTCCATTGTGCGCGTTATTGAGCAATACCTCATTGTATACACTGATTGGCGCAATTTTACTACTGGAACATGTTTGCGTATCACTATATCGTGTCTTGATTACCTGTAACTGTATGTTACTATCTTTGTTATGTTTTAAAAGGAGCTTTGAATATATGATATGTTACGAGTTTTTATTAGTATATATTGTTCACAGCTTAATTATGTCATTTGTTGATTTCAGGTTTAATTGGTCAAAACGTTGTTGGAAAGTAGCCATTATCTTTTTTTTAACTTCACAGTCCAAAATCCCACTGTGCACCGTCAGACATCCGCTTACTGTGATGACAGTTTTACAACCCCCCCCCTCCCTATCAAACAATGCTTTCTGACTATTTATTTAACAATTGTTGAAATTCCACTGGCTGGAACAGACAGGCACCCAACAGTGCTCCACACCTGTTACAAGTTGAAAATGTGAGACAGACAGGCACCCAACAGTGCTCCGCACCTGTTACAAGCTAAAAGTGTGAGACAGACAGGCACCCAACAGTGCTCCACACCTGTTACAAGCTGAAAGTGTGAGTGGTAAGTATTCCACTGGCTGGAACAGACAGGCACCCAACAGTGCTCCACACCTGTTACAAGCTGAAAAAAATGTGAGTGGTATGTAGCCTCCACACCTGTTACAAGCTGAAAATGTGAGTGGTATGTAGCCTCCACACCTGTTACAGGCTGAAAATGTGAGTGGTATGTAGCCTCCACACCTGTTACAAGCATAGATATAGAAAACTAGATGCCGCGTGACATCCAATAGGATGCGTCAGCGTGTCCGCCATATTGGAAAGGTCGTCGATTGTAAACAAACACTTAGACCTAATACTGGAACGGAAGGAATTTTTTTTATTTCTTAACACATTTGCATCTTTTTGCTGAAGAGATTGTCAATGCATACAACCAAGGCGTAGAGGAATAATTTCACAAAGGTAATTGTCAATAAAAATTGTATCGTAACGTTTATACTGCTTATAAATGATAATGATAATTAGTTTAAATTTTGCCGTAAGTGTTAATAAAGCAAAGACTTATTATTATAAAATCATTTAAATAAAAAAATGGATAAGGCAATAGTATAATATTATATTTTTACAATGACATAATAATAATTATAATAATAAATTAATAATATAATAATAATTATTGTTATTAGATTATTTATTTTTATTATTATTATTAGATAATAATAATTATAATAATAAATTAATAATATAATAATAATAATTATATCTTTTATTATTATTATTATTATTAGATTGTACTTACAAGTAAGTATTTATTATTTATTATATTGTATTATTACAAATAATTTATTGTTTGTTTTCATTATTTTTTTTGCTTTTTATTTTACCACATTTCATTTAAATCATGTTTTAATTATTTGATAAACACATCATTGTAATATAAAATATATTAAAGCTGTATAAGAATAATAATAATATAGATCATAATTCATGCACTAGAAATATACAAATATGCCAGAAATAATGTATGTTTTTTTTTCCAGAGGGACCCATGAATATGCTTTGAAAAAGATGGCATGCATTTCTTCAATTCAGTTCAGCAACAACATACATGAACTTGAATTGACTGATATTAATACTGCCACTAAATATGTATTTCATGACTTTTCTGAGAATATAAAATATCATTAAAGTTCTGCAAGCCTCAGACTCTATAGTATAGTGTTTGTTACATTGATTTGTTAAGTGGTTGCACTTTAAATTTAAACATTGAGGATTGTAAGCTTCAGTTGCAGGTTTCCACAGCCTTTAATGCAAACATAAACAATTGTGAAATGACAACTTTTTATATATTCTAGCAAAATCAATTTCCTTCACTGAAGTATTTCTAAAATCACACCCTTTTGTAATCTTCAAAGAAAGGGAAAATTATGAAAACAAATGAGAATATTTAAGCACATAGATCTATTATTTTTTGGAAAAAAGTTACCACATTGAGTGTATTGTGTGGGCTGTTTTTTAATATTGTTGAATAAATAATGGATAACATTACCAGATGTGTGTTTATGGTTTCTATTTACTTATGGGAAAATGTGTAAAAAAAAATCATGCAGGAAAAATAAGGAAAATTAAAAATCATATTTAGTTTAAAACTATTAATTTTAGTTTTTTTACTGTCTAGAAAGCCTGACTATTATTGAGATAATTAATCTGTTTCCAGAGTAGAATCAGTACTGGGTGTCTTTTTGAGAAAGACCATTCAAATGCTCCATTAATATGGATCATACTCAGAATCGCTCAATCAAAAGGCAGACACCATATCCATAACACATGATTATACCTCTGCAACTCAAGGAAAATTCACAATTTTTATTTCAAACTGACAGGCACAATAAAAAACACGTGGCTACAAATTTTTATTTCTAAGCAACAAACTGTGTATACATGTACAATATGGCCAGAATGGAAAAATGGAGGCCACATTATAATACAGTGAAACCACCATGCCTTAGTTACCTGGTTACCCATTAATAAATAGATAAATGCTTTGAAGACGTCCAGTGGCTAACCTTTAAAAGGCTAGAACAATGTAAAAACCTATATTACAACGTATATCATATTTGCATTCAGAATTGTATGCAAATTCAGTATATTTCAGAATAATTTATGTAGACTACAGTAGTGTTTGTAGCCTTCTTCACATAGTTCCAACTTTGCATGCATATTGCAAACAAGAAAAGTTTAAACAATGTGTGGTGTGTACAGTTTTATTGCAAACACAACTATATTATATATAATGAAATAAACATATAGTAACAATAATAATATAAATGTAGTATTCTTTATTGTATATTACCAGGTTGTTTACCACTAGGTTTTCCCACATATGTGGTCAAAGAGAGATAGAAGGCTTTAATTTGCACTTTAGCAACCTTACAAGGATTGCCAGTAATGTTAACATAGCTTATTTTTTAAAATGTTTGGCTGTTTCATCTGAAGAAGGAGAATAGATATTTCTGAAAAATCATTAGCTGTTAAATCTAAAAGAAGAAAAAGAACTATTTAAATAGGACTTGACAAATGATTTTACATATTTCTAAATTATGTCAACACTATTTCCCTTTAAATAAGAAAAAATGTAATATTTAACAAATAAACAAGTACATAACAGTGTTATATTTCTTATCAACATAAATCATTAAGTTCTCTTAAAATTAACATATCAGACATGTAGATCTAATTGATTATTTAATCCATTTATACAATTAAAATACTCACATTAGTTTTTCTCACTGAAACAGAGTCTGCTAACAATACTGTAGTTAGGCATCAAAAAGTAATATTTTGCTGGTAGCTGGTCATCTAAATTTGCTCTTGACCAGTGAGAAAATGGCAAATTTCCATTCTGGCAAGTGGATTTTTAAGAAAAATTACAACAAACAGCATAAAAAATAAAAGTGTAAAGAAAGTTATTTCAAAGTGAACATAAATGACTTGTGTTTGAACAAGGATAACATAAGTTATTGCAAATGGAAATTGCAGGGCAAGTAGATTCTAACAGACTGCAGTCATTTTAAACAAATACATTGAACAAAATATTCATAGTAAAATTGAAGTTGCATTGTTTATATACCTGTCTTTCCCAGCTCCCATTTTCCAACATTTTTGCTAATGGTGCCTCTGCAGTCTAATGTCAGTATCAATCCAGATTTTTAAGCATAAATGAAGATTGTTGTTATTTAAGCACTGCACAACACCATTATCCATGATGATGCATGAGAGTAATATACACACCTTCTAGGACAAAAATGTATTGGCATACTTAATCCATCTATACGGCTAGTACGTTTCAAGCTGAGTTGTATTAACTGTTGCCATCAATTTTTGCAATTCATTTGTCAGCTACGTGAACTTTGTCATTGTCATTTTTATCCGAAATTGAATCAGCATTCAGACTCAGTGGTGTTCATCCGAAATCCGTTTATATTCATAATTACAATTATATTCCACGAACGAATATAGTTATTGTATATAATTAGAGAGAATATTCACACGACCAAAATAAAACAATATTAATTTTAAGATTTTTCCTCAGATTATCAAATTAAAAGCCTAATTATGGATAACCTCGCAAATAAATCATAGCAATGTTCACAATCGACGACCGCGCCAATATGGCGGATGCGCAGACGCATTTCACTTGCATACGAGTAATAGGCGATGCGGCATCTAGGTTTTATATATCTATGGTTTATATATCTATGGTTACAAGCTGAAAATGTGAGTGGTATGTAGCTGAAGTGTTCAAAATAGTTTGAGGTTGTGAGAATAGCATGATGTAATTTTTTTTCAAAATTTCTTAACTGCCTTTGCTCATGAAATTGGGAACTTAATCGTGACAAATAATTGTGACAAATTTCAAAATAGGTAAAGTTCAAAAAGTTTATTCTTCATGAAATGTGTGGTTATTTTCCTTTTTTAATGGTTAATATATTCCAATTTTCATCTTCTTAACTTTTTTTGTGACAATGGTGCAAATTTAATAATTGTTTTTCTATTTACGCACCCACCTGTAAAATTACTTGAGGGGACAAAATGGACAATTTTGGGGGAAAATGAAGCATATTTTGTCTGGGAAACATCTTTTAAACGGCACAAAAATTAGCGAAAACAAATCACAGGCATGTTTTGTTGTGACAGTTCGATTTTGGATTTGTTGTTGATTCATAGCAATTCTGTACTGCAGTAAAGTTTTTAATTAATATTAAGGGACTATAATAATCAAGCAGTCAAACACCTTGCACAGAAACAGGATTGGGAGATCGAGGTCAAAGAGTACCAAATACTCTGATGAAGTCTCCATGATTGATTTTGTTAAGTTAATAAACACCGAATCAACTATTTATATCACTGGTACTATTAAATATATATGTGTTATATAATAATGTGACTTTTAATCAATTTGCTGTAGGGATTTACTAACAAAAGAGCTATAATTTAATAAAGTTGTTATTCAGTTTCTGTGGCATAGCACGAATCATCAAGGTACGATCTTAACATTATCAAATAACCACATCCGGTTGTAAACACCAGGTTGCATTGCACTATAAAGTTATTACATAAATTAACTGAATTGAACTCATGTGTTTCACCATGATTATCTTTAAAACGAACCCGAAGTTACACACCTCCCCATCATATGACCCCGACACAAGGGTAGACAACTGCTGGGGATGCTTAGCAAGGCAGTTCACTCCATCTCTGTGACCATCCAAGGAGCCAATGAACGGCTTGGCAAACACCCGCTCCAACTTGGTGGCATTCAGTGCACGGATGTACTCTCTTGGGGCTTCAAACGGGTGAAGTGTCGGATCATAGTTTCTTGGAACTGAAAATGTTGAACCGCAATATTGTTTTTCCAATTTAGTTACCTGCTGTTATGTCATTATAAACATACATTTAGTTTTGGTCAACACATTTAAAAAGAAAAATGGAGCAATTTGAATTTTCTATAATTCAAAATTTAGATTTTAGTTAATATATTGTGTCATCATTTGAAGCAATAAAGTTGTGTTAAAGCCTAAGAGAGTGTGCAATGTTTAGACATTTTGATCGCATAACTCGTTAGCACTTTGTCTATATTGTTCCAACAGGATTTTGATCGCAACTTTCAAGTCCCGAAATTAGATAGTAATCGTGAACGGATTGCAATAAAAGTTACAATAAAAGTTACATACCTGGGCATATAAACCAGTCCTAATTACTGTTCCATAAATATTTTTTTAATGACACTTTTATCTTGGATGAATAAACAATTTAAACCTACACACCTTTGCATTTTTAAATAAATTTCGATAAATGCCGCTGTTTAACAGTGTGTACAATTTTATTGATAAATCTGCTAACTCAGGTCATTCCGTCATTTCTATTGGTCAGTTTATTCTATAAATAAAGTTGATGGTGTAAACAAGGTAAAATAATGGCGGTCTTTACATTAATGTTGTAGATAAATACACAGGTTTAAATCGAATTTATGCATTCTAGGTAAATACGCAGGTTTAAATTGGAATTTTTGCATTCTTGGCAAATTTCGGCACATGTTAAACAGTTTAGGTGTTGTCTATGAAAACTACATTGATGGATAACTTTATTGTTGCAAATAATAAGAATTGATATAAATTTAAACTTTCAGGTTTCCACCACATAAAAGGTCCTTGGGTGATAACACCTTCCAACGAATTATTCCCTATATCAATAGTAACACTAAATTCGTTGCACGGCTTATAAATAAGACTAGAAATTTTGAAGCGCAATTGTTGACTGATGTTTCAGGATTGTGTTGAAGACTAAACATTGGATTAGCACAGGTATGTTAATAACTTAATAGAATAATATATGACTACACAAAGTCATTTCAAGTTAATCAGCAATCAGTAAATACTGTATCGTCAATGCACCTGTTTTGGTGACTGACCAGTTTCAGTGACCTTTTCAATTTTTGTGCTTACTCTTTTGTTATAAGCTCTTATATGATAATTCTTTGTGCACATAATGACATACATTATCACAGTTTATTCACATGCTAAATGAATAAAAATGCATAAGAACAAATTTGTGCTGCTTATTTTAATAACTGAGGGGTATTTTTTATGTATTGTTGCCATTACGTTTTCAACCATTGTCATCAGCCCCTCAAAATAAAACAAAACGTTACTTGACAGCTGTTTTCAATTTAATTAGTTTGCTAACTCAATGTCTGTTCTATCAAAATATTGGGATAAATAAACATTATAGTCAAGGTTTTGGACACAATATATCCTCAAACGGTGCCTATGTGGTTAGATGATTTATGCTGAATTCACTTAAAATTATGAGACATCACTGACATTCCGGAATCAGAAAAAATTAGCATATCACACAAATTACGAGTCTAAATAGCTCACCAGTTGTATTTCATTTGTCTTTGCGAAATTAACAAAAGCTAACAGATGTTGCTACTGGTCACATCACATTTAATGGCACCAGAAATTAGTAATTTAGAGAAAAAAAAGATGTCTGCTAGCCAAGGAATAAAAAATAGTGCACATTTCCACTCACAACATTTATCTAGCATAATAAGTTAGGCCCTGTGCCAATATCGAGCTACGTTTTATATGGGCAATATTGGCGGGGCCTAACCGGGGAAAGACCAAGTCTGTGGTGGAAATTTCTCCCTATATGTCTATAGAGTAGCGACAGGAATTTTGTCGCTACTTTCATGCGCTGAAATGGCATGGTTAGCATTAATATTTCTTCATAAAATTTACATACATGTACACCTGCAAAGAGAATTTATTCTATTCCTCAAAAATGTTTCATAAATATTTGTACGATAACACTTCCATTTAGGACGCAACACCAATTTAAACCTACACACTGTTGAATTTTCAACACATCTCGCTGTCCTCCACTGTGTAAACTTTAATTGATATTTTGCTACACTGAAAGGATTGCGTCATTTTGATCGGTCATTCAATTCTATCATTCATCATCCGACTGGTTGAAGCATTTTTGAAGGGTTAAACAAGGCAAGGTAAACATGGTGGACTGTACATGAATGAAGATTTATACGAAAGTTTAAATCGGAATAAAACACATTTCCTAGGTAAATTTCGGCACATGTTAAGCAGATTAGGTGTTGTTTAAGTAAAACACACTGATATATAACTTCATTGTCGCAAATAATGGAAATTTATGAAAATTTAAACTTTTCGGTTTCAACCACATAAATGGTCTTTGGGCGATGAGATGTTCCAGCAAATTTAGCCCTATATATAAAAAGTAACACTAAATTCGCTGCAGGTCTCATGACTTAAACTAAACATTTATCCTGTAGTAAGTTATTTTTTCACAGATACATTCATTTTTTAAACATTTTTTCGACAAAAATATTGTGTTTCAACATGTTCATTGTATAATCCATGGGGGTCACTGAAACTAGTTCTATTCACAATTTAGCACCGAAAGAGGGGCATATTAAACAAGACTCCAAACTAAACATTTACCTAAAAAAGGCTAAGAAATTATAAGTTTATTTGTTTCAAGAAAGCAAGCAAAATGATCAGCTTGAACAACAATGTGCACAATTTTCAATAATAATGACCCATTTGAAATATTAATTATGATAACCCTTAGGGTCATCAAAACTGGTACCTCAATGATACAAAACACTATCCGAAAATAACATTCCGAAATGTATACATCTGCATTTTTTACATTTCATGTGCATTGTCAATACCTTTGTGGATATCGCGTTTCGTTTCACGTAGATAATTGTCCGGATTTCTACTTAACACTTTCACTTTCATGCTGAAGTCATGATTTATTCTAAATTACAAATAAAATCAGAACACGTGCAAGGTGTAAACAATATCCTAAATTTTTAACGACTACAAATAAAACGGAAAAGGCTGCATTACACTTCAATATTAAGATTTTCGGTTAAACATAACTTTACATCATAAAAAGTTGTATATTAACATTTATGTTTTATGTTTTATTAATGTTTTTGAGCCTTATATAAATGATTTGAGTGTGTATAATTTGCCCTCATAACCAAACAATTTAATCAGCGGCATATAGAGGGAAATGATGATGATGATGCCGTGTGTATTTTTACATTGTAGGAAATGCCACCGTATCTTGGGCCTCTATTATGAAATGTGCAACTACCGGAACAAAAAATAATAAATCAATGTTTTATTAAAAGAGAATCGTTGATTTAGACTAAGGAGACCTTTATGTTCATCTTAGAAATTGGTTCGAAGTAAAGTTACGATAGACAAAACTGATCAGGCCATCTATAGTGTCCTAAAATGAGGCAAAAGTATACTATCGTCTGCAAAAAAATTGAAATACACCCAATAAGGTTAGGTAGTTACATTGACGGTCTATCAAGTGAAACTATACAGAGATTTTCACAAAAAAGCTTTGTGCCAGTAACCAAGGAACTAGATCCAAAGCATACCTTAAAACTGCTGCCATCATTTATTTTGGTCCAAGGCCAAACGATGCCTGGATTATGGAAACATGGACAGTGTGTCGGTCATGCAGTTCTTTTTCTATTCAATTTAGGCCGAAATAGGGCCCCATTCACAAAGCAAAAAGTATATTTTTTCACAAAGTTTCCACCAAAATTCATAATTGCTAGCTAGCTTACGTCTTGAGTTTTTCTGTGCTTGATTTTTATTCCATGCATATATTTTTGTCTAGACTAAATAAGATGCTTATATCAAAAGGGATACAATATGTTCAAATTTAAATGGTTACAACATTGGGTAATTTAACCCTGGTCTGGTGGAATAACTTTATACATAATAGGTTGAATACTTATGTAAATCTTTAACAAGCACAACATTTTCTTTCATATATGAAAGACATTTGTAATGAAACATTTTAAACATAAGATTTAGTCGCAATGGTTTGTAAGATTTAATCGCGATTAATTGTTTGTTTCTGTAATCTATGTTAAGCAGTTGCAAATTGGCCAGAATAATGTTATTTCCACTCATGCTTGGTCTTATATAATAATGTTTGGGCTAATTTGAAGTTTGCTTTTAAGCATTTATTCTAACTAGAGAATAAAATAATTGCAGGAAATTGTTGCAGATTTTCATATGTTTTATATAAAGGCGTTTTGAAACGGCATTTGCATGAATTAGTTCATTGTCTCGTTTTGCCCCGGTGAATGTAACATTTTGCCCCAACATACGGGCAAAACGTTACATTTGTTTGCATATTTTAACAGTCTTTTGGTAATGGTTCTGTTTGAGTTGTGAACTCAACAAACACGTAAGTAAACAGTATATCTAGAGTACTGTCATGCAAAATCGTTAGATCTCAACTTTAACCAAAACCGTTCCAAATATGAACACCATGTCATTGTTTGTATCGTTATGCCCCGGTCTCCCCTATGTACGTTCTGATTACGCAGAATTTTCCGTTTAATCGTTTTTTTCTTCATTTTATTACAACATGCTTAAGAAACCGAATAGTATATTTAACAGTACATTTGCAAGCGTTGCTAATGTTGCTTGAAACAGTCTTATAATGTTATATCTTACCACATATAATTACGTTGCAGATACAATCCATATTCTATCTGTACGCATTTCATTTTCAAGAAGACTCGGCACAATGTCCTTCACATTTAGTATATTGCCGGCAGTCTGGTTTAAAAAACAAGTACCATAGTCTAGGGACCATATGGTCAGAAATACCAAAAAAGGAAATAATTGACAAAAAAGCACTTTTAGTGTTTTTACACTCTATGGTTTGTCCCCGATTACCAAAGAAAAATCAACATATTAACTAGGGGATAATAAGACATTTTGCTTGATAAAAAACATATGTTTTGTCATGTATTTTTTCTGCAGATCTATGTTTCATGTTTTGTAGATATCTTTAATACAATCTTGTAAGAATTCCTCTCCTAATATCATGCTCATCTAAATCTAAATCAAATGCTACACAAGAACGATTTTAATATGCCCTTAAAATAAATAAATTTTGAATGAAATCAAACATATATTAAGTGGCGTTAAAATCCGGTTTGTACACAGTTCTTCCCCTTAGATTTAATCTGACATTGAACTTTTTATCAAATGATTACAAAGACAAATCATTGCAATCCTTTATTTATTTATCTCGAATTATATTCAAAACATAATTTTAAATAGTAAATCAAATGTCACATAAGTGATGTATACAAACTGTAACAAGAATATCAGTCAAACTGATGGATGCTCCCCAATGCGCTTTGTCAAGCAATATAAATGTAATGTGAAGGGAAGAGATGTTAAAATGACTAAAAATCAATAGAAATGCGTACTATATACTCCATTTCAGAAATTGTCAAAGTCCCATAACTTCAAGAAAATCATTGAAGTGGAACATCCCGCTAATATGCACACCTACACTTAGCAATGAAGCTTTCCATGAAATGTCATTGAAATCTGGTCAGTAGTTGCTGAGAAATAGCCTGGACAAGAATTGCACACTATTTACTATATTTCAGAAATGTTGAAAGTCCAATAACTCCAAGAAAAGTCATTGAAGCGGAACATCCTGCAAATATGCCCACCTCCTCTTGGCAATAAAGCTTCCCATAAAAGTTAATTGAAATCTGGCCAGTAGTTGCTGACAAATAGCCTGGACAAGAATTTATGCAGTATATACGAATTTAATAAATCTTCAAAGTCCCATAACTCTGAGAAAAAACATTGAAGCGGACGTCCTGGCAGTATGCACATCTCCTCTTGGTAATGAAGCTTCCCATTAAGTTTTGTTGAATTCCAGCCAGTAGTTGCTGAGAAACAATCCGGACAATAAAGTGAAGAATTGTGCAATATATACTGATTTCAGAAATCTTCAAAGTCCCATAACTCTGCGAAAAATCAATTGAAGCGAAACGTTCTGGTAGTATGCAGACCTCCTCTCGGTAATGAAACTTCCTATAAAATTTTGTTGAATTGCAGCCATGCAGTAGTTGCTGAGAAATATTTCGGACAAGAAAGTGAAGAGTTGTGCACGATATACTGATTTCAGAACTCGTCCCATAACTATGAGAAAAATCATTGAAGCGGAACATCCTGGTAGTATGCACACCACCTCTTGGTAATGAAGCTTCCCGTACAGTTTTGTTAAATTTCAGCCACTAGTTGCTGAGAAATAGTCTGGACAAGAAAGTACAGAATTGTGCACTATATACTGATATCAGAAATCCTCAAAGTCCCATAACTCTAAAAAAAATCATTAAGCAGAACAGAACTGTAGTATGCACACCTCCTCTTGGTAATGAAGCTTCCCATAAAGTTTCGTTGAATTCCGGCCAGTAGTTGCTGAGAAATACTCCGGACAAGAAAGTGTGACGGAAGGACGGACGGACGGAAGGACTGACGGACCAAGCGGCGACTATATGCTCACCCGAATTTATTGCAAAGAGACACAAATTTAATAAATCATAAATAGGGCAATAACTCCAAAAAATCATCCAACTGCAATGACCTGACAGTATGCGCATGTTCGCTTGGTAGGGATGCTGCATATAACGTTTCATTGAATTCGAGTTGTTAGTTTCTGAGATCTGGTGTGGAAAAAAATAAATATTTTATTAAAATGTTATTTTTTCGGCGTAGATGTCTAAGATGACTTTTGATCTAGATTTCTTGTGATGATTATGCAGCGGGACAATTGAATGCCAATATAAATGGGCAAATTTCCTAATTCTAGGGAATGCAAACTTCAAACAATGGTTTAACGTATACCAATAACTGTTGCATACTTTTGGGAATTAAAAATTTGCATAATTGTTTACATAAGCGGTTAAAATGAAGTTATAAACATATCCTCGACATATACTCTAGAACTGAGGCTAATTATGAACGTATTTTCTCATTGTATGCCATTAACAGAATGCTGTATTCATTCACGTAACGAAATAACTATTTTGTTTAGCCTACACTTATATAAGCAGTACGCTCTATAAAGAGCAATTGTGCAATGTTCCCATTCATAAATCTCATTCGCAGAGTTGCCGTTCCATGTAGCCCATTGATTCTAGCGAGTTCATCACATTCCAGAAACAGTAGTGCCATTCTAAAAATAGCGCGCGTAGCTAGCAACCGTATAGCTGTGTTAATATACTCGTACATGCATCAATAATAGCGTTCAGAGAATCATTAACAAAAAAATTTCAATAAATGGGGAATTTATATTTATAAACTTACTGTTAATTTGAATTAAAATTGTGGTAACGATTTATTAACGATTATTTATAATTGCATCTTTTCATCAACTTATCCAGTAGATGTTATTTAATCTGTAAAAAGATGCTAAATTTTCTAAAGATAAAATGTTATAAAAGAAGAATCGGAATACGTCGAATTGTTATTCGCCTAGCAGGAATACACAGTTTGCAATACTAATTATACACATGAACCCTTGATATATCATATTTCTACTGATATAATTTAAAATCGACATAGTCTAATGAATGTTTATGTTTGCGTAATCAAAAATAAAGTCTTAACATTTCAAAAATCGCTGAATGTTTTCTGACTTTTGCTTTCTATTTGGATACACAGTATAAATGCTTATTTGACTTCAAATCGTCATTATATTAGATAACTAACATGAATGGTATATTACCGGTACTATAACGAACTACATAGACTCGTATGATACATAATAATTTTAATTCATTCCCGAAATCATTGTCTTACATTGTTTATTTGGCTCGACAAATTCAGATAACAATTATGTTAACCTAAATTATTTTGGTTATTCATATATCACTGGTAAAAACATGGAGCTGTATGATTGGTTTATTCACGGCATATATATTAATGATAATTTTATTTAATTTTTAAATTAATAAATTTATCTCAAATTAACTTTTGGGTCCGAGAAGTTTTCTTATAGTGTCCAAAAAATCTGGGGTCCAATAAATCTCCTGATATTGGTGGGGACCAAAAAAACTGGGGTCTGAGAAGTCACGTGACCGATCATCTTGGCCGTCTGTTTAGGTAATTTTTAAATGACATCTCAATATTAATTTAAACGCCGATTGTCTTTTTTAAAGACATTTCTTGTTTATATAAAAGGGCAATAACTCCTTGAACAACAATCAGACAGGAATGGCCTGGATATATGCGCATGTCTTCTAGGTAGGGATGCTGCATGTGAAGTTTCATTGAAATCAAGTTATTAGTTCCTGAGATCTTGTGCGGAAACGAACATTTCCTATGAAGATGCCATATTTCTAATGGCAATAACTCACTGAAAAAGCTTCAGACCGGACATATAAAGTTTGGTGAAGATGACAACTGTTGGACATAGAAAGCGGATACTGATGAAAAAGCCAATTTTAGGTAAATCAATGGCCATACGTTCCTGGGGGATTTGTTTGATCATCAACCTTGGCTAAAATATTATAGTCTAAAATGTTCATCAAGTTTGAAAGCTGTTGGACTTAAAGAGCGGAAATGGCTTAAAAGGCTAATATTAGAAAATTCAAGGACCACAACTCCACAGCTCCTCGTCGATTTGGTTGATTATCGTACTCGGCCGCGATATAAAATGCCCACATTCATTTTCATGAACGAATGTGTAGGGGGAGGCAAAAAATAATAAAAAGAAGAAATCGTGCAAACACAATGTATCCCTTTTTAGTGAATGGCAGACATAATACCCCTGCAGGCAAGCCCAAAATGAGATATATCTGGGCAAATATACCATATGTGACTCCCAAATAATATGTGTTTGCCATTGTCAGACCCATATAGAATCCAGCAACGAAGACAAGCCTATATGGACCCAATAGGGGCTATATCTGGGCAAATATACCATATGCACCCCATGTGGATCCCATATAATATTTGTTTGCCCATTATCGAACCCAGCAAGCAAGCCCATGTGGGTCCAATGAAAGTAAGCCAATTGGGGTCCCAGCAAACCACCCCATGTGGGCACTATATGGATCCATATGCATTGTCTTGCCCCTGTAAAACCCAGGTGGGTCCCAGTCAAGACAACCCATATGGGTCCTAACAAGAAAGCCCATACGGGTCCCAGCAAGCAAGCATACATACGCGCCAAGTATGGACTATATATAGGCATATATACAGTATGGCCCCCATGTGGTCCCAAATAATGATTTTTTTCCCATATCAAAGCAAGCAAGCCCAAGTAAGTAAGTCTATTTCGGACCCAGAAAGCCGCCACATGTGGTCATGATATGGGCTTTACCTGGGCTAATTTACAACATGGGCCCAGTGTATGCATTGTCTTGCCCCTATTGGATACAAGTGGGTCCCAGTCAAGCAAACCCATATGGGTGCCAGCAAGAAAGCCCATACGGGTCCCAACAAGCAAATATACCATATTGCCCCTGTGTGGATCCCAAATAATATTTGTTTGCCCATATCAGATCCATATGGATCCACTGCAACTAATCCCCTTATGGGTCTCAGCAAGCCACAATCAGATCCATATGGATCCACTGCAACTAATCCCCTTATGGGTCCCAGCACCAATATCAGATCCATATGGGTCCACTGCAACTAATCCCCTATGGGTCCCAGCACCAATATCAGATCTATATGGGTCCACTGCAACTAATCCCCTTATGGGTCCCAGCAAGCCACAATATGGACTTGACCTGAGCGAACATACCACGTGAAGCTAGTGTTGGACCCATATACTTAGTCTAACCTTTATCAAACTCAGGTAGATCCCAATCTAGCAGACCCATATGGGTCTCAAAAAGAAAACTCATAATGGTACATCCAGCAAGCAAGCCCAAACGGGCCAAATACGGGCTATACCTGGACAAATATACCATATGTGCCCAATGTGGGTGCCTTATTTATTTTTTTTTGCTCACGTCAGTTACATTTATGTGATTAAAACGTTCAGTAAACTTTAAATATATCTTAAATGTGAAATTCTAATGGATTGCAGCTAATTTGTTAGCATCTATTAAAGCTGAAGATAAAACGTTTAGTGTTAAGACTTAAAATAAATTATATCTAATTTTTAGCAGTTATCTTTTTACCAAAGAGTGTTATCTGAACACAAAAAAAAATAATAACACTTTTCATCAGCTGATTGAATAGCGTGTGTGTGTCAATAAATATTGAAAATTATAGGAAGTTTATTATTATTATTCTTTCATATCATTCGTTTAGTGCTAACATCTTAGCTCCAATGAGCGTGTTTAATGGTCATGAGATGCAATAATAAAAATCTAATACATAAAACTTACGTCAAATATCAAAATATAAGAGAACATGAACATGTAGAAGTTTAATGTAACAGTTATAGAAATATCATACATCATTAACCGATGGATTCCAGAAACCTTTATTCTCATTTTCAATGATTTATCCCCAAATATTCATATTATTTTGTTAAATCAATTTCTCTTTATACATGTATTAATTATTTCAAAGCAATACTATGATTTTAACTTTGTTTCTATTTCAAAATATTCATAAATAGTTACATAGGGGGCAGATTCCAGAAATTCACAGTTACGTTTATAATGTTCCCCCCCCCCCCCCCCCCCAAATCAGGATTTTGCGCGATGGTTCAACGGTGAATTTTTAATAAGTCCAAAGTCTCGTATCAATGGTCACAATTCAACAAAAAATGTCTTTTGTGTCAATCATTTCCCCAAATGGTCCCTATTCCCTGGACTACCAGAGAGTGTACAATTGCAAAGAAACCCAGGATCCGACCAATAAACACTGTACAAACGGCGATTCATTTGTGCATTTGCAACGCATCCGATGCAACTCTAATAAAGTTTCAGGCTTGACATGAATTATTTTTTGAGAGCAATCGTGCCGCGAAGATAATGCATACAAAGATAAAGCCTCTGAGTTGACTATCCTATTAACGACTGCCGATTTTAGTGATTTGGCCATAATTCTTAAATCCTTTTCAATATAATAACCTACATTTGACGAAATATATCAATATTACTTGTCATATAGTTCTTTCTACACTACAACATTGTATCCAGTTTGTAGATCTGTAGATCTGGGAACATTTCGACAAAGTTCCTATGGAATATCTTAACTTAAGTCATATTTTCCAAGTGTTGAAAAAAACATACAAATACTATTTTCCTTATTGATCTGGAACGGGTTTAAATATACGCATTTAGTCAAGAGCCACTGTCTGATTGTTTTGTTAAAATCGTGGATTCAGCCGCGTACTCGCGTATAGGCAGCTACGCGCATGGATGATGATTATGCTGATGATGATTAAATGATTACGACAACATATATGTTCATATCTATTCAAATCGGCAAGCGAATAAAGGTGGTGTCTTGAGATAACATTTGAGTCAATTATCAATTCAAATGGCGTAGAGGTTATTTGGACTACGTACCGCTTAACGTTCATCAAACATGTATACGTAAATAGAAATATACTACGAATTTGGCCAGATTCCATGTAGATTAAATTATCTTAAAGATTCGATTGAATAGGTCAAGTAAAAGCAACTCATTTGGTACAACGTTAATCTATATACATGTGCGTCAAGCGTATCAACTCTTTTACATCGAAAATGCTTAATGGCTTCATATAAAAAATAATACGTGCGATAAATTAATGTATAGCTCTATTCATCCCCGAGTCACGAAGAAAGTTCATAACCTTGAGTTTCACACATTACCTACTTTAATTTAGCCCATATATAATTATGATTTAAAAGACACCATTGAATGGTCCGCGCCGTTTGACTTGGCACGAAAAAAGCCTTCGAACGCATTAAAGGTACGTGAAAGTATGGCTAACAGGTCATACACGCGTGATACAGGGGCGGTTTAATAGTGGTTTTGGTGAGTGGGTGTTGGCTCAATTGGCTGGGTAGTTGCTTTTGTAACCCCGGGCTGGGGATAAAAGACGTGATGAAGGGAGAAGCGGATGGGGGATTCGGAGGGTCAGATATTGGTTTAAAGACTGCCCGTGTTTGTATGGGTAAATGCATTCTGTTTGGGATAGGATGAGTAGGGATTTTGTTTTACCAAATACAAGCGTTAATCATAGTTGCCGGTATATCTTTTTATGTTACACAGGCAGCAGGCAGCCCCGTTGATACTTTATGTTAACGTCTAATACGGGTGTTTACAAATTGTTTACATATCTTGTCTCGTCAATTGTTCTTCTAATATTTGAAATCCACAGTCGCGATATTGAAGACATTTTGTGTACTGCAATCATCGTCAAAAGGCGGATAATCTTTTCATAAGAAAATAGCCTTAAAAAAATAGGTCGGACATTGTATATAGTATGTTTTTTATGTTGTCCCATATATTGAGGTGCAGACGACACGCACTCTATATCAACGCATGATACAGATTTGGCCAGGACTGAGATCATAACCTACGCCCATGCAGGCTTGGCCATCTACCTATAGTATCCATTGACATTTGGTTGTCATTATGAGCCTCCAAACACAAACTTGTTGACAACAACACCTACATAGAGCTGTTGGATTTAATTTATAGACTCACCAGACCGTAATTTGCATATTAATCAACTTTGATTGCATCTATTTTGAAATTTAAATGTATTTCATGCCAATCGAAGACATCGTCATCTTAACAGAGCGGGGAAGAGGCCCGAATTTTATTATAGTTTAAAGTTAAGCGAACTACATCAAGTGTTAAGCTTCATGATGATACATATTTCGTACACATTGTTAATTCTGTACTGTGTCCGATACATTAAAACATTGTCTTGTCACCGGTGTTTTTGCTGACTTTTTTCTTGCAAGTGTTATTATTCATTTTCATTTCGTGGAGCCTATATGGGGATACGTGTATAAAATATTTTATAATCAAACGTACACATTTTATGTTATTGTTTTCTAGTGCCTGAACCGTTAAGAAACACGCCCAGAAGTTTGGCCAGATATCAGACCAGGACCCGTTTTCACGAATGCTCTGTAGGATCATATTTTTCATAAATCATATTTTACATATGTGAAAAATAGTCTCACTCTTCACAGGTGTGAAAATTGAGGTTTTATTCTTCACACATCAGAGACTTATTCTTCACATTTTCTGTGAAGTTTGTGCTCGCATCCAGTTTTAGCTCGACTATTCGAAGAATAGATGAGCTTACCTACTACCCCCGGCGTCGGCGTCCGCGTCTGAATTTGGTTCAAGTTTTTATTCAAAAGTCTTGTAGCTTCAAACTACATAAGTTATTCACTTGAAACTTGGAATATACCTTTGTCATCAACTCCAGTGTCAGGGGCAACATTCCCCATAACTCTGTTTTGTATTTTGTCCCTTTTTCACTTAGATTTTCTGTTTAAAGTTTATATTCAAAAGTTCTGTAACTTCAAAACTACATAAGTTATTCACTTGAAACTTGGAACTAACCTTTGTCATCAACTCCAGTGTCAGGGGCAACATTCCCCATAACTCTGTTTTGTATTTTGACAGAGTTATGCCCCTTTTTCACTTAGATTTTCTGGTAAAAGTTTATATTCAAAAGTTTTCTAACTTCAAAACTACATAAGTTATTCACTAGAAACTTGGAACTAACCTTTGTCATCAACTCCAGTATCAAGGGCAACATTCCCTATAACTATGTTTTGTATTTTGACAGAGTTATGCCCCTTTTTCACATAGATTTTCTGGTTAAAGTTTATATTCAAAAGTTTTGTAACTTCAATACTACAATAGCTATTCACTTGAAACTTAAAATATGCCTTAATCATCAACTCCAGTATCAGTGTGAACATTCCCCACAACTCTATTTTGTATTTTGACAGAGTTATGCCCCTTTTACACATAGATTTTCTGGTTAAAGTTAATATTCAAACGTTTTGTAACTTCAAAACTAAATAAGTTATTCACTTGAAACTTGGAACTAACCTTTGTCATCAACTCTAGTATCAGGGGCAACATTACCCATAACTCTATTTTGTATTTTGACAGAGTTATGCCCCTTCTCACTTAGATTTTCTGTTTAAAGTTTATATTCAAAAGTTTGGTAACTTCAAAACTACACAAGTTATTCACTAAAAACTTGGAACTAACCTTTGTCATCAACTCCAGTATCAAGGTCAAATTCCACTGGATCAGCCCGGTGCCCCCAAACCCCCACCCCCCACGCGGAAAAAAAAATTGATAGGTGCATTAATGTTATAACAAAAAGGTGCATCAACGTGCATTCGTATGAAATGGTTAACATTTTAAGTCAGTACGCATATATACATTTGGATATTGATTAATGACAGCTTTTCGAAGTGATGGGTCCTGTAAACGGACGCAGAGCCTCCGAATATGCGCTTTAACTGTATTCACCCGTGACGGACGATCGCTGTATAAATATATAAATGTGTAAACATACATATCAAAGCATTTTTCTACCCCCACTTCGCTCAGAGAGATGCATCTTGGTTTGAACGTTACGCTGGCAGCGCTGGCGGTTTTCGCCGCGATCTGCACCGTCCAGACAAAGCCGTACTCTAAACTGGATGTCCTTAGGAACCTTCTGGAAGCAGAGGTTGATCTACTGGAAGTAGAAAATGCCAAGAGGGAGGAGGATACGCGAATGCATCCTCTTGGCGCCCCAGGACACAGACGGCCTCCGAACGGATCGCAGGGCACAGGAAGTGGCGGACCTGCGGACGGCCCCTCAAGCGGACAGGACGATGAGGGAGGTGAAGGACCCCAGGTACCAGAAGGCGATGAAAATAAGGGACCCGAAGGCAAATATGGGGTGATTGAAGAAACAGGAGATAATACGTATGAACTACCGGAATTATCTGAACATGAGCAAGCTGCTATAGAGGTGATTCGTTCTTTACATAAATATGTCCAACAAGAACAAGAAAATATTATTGCATTGCTAGAAGATGGCAAAATCGAACAGGTGGTCGACGCGGTCTATGACGTTGTTCACGATCTGGAAAAATTAGAACTATTCATAAGGAACGAAATAAGCAGCGCCAAATTCGGAATGTTAAACAGCCTACTTGCTGCGTTTGTACAGCACAGTACCAGGATGATCCATATGGGCGGGCATGGTCAGTCAGGCGGACAGGGTGGTCAGTCAGGCGGACAGGGTGGTCAGTCAGGCGGACAAGGCGGTCAGTCAGGCGGACAGGGTGGTCAGTCAGGCGGACAGGGTGGTCAGTCAGGCGGACAAGGCGGTCAGTCAGGCGGACAAGGCGGTCAGTCAGGTGGACAAGGCGGTCAATCAGGCGGACAAGGCGGTCAGTCAAGCGGACAAGGCGGTCAGTCAGGTGGACAAGGCGGCCAGTCTGGTGGACAGGGTGGTCAGTCAGGTGGACAAGGCGGTCAGTCAGGCGGACAAGGCGGTCAGTCAGGCGGACAGGGCGGTCAGTCAGGTGGACAAGGCGGTCAGTCAGGTGGTCAGTCAGGCGGACAGGGCGGTCAATCAGGCGGTCAGTCAGGTGGACAGGGCAGTCAGTCAGGCGGACAAGGCGGTCAATCAGGCGGACAGGGCGGTCAATCAGGTGGACATGGCGGTCAGTCAGGCGGACAAGGCGGTCAGTCTGGTGGACAAGGCGGTCAGTCAGGTGGACAGGGTGGTCAGTCAGGTGGACAAGGCGGGCAGTCAGGGGTCCAAGGCGGTCAGTCAGGCGGACAGGGTGGTCAGTCTGGTGGACAAGGCGGTCAGTCAGGTGGACAGGGTGGTCAGTCAGGCGGACAAGGCGGTCAGTCAGGCGGACATGGCGGTCAGTCCGGCGGACAAGGCGGTCAGTCCGGCGGTCAGGGCGGTCAGTCAGGCGGACAGGGCGGTCAGTCTGGTGGACAAGCCGACCTATCTGGTATGAAACGGAAGTTTCAACTCATGAGGTTACTATCGCAGACCATGCAAGACTAAAGTTATGGTAATATGTACGTATTTCTAGATTCTAAGAAATAACAATTAGGGGCAAGTTTTAATATGTAACAATTCCTGACATATAATATTTAGCCAGAAAATGTGAAAATAAGCCTCATGTAAAATAATTTTAAAAAATGTCAGTACCCATTGAATATTCTGGCTACCGGTACGTGTATAAGTAGTTGTTCTGTTTTTGAAAAAGTAAAATTAATAAAGTTAATAAAAATTATAATTAATTTTAAATACAGTTAAATACACTTAATTTCGTAAAAAAACTAAATACTTATGTTCGCTACGGTACTTGACGCTGAGCCAGTCAGCGGACAGCAAAATTGTAGCGTCAAACTGGAGATGACTTTACGAGACTGGGTTGATACAATAAGGCCATACACATGTGATTCTATGTCTAGCGTCCCCATTATTTTTCGAAACCTACCAACCAGGCAGCAAAAACAACAAATCAGTAATAAAAACAATATTTTTTTCTTTCACAACTTATTCATGGCAGTGGTACAAGCTAAAGCAAATGTTTACTTGCAAAACTTTTATTTATCCTCTTCCGATATTGGGAACCATCTTTTACACAGTATTTTAACTGTATACATTGACTAGTTGCACACTTTATTTTTGCAAATATTGGTAAAAAGACCTAAAAGTCATTTTTTCCAAATTTTTATACACTTTCCAACTTGATCTTTCGAAATGACAAATAATTTTTTTTCGTGTATGCAACCGAAAACCTACCAGCCCGAGGACGCTAAACATAGAATCAAATTGGTATGGCCTTCCTACAAAGAAAATTCGAAACAGACCGTTTTCTTGGCCGTGAACATTGTCCATGTAGTAACTTAGTTGTGTATTCAGCGTCAACGTAATTTGGCCACTTTTCGTCAACGGATTCAATTTATTCAATGCCTTTATTTTTTTTCAGATAAGAAAATGAAACTATCCGCATCTTATTCAAGAAGGCTTTATGGGTCAATCGGGTCAAAATGATAATTAAAGCAACTCGAAGAGCACGAGTGTAGTTTTTGAACTAGAGCAGAAATACTGAAATTGAATAAAAAATACATGTAACTTTATTATAACTGTTACATGAGTACGGTTGTTTATTACAAAACAGTGAAAACATATACATGTACATAAGAAAGAAAACTTTTTTTTCAAAATATATAAAACGGTAAGATGAATCACTACTGTTACATTATGTAATTAAATAAAACATTTGTTTAGATTTAGCGTTTGTGTTTTCTTTTTCTTTTAGAGCCAATAGAACTCGGGTAGGCGAGTGTGTGTTGAGCTGTTATGAATATGGGTTTAGTTAAATAATCATTCGGTTTGGACAGCTTTTCAGAAATCCTTTTGGCTTACTTCGTATTTTGCGTGAAAGCTTCAACATACAGAAATGGATGGATGGATGAATGAATGAATGAATGAATGAATGAATGATTGAATGAATTAATGAATGAATTAAAACATACATTTTTCGTTCAGGCCACATGTGCACCAGATTGAAACATCAGTCATCGGAATTGGCTCATGGATTTTTGTTTTCAAATAAAAAATGCATTGAAAAGAAAATGACCAAAACATCAACTGGTCGTGGTCTCGGTTACAAAAGTCTATGTTACAGTTACAGCATGTTACAAACTGTCCCAGCACACCCTTATCATATTGCGTGTTAGAAAGTAGTCATACGTCAGGAGAGCTATGATACGTTTTAGCATATATATATATATATATATATATATATATTCAACAACAATAAACAAACCAAAAACAAACAACAACAATATATATAGCTCAAATTATAGTGCGCAATTATTAACCTGACACTCAGAATTATTCCGTATGCAATCGGGATTTATTTATAGATACTACGACAAGAATCGAACGTATCATAGCAGATTCTACAATGTAACTTATATATGTATATTTATATATCGTACAGCGAAAATGGTGTAGTGGAACAGATGCCTTTTCAACCTTCTCAGAAATGTCCATGCAAATCTGTTCATAACACTTTTGCGAAAATTTGCTAACGGGCAAGACAAACCAATGGTAACAAAACATAAACTCTTTAGTGCAGGTAGCAAAACATAACCTCTTTAGTGCTAGTAACAAAACATTACCTCTTTAGTGCAGGTAACAAACATTATATATCTTAAGTGCATGTAACAAAACATTACCTCTTTAGCGTAGGTAACAAAAAATTACCTCTTTAGCGTATGTAACAAAACATTACCTCCTTAGTGCAGGTAACAAAACATTGCCTCTTTATTGCAGGTAACAAAACATAACCTATTTAGTGCAGGTAACCAAACATAACCTCTTTAGAGCAGGTAACAAAACATAACCTCTTTAGAGCAGGTAACACAACATAACCTCTTTAGAGCAGGTTACAAAACATAACCTCTTTACAGCAGGTTACAAAACATAACCTCTCTAGAGCAGGTTACAAAACATAACCGCTTAAGAGCAGGTTTCAAAACATAACCTCTTTGGTGCAGGTAACAAAACATAACATCTTTTAGGGTTCCCTCTGGATAAAGAGTCTTTAGTGCAGGTGACAAAACATAATTATCTAACCTCCTTGGTGGAGGTAATAAACATACGTTGTAATTATGGAAATCGAGTTATGAATGAATGAATGAATAATAATAATAATATACTACTACTGCTGCTGCTGCTTTTACTACTACTACTACTGCTGTTGTTGTTGCTGCTGCTGCTGCTACTACTACTTTTACTACTACTACTACTACTACTACTACTACTACAACTGCTACTACTACTAATAATAATAATAATGAAAAAATAAAAAATAAAATAAAATAAAAATAATAATAATAATTATAATAATACTAATATTTGAAGAAGATAAATGAAGATGAAGTAGAAGAAGAAGGAGGAGAAGAAGAAGAAGAAGAAGAAGGAGGAGGAGGAGGGGAGGAGGAGAAGAAGATACTAACATATAATAATAATAATAAATAATAATAATATTAATAACACAATTATTTATTGTAAGTAATGTAATATATAATTAATAGTAACAAGAAATGTCTTTAAAAAAGACAATCGGCGTTGAAATTAATATTGAGATGTAATTTAAAATTTACCTAAACAGACGGCCAAGCTGATCGGTTACGTGACTTCTCAGACCCCAGATTTTTTGGTCCCCACCAATATTAGACTGGACCCCAGATTTTTCTATAAGAAAACTTCTCGGACCCAAAAGTTAATTTGAGATAAATTTATTAATTAAACCATTAAATACAATTTTAATTAATATCTATGCTGTGAATAAACCAATCATACAGCTCCATGTTTCCACCAGTGATATATGAATAACCAAAATATTTTAGGTTAACATAAATTTTATCTGAATTTGTCAAGCCAATTTAACAAATTAACAATGTTAGAAAATAATTTCGGGAATGAATTAAAATTATTATGTATCAGACGAGTCTATATAGTTATTTATAGTACCGGTAATATACCATTCATGTTAGTTATCTAATATAATAACGATTTTGAAGTCAAATAAGCATTTATACTGTGTATCCCAATAAAAAGCAATAGTAAGGGAACATTCAGCGATTTTTGACATGTTAAGACTTTATATTTGATAACGCAACATAAAAATTCATTAGACTATGACGATTTTAAATTATATCAGTAGAAATATGATATATAAGGGGTTCCTGTGTATAATTAGTATTGAAAATTGTGTATTCATGCTACGCGTATAACAATTCGATGTATTCCGAATCTTCTTTCATAACATTTTATCTATAGAAAATGTAGCATCGTTGTATGGATTAAATAACATATACTGGAGAAGTTGATAGAAAGATGCAATTATAAATAATTGTTAATAAATCGTAACCACAATTTTAATTCAAATTAACAGTAAGTTTATAAATATAAATTCCCCATTTATTGAAATTTTTAGGTTTATGATCCTCTGAACGCTATTATTGATGCATGTACGAGTAGGCCTATATTAACATATTCGCTAGAATCAATGGGCTACATGGAACGGCAACACTGTGACTGAGATTTATGAATGGGAACTTTGCACAATTGCTATTTATAGAGCGTACAGCTTATATAAATGTAGGCTAAACAAAATAGTTATTTCGTTACGTGAATGAATATAGCATTCTGTTTATGGCATACAATGAGAAAATACGTTCATAATTAGCCTCAGTTGTAGAGTATACGTTGAAGATATGTGTATCACTTCATTTAAACCGCGTATGTAAACAATTATGTAAATTTTTAATCCCCAAAAGTATGCAACAGTTATTGGTATACGTTAAACTATTGTTTGAAGTTTGCATTCCCTAGAATTAGAAAATTTGCCCAATTCTATTGGCATTCAATTTTCCCGCTGCATAATTATCGCAAGAATAAGCGTTGGCATGCTTAAGCTTAATCGCACACACCATCGTTTTGCACGTGTTTCTAACACATGCTTCTCTGCGCATCTGGACCTTTCTAGAAGATTACCCCAGGTGCTGCCCCCAACATCCCCGCTGAGGCGCCTGTTCCGTATTAGGAAATTCCAGCTGATCCACGTACAGATTAGCTCCCTTTCTGGTAGTAAATAAATTTCTTTGTTTCTCCACCAGCTTCAGGTTTTCATGGCATATTCATCAAGTTAGTGTATGGAAGTTGACTTCATGCCATAAGGATAATCGGCTAATATAGTTCTCAATATTTTAAAATCGGCGTTTGAATTTTATTTCGAAACTGAAAGTAGGGAGCTCTTTTGTTGTAAAGGTACGAAAGTAAAGTGAAAATTCATCTGTCAAATAACGTGTTTTACATTTTAGAAGTGTTTAGAATAGTTTATGTCCACTGGTAAGTGCAAATTCTGTTACGGAATGAATATAAACTGTTAAACACAACATGTCGCTCTACTTGCGCAATTATTTTGACTAAAACAATAAAATACATATTAATTTTCTGTCTTATGTTGAGTAGTTCACCAATCAATATTTTTCCCCCGGGGTGGGGGGGGGGGGGGGGGGGGCGGACATATACGGGACTTTAGACTGAAAGCATTTCCGAACAGGCGGGAAATTGACACGCCAAATGATTCTGGGTCTCGGAAAATAGACTGTTCGGATTTTAGATCCGGGTAATATCGGCCCCCGGGCCATTTGATACACCAATTAAGCATCCCCCATTTAGGGGATTTTTACTAAAATGCTTGACCCTAGGTCGGGGAATTAGATCCCTATAAATACAATTAGTCAGATTCCCCAGGGTTTGCCTGCTGCTCCCACCCTGGGGGAAAATATTGATAGGTGCATAAGAAGAATAGAGACTAGTCTCACTAGAGTTACAGTTTCACTCTGAGTCTGATATATCTTACAGTGATAATGTTTCACCCTTAGACTGCATATTGATTCACACAAAATTACTGCATAATTACTTAAAACTGTTATTTTCTTGAAGTTCTTCAGATTACTAATCATTTTACAGAATGATCATGAGTGTCACAGAATTAAAAGAAAAGGGAAATGAAAAATTCAAAGCAGGCGAATTTGAGGAAGCACTGTCGTTATATACACAGGTAAGTGTTAAAATGTAACATGATCCTCATGCATGGATATATATAATTTTAGATTCTAGATTGCAATGAATATGTAACTTTCGGCACTGAATCATGCTTAATCGCTGTAGGAGTATTTCATTGAATTTAGTAATGATATTAATAAACACATAACATATGTGCTCCAATGTAACACAGTATGACTTGAATTCAAGCTTGAATTTAATAGAGTTGACAAATGCTAGGTCAATTTTGTCATGGCTGTGCATTTTTAACTTGCATAAAATACCCTGGTGGTTTTGTCACACATGTTATAGTGTTAAATTCTGAAAAAAAAATAAAGAAAGAAACAACGTTTCAAAACAGCTTTGTTACATTACATTCAGCAATATCTCTTTCTTATATTTCTTTATTACTTGGTTACAGGCGCTTGGTCTTGGTGATGTCAAGGACTCAGACAGGGCCGTTATTTACAAAAACAGGTCCATGTGCCAACTGAAGCTTGACAAATATGAGAAAGCAGTCTCGGATGCTACAGAAGGTAAATGGTCTTTATCATATCATTCAGTGCAGGCACCGCCAAATGTGTCAGACTTTCAGACATATCTGACATAATTTGAAAATGTCTGACAAATCCAAAGTGCTTGCCAGACATTTTGTCTGACAGAATTGTTTCAAGTTCTACTCATTTCAGAGTGTGTGTTTGACTTTTAATCTGGTTGTCTGACATCATGTTGAAGGCTGTCAGAGAACTTTTACGTGTCTGATGAGCCCCTCTTAAGTTTCTTGATGTCTGCAGTGTCCAACAAATCCAGTGCCCGTAGACCAGGGGCCACCAAAAATTTCCTTGGGCTACCAAAAATTTCTAATCGCAAGCCCACCGGGCTACTAAGGCTGTTTCAATTATCTAGGTATTCATTATTGTTTAATCTGTACTTAGGTATTATATATATTAGAAAAAATATATGTATTTATTAATAAAGATTATTCTTATCATCTAGAACACTTACTTTCATATTTCTAAAGTAATTTGGAAACTGTATTGCTTGTCTTCATGTTTACTGTGGGATTCATGTAAAAAAGTATTGGGCTACCAATACAAAATTCTGGTAGCTCACTGGGCTACCTACAAATTAAAAACAAGACTGACATTCTATCATCTTGCATTGACAAAATAACCACCTTTTTATCAACCTTGCTAATATTACTGTAGGATCAAGATAGTGTAAGGTTTCTAATTGTATCACGTTACATTTTCAACAACCTATTCCTACTTATGAAATGATACAATTATGACATCACATACAATGTGTAGGGAAAGATCTAGGATCAAACAAGGTACAGGGTGCTGCTTAAAAGGAGTTGGGTGGAAAGCCATCCCAGGTCATTGACATTTTCAAATAAATTGGTAAATCCCAGATATTAATCAATTAGGCCCCACCCAAAAAATAGTCACGTTTCTGGTCTCCCGACCGACCCTTTACTTTTGCTGCCAACCATACATATTTTTGGTCTAAAAATAATAAAGACTGAAAAAGACTGTTACCGTGTACAACACAAACCATTGTCCCATCATAAAGAAATAAAATAAAATTAAAAAAAATCCAGACCTACCGACCCTTATTTTTTTGGGGCAGGAGACCAGAAACAGGACTTTTTTTTTTTGGCCTTACAGGCTTCTAATTAAGGCACATACCACATTTATTTGAATATTGCAACAATATCTAAAATTTGAAAAGATATTGAATATTTCTGTGTTAATCAGCCCAGACCAAAATGGAGCAGGGTGCAGCACCCTTCTATTCTGCTCTGGATCTTTCTCTACATAATGTGTATTGATAAATAACAATATTGAATTCAGCCACTATGCAGCAAGTTTGTTTAAGAAATGAATATTGGCTAACCGGTAGTTCCTGTTTGCCCAATTTGCCAGATATAATAGCTGTGAACTTTTTAGTATTATGGCTACTGGACCAATTCTCGAAACTGAAAACATGAGTCGAAGTATAACACTGATACGTTACAGCAATTGGTTTAACTACTTTGGGAATGGGTCCACAACCATCAAATTGGGTATTTTGCGAATTTAAATTGGGAACAATTTAACTTTTAAGGAACAAACTTAATTAATCAATAACTTAAACCAGTGTTATATTGGTTGAACTTGGTATTTTAATGGCGTTTATCAACAACCATAACTTGGTATTGTAATGGCGTTTATCAACAACCATAACTTGGTATTGTAATGGCGTTTATCAACAACCATAACTTGGTATTGTAATGGCGTTTATCAACAACCATAACTTGGTATTTTAATGGCGTTTATCAACAACCATAACTTGGTATTGTAATGGCGTTTATCAACAACCATAACTTGGTATTGTAATGGCGTTTATCAACAACCATAACTTGGTATTGTAATGGCGTTTATCAACAACATAACTTGGTATTTTAACGGCGTTTATCAACAACCATAACTTGGTATTTTAATGGCGTTTATCAACAACCATAACTTGGTATTGTAATGGCGTTTATCAACAACCATAACTTGGTATTGTAATGGCGTTTATCAACAACCATAACTTGGTATTTTAATGGCGTTTATCAACAACCATAACTTGGTATTTTAATGGCGTTTATCAACAACCATACAAGTAACTGAATGATTTACAACTTAGATTCACATTGCCTATGCATTTAGGATTTTGTCACTTCTCAGTTGGGATTTTATTTAATTTCAATTGGGAAAAATAAACCATATTTGGCAGTGGGAATGGGTCCTTTGAACGGACCCTGTTAAATAAGGAAAAAAATCAGTGCGTTATTTCACTTCTCTATTGTTTCTTTTGAATTCCATTTATTTAATTTCAGCTTTAGACTTGGTTCCAAATGATCCGAAGGCTCTCTACAGACGCTGTTTAGCCTATGAACACCTTGGCCAGCTTGAGAATGCATTCAAAGATGCGGGCACTTTGTTGAGGGTGGAACCAAAAAATGTGGCTGTCAAACCAATTCTTGCAAGACTTACACCGATAATACGGGAACGCGTATGTAACAGTTCCAATCCAATATAGCTCGATATTTGTATGCCTTAACAATATTCATGTTGTTAAATATTAAATGTCCAAAAATGTTGAAGGTAATTTGCAGATTTGTTACTAACCTTTGTTTTAGCTCCACACGCCAGAAATTTTTTCTTTAAACTCAATCTCTGCTGAAACCACTTGTAAACTTTGAGCTGCCCTCTTGTAAGTCAATGGAGCATTACAGGTCATCTTGTTTGTTGCAAGCTTGTTGAAATTACAATCTGGACAATGGCATACTAAATTTAAAAGTATGAAGTACATGACTCAAGTATTTGGAATTTTGTGCGACACCATAATTAACAAAACTTTACTGCTGTTAATTATATGTATGCAATCTCATATTGTGTTAAATTGCAACAATTGCATCAATCATATTAATTTAAGGAGCGGGCAAATTTCTGAGTCGTCAAAATTATGAGCGGGTCCAGGGTGTAAAAAACAATGAGCGGGCTTTTATCTAGGAGAGCTTTTGTTCGTTTCAGGTAAAAGTAAAACACTCCAAACAGCAGCTGGGTGCAGATTTATAGGTTTATTGGTTGTTTTGAAGGGTCCTGGTTCTTTTTACTCCACTGTACACCCCTTTGGTGTCTTATATCAAACATTAGTCCAAACTCTTCGAAAAACTTTGCTTGATTTGTATTTTATTTCACACCCTTTCAGTCAAATAAACAAAACAGCATGCAGGAGAAGGTGAAACAGATGTTCAACTTGGCATTTGACAAGAGCAGTGACAAGGAAAAGCGTCTTCAAGTAGGTTTCGGTACAATTTTATTGAGTAGGGTTCACTCTGCCACTTACCAAACTAGTAAATGGTTACAAACTTCAATGTTTGTGTGAAGAAATTTAAATTCTGCTTTTTAGTTCGACTATTCGAAGATTAGGTGAGCTTTCCTACTTGCATCAACGTCATTGTTCTTGTCCTTACTGGTATATCCTCACTAAATTTCAGGCCACAAACAATCTCATCGTTCTTGTCCTTACTGGTATATCTCACTAAATTTCAGGCCACAAACAATCTCATCGTTCTTGTCCTTACTGGTATATCTCACTAAATTTCAGGCCACAAACAATCTCATTGTTCTTGCCCGTGAAGACGGCGGCATAGCGTTAATTATGGAACACAGTGGTCTTGACAGACTAAAGGACATGATGATGGAGGAAAAGGACCCGGACTTGTTGCAGGCGGGCATCCGGATATTGTCCTGTTTAACTCAGAACTCGAAAGCCAGGGTTAGTGTATTCATCATAAAAAATAATTACCAGTAACTAATGACAAAATATCGGGCTTAATGTAATCCCAGACGAGTCATCTCCTGTCACTTACAGGTAATTTACGCTAATGTCGCTGTAAACTATCTGAAGCAAATTATGGATAAATATTATGGATTGGTGACTGTGAAGTTTTGGGAAACCTAATATGGGGTTTGAGTATTTGCTTTTTTTGAAATGTTTCTGAAATCTCACCACAGTAACAGAATTCCATACCATAGTTATTTGCCAATGAAAATTTACTATTTGAAGAGTGTACATGTCATGTATGCATAGCTTTTAATATTAGAAATAACTTTAATAATAAATAAATAAAAATCTTTTATGGATGAAAATATGTAAGACCAAATATTATCCCTTTTTACAAACAAAATGACCAGTTAGAAGTTCACATTTAGACGCTTATTTAAAAAACGTATTTAGAAATTAAGATGAATGTACTAACAGAACAGTTTATGATGAGAATTCTTCTATAATTTCTCTGCAACAGAGCCAAAAAGTGTACGAAGATCTCGGTACGGTCCGTCTAGGTCAGTTGATGGCATTGCCTGTGGAGGGCCTCTCTACCTCGGTGGCCCACTTGCTTCAAAACATGCTCCACAGCGTGTGCGACTGGGGTGACTACCAGGCCAAGATAGAGGAGTTTCAGGAGAAGAAACGCAACCGCGATCCTGCCATACATCCCAGGCTTGTTTTAGGTAGGGTGTCAATTCCTGATTGAAGTAAAATGATAACTGTTTTTGGCCAAGAATGCATCTACAAAATCATCAGGTTTTAATTGACTGATTGCTATTGGCTTATCACCTTGTTTTGGGTAGGGGTTTAACTTTATTTGGCTAGGCATGCATTAAGTAATGTTTTGGGTAGGGGTTTAAGTTTATTTGGCTAGGAATGCATGAAGTAATGTTTTGGGTAGGGGTTTAAGTTTATTTGGCTAGGAATGCATTAAGTAATGTTTTGGGTAGGGGTTTAACTTTATTTGGCTAGGAATGCATTAAGTAATGTTTTGGGCAGGGTTTTAACTATATTTGGCTAGGAATGCATTAAGTAATGTTTTGGGTAGGGGTTTAACTTGATTTGGCTAGGAATGCATTAAGTAATGTTTTGGGTAGGGGTTTAACTTTATTTGGCTAGGAATGCATGAAGTAATGTTTTGGGTAAGGTTTTAACTTGATTTGGCTAGGAATGCATTAAGTAATGTTTTGGGCAGGGTTTTAACTATATTTGGCTAGGAATGCATTAAGTAATGTTTTGGGTAGGGTTTTAACTACATTTGGCTAGGAATGCATTAAGTAATGTTTTGGGTAGGGTTTAACTATATTTGGCTAGGAATGCATTAAGTAATGTTTTGGGTAGGGTTTTAACTATATTTGGCTAGGAATGCATTAAGTAATGTTTTGGGTAGGGTTTTAACTACATTGGGCTAGGAATGCATTAAGTAATGTTTTGGGTAGGGTTTTAACTATATTTGGCTAGGAATGCATTAAGTAATGTTTTGGGTAGGGGTTTTAACTACATTGGGCTAGGAATGCATTAAGTAATGTTTTGGGTAGGGTTTTAACTATATTTGGCTAGGAATGCATGAAGTAATGTTTTGGGTAGGGTTTTAACTATATTTGGCTAGGAATGCATTAAGTAATGTTTTGGGTAGGGTTTTAACTATATTTGGCTAGGAATGCATTAAGTAATGTTTTGGGTAGGGTTTTAACTACATTGGGCTAGGAATGCATTAAGTAATGTTTTGGGCAGGGTTTTAACTATATTTGGCTAGGAATGCATTAAGTAATGTTTTGGGCAGGGTTTTAACTACATTTGGCTAGGAATGCATTAAGTAATGTTTTGGGTAGGGTTTTAACTATATTTGGCTAGGAATGCATTAAGTAATGTTTTGGGTAGGGTTTTAACTACATTGGGCTAGGAATGCATGAAGTAATGTTTTGGGTAGGGTTTTAACTACATTTGGCTAGGAATGCATTAAGTAATGTTTTGGGTAGGGTTTTAACTACATTTGGCTAGGAATGCATTAAGTAATGTTTTGGGTAGGGTTTTAACTATATTTGGCTAGGAATGCATGAAGTAATGTTTTGGGCAGGGTTTTAACTACATTTGGCTAGGAATGCATTAAGTAATGTTTTGGGTAGGGGTTTAACTTTATTTGGCTAGGAATGCATTAAGTAATGTTTTTGGTAGGGTTTAACTTGATTTGGCTAGGAATGCATTAAGTAATGTTTTGGGCAGGGTTTTAACTTGATTTGGCTAGGAATGCATTAAGTAATGTTTTGGGTAAGGTTTTAACTTTATTTGGCTAGGAATGCATTAAGTAATGTTTTGGGTAAGGTTTTAACTTTATTTGGGCATGAATGAACAAAATCTTTCTTATATGCATGCAATTTAAATAAATTACCAAATTGCTTAATCGGACATCATCATCATGACTGAGTCACAAAAACAACATTGATCGGTTTTTAGATGACCACCGAGTACCAACAGAAGTTTGAAGACATAAATATATATACAAACATTGAATCGATGTTATACTGGTTAGCGAGTAGTATCCGTGAAGTAGCAGTATCCATGATTTGTTTATTTTATGGTTTAAGAGCTCTCCCAAATTGAAGGTAGATTTTACACACATCGCCTCGCAACTGTTCCAAACGCAGAATATGTTGAAGTCACCAAAGGTACATTTTTTTCAAGATATTTACATTTTTGTAATTTTTTTTCTCCAAAAGCAAGTTAACTCCTCGTGGGACCTTCACTTACTCAATTGAAAATGGTGAAAAACCACCAGAAAATTATGGATACTACTCGCCAGCCACTATACCTCATGAAATGAGGTGCGTCATGGGAAAACCGGACTTAATGCATGTGCATAGTGTCGTACTGGATCAGCCTGTGCAGTCCGCACAGGCTAATCCGGGATGGCACTTTACGCTTTTATGGTATTTTCTGTTTCAAGGAAGTCTCTACTAAACATTAATCCACTGCAAGCGGAAAGTGCCATCCCGGATTAGCCTCTGTGGACTGCACAGGCTGATCGGGGTTGACACTTAACGCATATGCATTAAACCCGGTTTTCCCACGATGTGCCTCAAATCTTTTTGTACCTTCATTTGAAACAAACCACAAAATGACTTAAGTAATTGAGTACTGTGTACAATCAGATGAGTACCAACAGAAGTTTGTAGACGAGGTGTTCACGGGACTGATCAAGATGTTGCAGCACCACAAGGTGGCCGCCTGCGGTCGTGACGCGGCCATGGAGCTGATGATTAAAACTGTAACTCGCAAGGAGGGCCTGTTGTGGACGAAGAAACTGCTCGACACAGAGGGTATAATTTGTTTTATTTTTTGTTGTAGTGTATTTTTTTTAATAATTAATACTTGTACAAGACAATAGTAACATGCATGATAAACATTACAAATCATCCATATGGGTATCGTCCATCTCGTATCATATAATTAGCGACCATTATAGGTAAATAGGAGAAAGATTACAAACAAAGTAAATTAAAGAATTAACATACATAATTATAAAATGTATTCTTTATTATTTTCCATTGTTTCCACAAATCGCAATCCACTTTGGAAAATATCAGGGAATTTTACTTAGGTGGGCACGGGCTTTGTTATTTTAAGCTGACCTGAGCACAAAGTGCTCGGTGAGCTATTGGTTTAGGGGACCTCTCCTCCGTCGTCCGTGTGTTTTCAACAATGTTTTTCGTTCTTTTTTCATGCAAAAAAGTGCAAAAATGTATTTTTCCAATATATAGACTTTATTTTCCATCCAATCTTAACCAAACTTTCACAGTTAGTGTATGACCATGAGATCGCAGCAGATGCAAAATATTGGCCAGATCGTGTTTCAAACACCTGGAGTTTTTGCCCTTTGTTTATGATAAAATATACAAAAATTGACATTAATCAGGATAGAGACTTTATCTTTCATCCAGTCTTCACCAATCTTGCACAGTTTGTCTATGACCATTAGATTACAGTTGAAGTAAAATATAAGCAAGATCGGACCAGAAACAGCGGAGTTATTGCCCTTTGTGAAAAAATATGCAAAAATGGACATTATTCAGGATAGAGACTTCATATTTCATCCAATCTTCATCAATCTTGCACAGTTTGTCTATGACCATAAGATTACAGGTCAAGTTGAATATGAACAAAATCAGACAAGAAACACCAGAGTTATTGCCCTTTGTGATTTTTTTTTACAAAAATAGACATTATTCAGGATAGAGACTTCATATTTCATCCAATCTTCACCAATTTTGCACAGTTTGTCTATGAACGTAAGATTACAGGTGAAGTCGAATATAAGCATGTTCGGGCCAGAAACACCAGAGTTACTGCTCCTTGTGTGTGGAAAAAAACATCAACAAGTTATCAATGATTGGTTTGCACACACGATTTTTTAGTCAATGTTGACCAAACTTACACAGTTTGCATATGACCATTAAAATTGATTGATAAAATTTGATTTCCAACAGTTGCAAACCTTGCATGCAGTTATTTGTACATGCAACATTGATGGCTTCAGAGTCTGCATTAACATCATTTATCATCATTGGACAGAAAATTACCAAAGAAAAAGCAAAACTTGCACAGTCATCGCAATTATTGCATTGCAACTAGTTCTCCAAAACTGTCTGTGAAAAAGACATCAAAATCTACTGATTCTGCATTTTCCAGAATTGTCACTGACTTAATGACAAAGGGTCAGGTAAGAATATCAAAAACATGATTTGAGGACCATTAGCAAAAGCACCGCACATCCACTACCAAACTCGTACTTTAGTTAGCCCATTGCACTAACCAATTTTTTTAATCAAATCGATCCTATCCCCCTTTGCGTATTGTTCAGATACCTTAATTTTCAAACCGGTCACAACAGTATGGTCTTCATCTGTACCAGTGCTCAGGTGAGCGCTTTGGGCCATCATGGTCCTCTTGTTATGTTGTTAATTTTCAAATGCGTGTCTCATCTTTTTCAGCCATTGAGGCCCTGCTGTTGATAGCGGGTGCCGTAAAGCAGCATGAGACGTTACGGGTGACCGACCAGTCGAGGATGCACGCCTCACTCCTACTGAACAAGATCTGGGAGGACTTGGCAGGCGACAAGGAGGCAGACAAGTTCAAGGACAAAGTCAGCGAGTTCTTCAAGTAAGATTCATTGAGTTCATTGCTCAATGTGTTTTGAAGTATGTAATATGTTATAGAAAATGTTCAATTCTATTTGATCCGAAAGCTGCGGACAGATTCAGAAGCACCTGGCTTTACCGTGTAACACTGAAATGGTATCCAGGACGGCACTTTCCGCCTAAAGTGGATTTATGGTTAGAAGAGACTTCCTTGAAACATAAAATACTATATAAGCGGAAAGTGCCATCCCGGATTAGCCTGTGCGGACTGCACAGGGTAATCCGGGACGACACTTTATGCACATGCATTAAGACCGGTTTTCCCACGACGCGCCTCATATATACTGTAATTCAGAGAACAAACTAGTCACCCGCAGAAAACCAAGCGCTCATCATCATTGATTTTTGGAGGGTCGGGTATATGTGATTTTACAATGGGAAAACGGAGTGAGGTATAATAAATTATTATCTACCTATAGATAACCTGACTCAAATACTGGTGTATTTTTTTTACAAAATGTAATAGGCCAGATAGAATTCTGGTATTTCACACTGTGAAATAAATATCCTTATTATATACCTGTTTAAAATCTTAACAAAATGCATACTTTATAAATCGGTGAAATACATGTCGACAGATAAAAATCCCGTATTATACTCCCTATGTTTCCGATCCCATATTACCATACTAACTAGACTACTTTTTAATGATGTCATAGAGTTATTGAAACAAATAATATAATCTATACCTACAAATACAATAAGGCAAATGCACATTTTAAGTTTCTTGTGGTATATAATAAAAAGGAATATTACGCTAGTCAATTATTCCAAGAGTATGTATAAGTCCTGTGGCTTGCGTTATTTCGTATCAAACGTGAGGCTCCGCCTCTCGTGTGATACATCATTACACAAGCCACTCGACTAACACATACTCTTGGAACAACTGACTAGCGTAATATTCCGTATATATTCAACAGCTGGAAAACCCTGACTCCTTTTATGTTCGTTGAGTATGGTGTATTTCCGTAGTGTTCCGAGAGACATTGGGAAACAGTCTGTGCTATTTATAGATACGATGTTGCCGTTACAACATATTGTTTTGAATTGAACGACGTCATTGATGTACATGACATGTATTCATGCGCGTTCTTTAACAGTATTATTTTGTTATTTTGTTTGTTTCGTAGCATATTTGTGGTGGTGTTTTGAATGTAAGAAGGTATATAATAAATGGAATACTACATGACTGTGATGTTTCGGTGGGTTGTATAGCTCTTGTTGATAGTGTTAAGTTGTGCGGGCTCGTGATATACAGCGTTACACAATAAACTGGAGTGATACAAGCCACCGTGACACCAAATTCATTTAATATTATCTTTATATCTTATACCTGATCAAAATTTTATCCTTTAGCTTACCAGGTACATTCTATATCCACTCTTGAAATCAGAAGTTGTGCAAATGAAATTTGTTGGATTCTTAAGATTCATCTGGAACGCGCACCAGTTACATTATTTTGAGGTAAAAAAAATGGTGTAAATTGACCTTGTATCAAATTTGCCCTTACTGTGCCAGTCCTAAGGGAAATCATTTCCTGTTACAGAGAGATGTTTGCCAATGATGAGCTGGATTCAAAGGTGGAGGCTGTGAGAGCTATTTCCATGCTGTTACAGGTGAGCTTCTCAACAATTTATTGTTGCTTATCTTATATTGCATATCATTAAAGCACTTACACCTTAAATGCTCTCTTTTTAAATGTGCACTTACCAAGAACACTGACTCACAGATTCTTCAAATTATTATAATTTAATACATATGGGGCGTGTTCTGGGAAAACCGGGCTTAATGCATGTTCATAAAGTGTCGTCCCGGATAAGCCGGATATTTGAATTTTATTTTGGAATGCGAAAACTGTTTTCCCGTTATATATACCTTATTTTACCCATCATTATATGCCATAATTAGTATCTTTATTACCCCATTGAGGCCCTTTTTGATGGCAAAGTCCCTTAAAAAATATTCAGAGGAATAAGAGAAATCGATACAAATTTTTTAGGGTATTTTATATGCCTTCAAATGTTCTGTGTTTCTGGCAACCCGACCCAACCTAGCGAAAACCCTCGGACCCTTAAGTTTTTAGCGACATTTGATTTCCATGAAAACCGTATTTGTCAGATTTTAGATAATTTTCACTGTTTTTGACCGAAATGTGTCTTTAAAAAAGTTAAAAAAAAAGTCAATCCCGACCCTACCTAACTTTTTGGGAGTGTTGCCCGAAACAAACCATTTGAGGCGTGTCATGGGAAAGCCGGTCTTAATGCATGTGCGTAAAGTGTTATCCCGGATTAGCGTGTGCAGTCCGCACAGGCTAATCCAGGACGGCACGTTCCGCTTTTATGGTATTGTCTGTTTCAAGGAAGTCTCTTCTAAACATAATCCACTGTAGGGATGACACTTTGCGCACATGCATTAAGACCGGTTTTCCCACGACGCGCATCATTTTTTTTTTTGGCCTGAGTATTTAAAGTTTTTAAAAATATTTTTTTGACTGAGTATTATTAGTTACACTGTTAGTAAATGAGGGTGTATGGGATATACACCTTTAGTGCTGTCATACCATACAACAGAGAAGTTTGAGTATGGTCGGAAGCCACTGAGGGTGTATATCCCATGCACCCTGAGTTACATGTACTAACAGTGTAACGAATATAACTCACCAACTACCTTTCACTGGCTTCTTTTAATTGATATCACTTGAAAATGAACGAAAGAAAAACATTCTAAATAACACAAAACACATACAATGAGATCACGAAAATAAACAATATGAGGTCATTAGACTTCTATGGGGTATTGAAATATATCCATGGTGTATGGAAAATACCCCATGGTCATGTGACCTATCTTAGCCAATCGGATCATGTAATTTATGTGGGAGGTGAGATATAAAATAATTAACTGTCCAACCTTTCGAAAATGCCAATAGGGCGAACCAAAAATGTTATTGAATTTGAATCTTCTGTCCTTCAAAAGTGCTTAAAGAGTGCTTGGATTTTGTTGAAGAATTTCTGTATGAACTCTGTTTTCTCTGGCAGGGACCTTTTGAGATTGGCAACATGATTCTTGGATTTGAAGGAGTCACCCAGATAATGCTGGCGCTGGCACAGAGTGACAGAATAATGCACCAGGTATGTGGATCTATATCTTGAAAACTTTAATCTATAACCTTGAATTAATAAAAGTGTTCACTCTAAGAAGAGTGCTCAGTGTTTTAAAAGGGTAGATAATAAATAGATTATATGCACCAATCAAAATTTTCCCACATTTTTAGACTGAAAGCAATTCCCAACAGGCGGGAATTTGACACGCCAAATAATTTAGAGTCCCGGGAAATAGACTTAGGTCGGATTTTAGATCCCGGTAATATTGATACACCAAACATCTCCCACGGTGGGGATTTATACAAAAATGCTTGATGGGGAATTAGACCAAGAAATAAAATTAGTCCTGGGGAAAAATATTGATAGGTGCATTATGTTGAGTTACAGTTTTACAGTTACAGTTTTTAGTGTTTTTAAAACATTGTTTTCAGATACTTTTTATTTGAGTGTGTGTTTACAGAAAAAAAACACTAGTAACACGTGCTATAAAGTAAAAAATTTGTTAAACACACATGTGTAGAAATATTTTCTGTTGAAGTTATTGATAATTTAGCATTAATCTTTGCTTTTCATATACACATTTAACTTGTATCAAAATGATTTTGGTTTCCAGCAAATAGCCGTTGAAGCTATTGTCCATTCAGCGTCCAAGAAGGACCGCTGTGCAGGCCTGCTAGCTGATGCAGTGCCTGTGTTGAAGAAGTTGTACAAAGATGGCGCAGATGATAACATCAAAGTCAGAGCATTGGTGGTAGGTAACCTCTTTGACATTGCTAAAAAATAATGTTTTTGTTGTTCATGCCCTTGGCATCTTGATGCGGGAGGCATATTTTGATTGTCCTGTCCGTCCGTCCGTCCTTCCGTCCGTGACAAGGTTAAGTAGCACCAACATCACTTACTACAACACTTGTGGATACTTTCACAGTTGTTGCTTATGACCATTCCCTATTCACCCATATCACCCAACCTCACTGTGACCTTGACCTAATTTGCACTTACAATAATTCAAATGGGCTATTTCTTTGTTAACCATTTCGTCTAGCGCCAACACCGCTTGCAACAACACTTGGATATTTACACAGTTGTTACTTATGACCTTTCCCAATCCACACATGTCACCCAACCTCACTTTGACCTTGACCTTGATCTAATTTGCACTTAGAATTAATCAAATGGGCTGTTTCTTGGTTAACTAGATATTACCGTTTCGTCTAGCACCAACACCGCTTGCTAAAACACTTGGATACTTGCACAGTTGTTGCTTATGACTATCCCCAATCCACCCATATCACCCAACCTCATGTTAACCTTGACCTTGACCTAATTTGGACTAAGAAATGGGCTATCAGCACCAACCGGGAGCATGTGTGTTTATCAAACACAGAATCTTGTTTCATATGAATTTTTGTGAACAAACTGTTTGAAACATTTACATCTATTATTGGGTTGAGCACTTCTCACTGCAGTTGTGCTTCTTGTTATTATCTTAATAATTACCACCAGTTATGGAATAAAGTTTATAGTTATGGCCCTTTGTTCATCCAGCTTTGTCCTGCTTGTTTTTGGGAACGACAAGTATTATAAATTATGTGGATGGACATTTTTATGTAAGCTTTACATTGAAGTATAATGCGCATTCCCTACTTCCGATCAAATTAAAAAAGAAGTGTATTATATTCATAAGATAACGGTATCTTGGTAAGCCGTTCTGAGTATTGAATTCTTTCAGATGCATAATGCTTTACTAATGACACATAAATGACACCCATTGCCTCAAATGTGTTTGATTCAAATTATCCAATTCAAAGCAATTTTAATATCAGTAATATGCTGTCATTTGATGAAAACTTAAATTTTATCCTTTGTTACCAACTCTTCTCTCAATATTTCAGGGGATGTGTAAACTGGGGTCATTTGAGGGGTCGGACGCTAGCAATCGACCAATGGCTGATGGCTCCACAATTACTCTAGCGAAAGCCTGTCGCAAGTATGTTAGGCCCAACAAGGCCATGTTTCTGCCAGTCAGGTTGTCCATGTGCAATTATTGTTTATTTTATATTTTAATGAAAAATATGATGATCTGTTTTGAAATCATAATCTTACAAGTGTAAATGTATTATATATAGCATATCTGTCGAATAATTTATTAGACTTGCTAGCAGATACCCTTGTAAAAGTGAAAAGTCTGCTTCTTGGAAGTTGTTCTACTTCTTGGAGGTTTTTAGTCCCCTACTGGTTAAACCTATATACGGACTTGAGGTTTGCGCGTGTCCTTATGTCCTTCCTTCCATTCATTTCTGTATGGATTTTGAAATTACTTGGCAGAAATGTTTACTATCATGAGACGATGTGTTGTGCGCAAGATCCAGGTCCGTACCTCCAAGGTAAAGGTCACACTTAGAGATCAGAGGTCAAAAATGGAGTCTGTTTTTCGTGTCTGGTCAATAACTCTGTCATTTCTGGATGGATTTTGAAATAAATTGGCAGAAATGTTCACCTTCATGAGATGATATCTATAGGTGTATATTTTATTCCTTAATTGTATTCTATAGATCTACCTGTAATAAATAAGGAAATGTGTTTCATTCAGTACATTATTGAATTTATTCTCACTTTTTCCTACATCCATCCTTGATACATGTAAATTAATATGTATATCTGAACTCTTGATAATGCACAATAAATATGCCCTTCCCCCTCCTTTCAAAGAAAAGGCGGCATATTGTTTTGCAGTTGTGACAAACACTTGTTCTTTCTGTTGAAGTTTATTCTGCCTCTTGAGGATTATTTTCTGCCATTTGAGGGTTATTTTGTCTCTTGATGGTTACTTTCTTTCTCTTATGAGGGTTATTCTTCCTTTTTGTGGGTTATCCAGCAGTTCTGCCTCTTGATAGTACCTTACCCCAAAGTAAATAGAGGTCCCCAATGTTTCTGCAGATACATGTAAAACAAAATAAGTTACTAAAGTTGTCAAAAATTTCCATGACATATCTGCCTCCCAAAGGTTCCTGTGCAACCCTGAGGGAGACCTGCAGATGAAACAGTGGGCCACGGAGGGGCTGGCGTACCTCACTCTCGATGCTGACGTCAAGGAGGACCTGGTCACGGACCCGAAAGCACTGGCGGCTGTGATCCAAGCCTGTATGGTACGTTTGTGGTAGTTTTGATTGGATGATTGGCTAAAATGTTTGTTGCTCAAGTCTGTATGGTATATTTGTGGTAATTTGTTTGGATGATCTGCTAAAATGTTTGTTATTCAAGTCTGTAAGGTATATTTGTGGTAATTTGTTTGGATGATCTGCTAAAACGTTTGTTATTCAAGTCTGTAAGGTATATTTGTTGAAGTTGCCATTTTCAAGCCTGTATAATGCATTTGTTGTAGTTTTGTTTTGGTAACTGACCTGAAAGCATTGTCAGCTGTGATCCAAGCCTGTATGGTGCGTGTAATTTAGTTATATTGTGACTGTGTCTCATGACCTAAAAGCATTGTGGTGTATCCAATCCTATATGGTATGTTTGTTGTAGTTGCCATTTGATTCTTGGCTTAAATGGCTGTTTTTCAAGCCTGTATGTCATGTTTGTTGTTATTAAATACATATTCTAAAATGTCACTGACTCGAAAGCACCGGCGGACGCGATTTAGCATGTGTGGTATGTTTAATAAGTTTTGGTTTGACTCTCTGCTTAAAATGCTGTATTTTAAGCCTGTATGATGTATGATACAATAATTGTTGTTTATCATTGGACAGCCAATACTGCAGTTTTCAGGCTTGTATGATAGATTCGCTGTGTTTATATTGTTTATATTATGAGTGAACATGTCACCGAATCAAAAGCTCTGTCTGATGATGTGTTGCGCAAAAGATCCCAGTTCGTAGCTCCAAGGTCTAGGTCACACTCTATAGTTTCCACCCATTGTTCTGCATGCAAATTTATTTCAGCTTTACTAAATACACTCACTTGTGATGAACATTTAACTACTTATTCATTTCTGTGACCAGTTCCAATCAGTGGGGCATTCGTGGACACATTTATGAACATGTCCCCGACCCAAAAGCTCCGTCTGCTGTTATTCAGGCCTGTCTATAGGTTTGTTGTAGTTGGTTTTGGTTTGTGGTATTGTGGTAGAAAATCAAAAGAATCTATAATTTTACCATCTTTCAAATATTTAAATAATAAGTTTTGCAACGATTATTTCATTGGAAATTTTCACTAAAGAATAACATTCTCCTTAGGAGCTTTGATATGAATATTAGCCCCTGGACAACATTGTTTATAAGTGACTTTTTCATTTAAAATTCAGAACCCTAGCACTAGCCTTTTTGTTATTGAAGAATACATTACTGACCTGAAAGCCATGGTTTGGCTTTGATTGTCATCATATATGGCCAAAGTATTTGATTTTACTGTTTCTGTTCCGATACAGAAATTGAGTAAAAAAGCAACATAAGATACAAAGACAACATTGTCTAACCGTGATTATAGTGATACAATTTCAATTCCAGGGCGGGTATTCACAAAGACAACATTGTCTAACCTTGATTATAGTGATACAATTTCAATTCCAGGGTGGGTATTCACAAAGACAACATTGTCTAACCTTGATTATAGTGATACAATTTCAATTCCAGGGTGGGTATTCACAAAGACAACATTGTCTAACCTTGATTATAGTGATACAATTTCAATTCCAGGGCGGGTATTCACAAAGACAACATTGTCTAACCTTGATTATAGTGATACAGTTTCAATTCCAGGGCGGGTATTCACAAAGACAACATTGTCTAACCTTGATTATAGTGATACAATTTCAATTCCAGGGCTGGTATTCACAAAGACAACATTGTCTAACCTTGATTATAGTGATACAATTTCAATTCCAGGGCAGGTATTCACAAAGACAACATTGTCTAACCTTGATTATAGTGATACAATTTCAATTCCAGGGTGGGTATTCACAAAGACAACATTGTCTAACCTTGATTATAGTGATACAATTTCAATTCCAGGGCGGGTATTCACAAAGACAACATTGTCTAACCTTTATTATAGTGATACAATTTCAATTCCAGGGTGGGTATTCACAAAGACAACATTGTCTAACCTTGATTATAGTGATACAATTTCAATTCCAGGGCGGGTATTCACAAAGACAACATTGTCTAACCTTGATTATAGTGATACAATTTCAATTCCAGGGCGGGTATTCACAAAGCTCCGAAGGAAAATCTTAAGTTGTACTTGGAAAATTTTATGTCAAAATTTCTATGTGAAATCCAGTGATATAATTATGTTTTCCAATCGGTACAATATGAAAGGCAAACACTATTTACAAGTTTGGACCATTTTGATGTAAAATGACCTACACATGAAACAGTCAAAGAAGTAAGAAGTTTTATGATCCCCAGCAATTTTCACTACAGAATAACTTGATATTTTCCTAGCTTTAGTGACTTCTTCGTTTAAAATTCAGAACCCCAGCACCAGCCTGATGTACGCGGCCTCCGTTCTCTTTGTGAACCTCACGAATAGCACGGACAAGAGAGAAATCGCCCCAGAAATGCTAGAGCTTGCCAAGTACGCAAAGCAGCACGTGCCTGAGGAACACCCTAAGGTACCATACTTCAGCTTGTAATGTTTGAACTTTGTACGTTGATTATCAGAATGTTGGTTATAACATTTTGGTTAAGTAACACTTCTAGAAAAACAGCCAAAATTGTAAAGTACTTTCAGTAATAGGTATGTCACAACATGGTCACAGTGTTAAGGGGAGCAAACAATCCTGGCTCCACAACTAAGAAAGTTCTCAATCTCAAACGTATCGTAAAATATTGACCAATGAGAATGCTTTTTACATTTGAGCTTTGATTTCCATTGGTTAAATATTTGAGATTAAGACTAAGAATGTTTGTAGTTGTTGGGCCAGGTCTGAAGTCCACTTTTAGGGAAAAGAGGCTGATTTTACCACTATAAACCTCTGCTGCTATATAATATAAAGAAATGAAGTCTCCATCATGTAATGAATGTGATTGGGTGATCATTATTCTTGTGACCTACTCCTGAAGCATTGAAATGAGCTCAAAGTGCTAGTTCTACCTAGGAAACAGACTTAAACATGTCTCGGTAGGTCTCCGCCTTTCAATATAATCATGATATATTAAATAGGCTTATATTAAGGTAAATAAACTGTGATAATTATTTAAGAGGCATGTCCTGGGAAAACCAGGCTTAATGCACATGCATTAAGTGTCGTCCCGGATCAGCTTGTGCAGTCTGCATAGGCTGATCAGGAACGACACTTTCGCTTTTATGGTATTTTCGGTTTTAAGAAAGTCTCTTCTAAACATAAATCCACTGTAGGCGGAAAGTGCCGTTCTGGATTAGCCTGTGCGGACTGCACAGGCTGATCTGGGACAACACTTTACGCACGTGCATTAGGCCCGGTTTTCCCACGAAACACCTCATAATAATTATGATTTGTACATATTCCAGGACAAGCCAGAGTACGTGAAGGAGCGTGTGAGCAGACTGGTGTCGTCTGGCATGTTACGTTGCCTGTCTGCCCTGTCCAAGACGGAGAGTAAGAACACCAGGGAACAGGTCTCGAGGTATATAGAGAATCTTATGCACCTATTAATATTTCCCCAAGGTTTGGGAGCAGTGGTCATATACAAGACTTTAGACTGAAAGCAGTTCCTGACAGGTGGGAATTTGACACACCGAATGATTCCGGTCCCCGGAAATAGACCTTGGGCGGCTTTGATACACCAAACATCTCCTTCCTGCTGTGGGGATTTACACAAAAATGCTTGGCTCTAGGGTGGGGAATTATACCCCAAAAAATCAAATTAGTTAAATTCCCCTGGGTCAGACTGCCACTCCCCCTTTTGGGGAAAATCTTGTTAGGTGCATAAATTAGAACCAAATATACATAACTATAATATAATAATATTGCCAGAAACATGTTTTTGGCATAAAACCATCATTATATCTGATAAAGTGTACGTTTTATTTGTGTAACATTAATGTTTTAAATAAATTTCCCTAGAACTTTGTTGACTGAATGCTATTTGAATTTCGTATTAATTTATGTTCATGTGCATTTTGCATGACATTGAGTTCAATAGTCATTTAATCTGTTTGCATAATTTATTTCACCATATTTTCAATAGCTCTGAAAACATCCCAAAATGTGCCCATGTAATAAATTCTTACTGAAAACTAATTTTACTTGCTTGTTCATATTTTATCAGAGTTTTCCTGACAGTGGCTACAGAGGAGGGCTATCGAGGTCAGATTGTGCAGACAGGGGGTGTAAAAGTATGTGCAGATTTTTATGTAGTTAAATTGTTTTGATATTTATTTCAGAAAAAAGCTGTGAAATCTCTTTCTAACTTAGGTATCTAGTGTTGCTGTCACTGTCCATTGACAGTCTAGGAAAAACATTATTTTGTGAGGCTTAGGAAATCTGGATCAACAAGCTTTACCCATAGTCAGTGGGGCTCAGTAAAACTCTAACATAGCTCATCTGATTTTTTCTGCCATGTTTGATTTCATGTGTGCATGACAAATAATGACAACCAGTCAGAGGTCAAGGTCACAGGGGCTTGTAACATGAAAACCGTTTCCACACAATATCTAGAGAACGCTTTAACCGAGGATCATTAGTATGCGGGTTAGTCTTGAGGGAAGAAAGACCCCTATCAATTTCGAGTTCAAGAGATCAAAGGTCAAGGTCACAACATTTCCACTAAATAACAGATGAACCATTTGTACATGGTCCTCAAACTATATAGGTACAATGGTCAGTTTGAGTAGATGACCTATTACATAGTGATAATTTCTGAATACCTGGGTCGAGTCGTCAAATTTGATAGGAAGTATGCTCTTGCAGAGAAGACAACTCCTATCAAGGTAATGGTTAACATGTCTCAGCTTTTCAGAAACAGTACACTTCTGTGATGAACAAAGGCTGCGAGTCGGGGGGCATACGTTTTACAAAAATCTCTCGTTATTATTATGCTATCATCATGGCAACATTGATGAAATTACACCCCATCGTTAAACTGAGCTGTACTTCCACACTGCGAATAAAGCAAACATGTGCAGTCTAATCACATTATTTCGTTGATTTTTTATTCATCATTTTATGTTTTTCATGTTATTTAGTATGTTCATTTTCTTTTGTTTATTATCAAAATAAAAAAACATAAGATGATGGGATTAATGGTATACTTGTTAAGTGTTGAATAAGATAAGTTTATTTGGTATACTTGGTAAGTGTTGAATAAGATAAGTTTATTTGGTATACTTGGTAAGTGTTGAATAAGATAAGTTTATTTGGTATACTTGTTAAGTGTTGAATAAGATAAGTTTATTTGGTATACTTGGTAAGTGTTGAATAAGATAAGTTTATTTGGTATACTTGGTAAGTGTTGAATAAGATAAGTTTATTTGGTATACTTGGTAAGTGTTGAATAAGATAAGTTTATTTGCTCAGCACGAAAATGTGGATCAAGTGCCAAGGCTTGTGGTTGAAGATTTATAAGCCTGTAGTATTCTCTATTTATCACTTCCTACTGTAAAAACATTTCATTTTGTGGTGGTATAATTTTCTTTCTTTTTTTCAGCCCGAACATAGCGCAAATTTAAGACCCAGCGTAAATGTTCCTTTTGCATAATTATACAAAATTTATTGATAAACATCAAAATTGCACAAATTTAGGAGTGTGTAAATAAGCTGTTGTCCAAAAATGTATACACCGCAAAATAAAATGATTATACATTCTAACATAATACTCGCTGATTTTTCTATAGACAGAGAACAAAATTACTACCCAATAAACAACACAAAAAGTAGTCCCGATTCTGAGCATAGTAAAGAGTAGTTCCAATTACAATGTCAAACATGTCAGAATCGAAAAAAAATTTGCGTTATTGTTGTTTATCGGCCAATAAACAACTCGTTGGTGATTTGATGCGAGCTATTAAACAACTCAGGGTAATGCCCTCGTGGTTTAATTCCTATGCATCAGAACACCAAATTATTGTTTATTGGCCGATTAACAATTATTTCGATTCAAACATGATTTGACATATATTTGTTACTATACTCTGCTCAAAATTGGGACAACTTTTTTATCTCATAACAGGATATAATTGTGTGTATTTCTCCAGCTGCTGCTAAACCTATTTCTGGAGAACAACACGGATGTTGGCAAACACTTTGCTGCACAGTCCTTGGCCAAACTTGCCATTACGCAAGACCCTAGGATCACATTCTCCGGACAGAGGGTATGGTGACCTCATTTACTACTAATTTAACCTTACATGTATAAGTGATAATTGATAACACTCTTTAAGTTTGCTATTTTGCAATATCCTAGTTTTGTTTGGATTTTTTGCCGTTTTTAACAGTATTTCAGTCATATAAAGGCGGTCAATTAACCTACTCACATGTTTCCTGGGCAAGCTTAGCCGATGTGCCAGTCAATGACAACTGCCCTACTTTAATCAGATGTAAGGGGAGAATAGCCATAGAAATAATATAATGACCAATCCCCTCTCAAGTGATGTGGCCGGGTTGGGGTTCGAACTCACGATCCCCGGATTGTCAGTCCAGCACTCTACCAATTGAGCTAGTCGGGCACATTCTCCTGGCAGAGTGTTCAGTGACCTGACTTGTTTTCTACAACTTAATTACTATCTAAATGCAAAATGCAATTGAATCTGTCATTTTTATGTGCACATTCTTCGTGTTTAAATCAATTACTTAAGGTCGTGGCAACCGCTTTTTGTCTCGCAGTTTAGACAGGCACATTCTTCGTGTTTAAATCAATTACTTAGGTCGTGGCAACCGCTTTTTGTCTCTCAGTTTAGACAGGCACATTCTTCGTGTTTAAATCAATTACTTAGGTCGTGGCAACCGCTTTTTGTCTCTCAGTTTAGACAGGCACATTCTTCATGTTTAAATCAATTACTTAAGGTCGTGGCAACCGCTTTTTGTCTCTCAGTTTAGACAGGCACATTCTTCATGTTTAAATCAATTACTTAAGGTCGTGGCAACCGCTGTTTGTCTCTCAGTTTAGACAGGCACATTCTTCATGTTTAAATCAATTACTTAAGGTCGTGGCAACCACTTTTTGTCTCACAGTTTAGACAGGCACATTCTTCGTGTTTAAATCAATTGCTTAGGTCGTGGCAACCGCTTTTTGTCTCTCAGTTTAGACAGGCACATTCTTCATGTTTAAATCAATTACTTAGGTCGTGGCAACCACTTTTTGTCTCTCAGTTTAGACAGGCACATTCTTCATGTTTAAATCAATTACTTAGGTCGTGGCAACCACTGTTTGTCTCTCAGTTTAGACAGGCACATTCTTCGTGTTTAAATCAATTACTTAGGTCGTGGCAACCGCTGTTTGTCTCTCAGTTTAGACAGGCACATTCTTCATGTTTAAATCAATTACTTAAGGTCGTGGCAACCGCTTTTTGTCTCTCAGTTTAGACAGGCACATTCTTCGTGTTTAAATCAATTACTTAGGTCGTGGCAACCACTTTTTGTCTCTCAGTTTAGACAGGCACATTCTTCGTGTTTAAATCAATTACTTAAGGTCGTGGCAACCGCTTTTTGTCTCTCAGTTTAGACAGGCACATTCTTCGTGTTTAAATCAATTACTTAAGGTCGTGGCAACCGCTTTTTGTCTCTCAGTTTAGACAGGCACATTCTTCATGTTTAAATCAATTACTTAGGTCGTGGCAACCGCTTTTTGTCTCTCAGTTTAGACAGGCACATTCTTCATGTTTAAATCAATTACTTAAGGTCGTGGCAACCACTTTTTGTCTCTCAGTTTAGACAGGCACATTCTTCGTGTTTAAATCAATTACTTAGGTCGTGGCAACCGCTGTTTGTCTCTCAGTTTAGACAGGCACATTCTTCATGTTTAAATCAATTACTTAAGGTCGTGGCAACCGCTTTTTGTCTCTCAGTTTAGACAGGCACATTCTTCGTGTTTAAATCAATTACTTAGGTCGTGGCAACCACTTTTTGTCTCTCAGTTTAGACAGGCACATTCTTCGTGTTTAAATCAATTACTTAAGGTCGTGGCAACCGCTTTTTGTCTCTCAGTTTAGACAGGCACATTCTTCGTGTTTAAATCAATTACTTAAGGTCGTGGCAACCGCTTTTTGTCTCTCAGTTTAGACAGGCACATTCTTCATGTTTAAATCAATTACTTAAGGTCGTGGCAACCGCTGTTTGTCTCTCAGTTTAGACAGGCACATTCTTCATGTTTAAATCAATTACTTAAGGTCGTGGCAACCACTTTTTGTCTCTCAGTTTAGACAGGCATATTCTTCGTGTTTAAATCAATTACTTAGGTCGTGGCAACCGCTTTTTGTCTCTCAGTTTAGACAGGCACATTCTTCATGTTTAAATCAATTACTTAAGGTCGTGGCAACCACTTTTTGTCTCTCAGTTTAGACAGGCACATTCTTCGTGTTTAAATCAATTACTTAGGTCGTGGCAACCGCTGTTTGTCTCTCAGTTTAGACAGGCACATTCTTCGTGTTTAAATCAATTACTTAAGGTCGTGGCAACCGCTTTTTGTCTCTCAGTTTAGACAGGCACATTCTTCGTGTTTAAATCAATTACTTAGGTCGTGGCAACCACTTTTTGTCTCTCAGTTTAGACAGGCACATTCTTCGTGTTTAAATCAATTACTTAGGTCGTGGCAACCGCTTTTTGTCTCTCAGTTTAGACAGGCACATTCTTCGTGTTTAAATCAATTACTTAGGTCGTGGCAACCGCTGTTTGTCTCTCAGTTTAGACAGGCACATTCTTCATGTTTAAATCAATTACTTAAGGTCGTGGCAACCACTTTTTGTCTCTCAGTTTAGACAGGCACATTCTTCATGTTTAAATCAATTACTTAAGGTCGTGGCAACCGCTTTTTGTCTCTCAGTTTAGACAGGCACATTCTTCGTGTTTAAATCAATTACTTAAGGTCGTGGCAACCGCTTTTTGTCTCTCAGTTTAGACAGGCACATTCTTCATGTTTAAATCAATTACTTAAGGTCGTGGCAACCGCTGTTTATCTCTCAGTTTAGACAGGCACATTCTTCGTGTTTAAATCAATTACTTAAGGTCGTGGCAACCACTTTTTGTCTCTCAGTTTAGACAGGCACATTCTTCATGTTTAAATCAATTACTTAAGGTCGTGGCAACCGCTGTTTATCTCTCAGTTTAGACAGGCACATTCTTCGTGTTTAAATCAATTACTTAGGTCGTGACAACCGCTTTTTGTCTCTCAGTTTAGACAGGCACTGGTTGCATAAATACTATAAACCTCCGGGAAAAAATGTTTTGCCTAGTTATATTGTTTTACATATGAACTACAATGAAAACTAATGAACCTATGCACTACAATTATCTGGTCGAATATATGACCAGTAACAATATTCAACTGTTGATCTACTATGGATTTGTGTGAAGATGCTAGACATCACATTATAAAATGTATTTAAAACAAATGAGTCATATGGACATATGTCATGTATTTCAGATGTATGAGGTGGTGCGGCCACTGGTGTCCCTGTTGAACATCGAGAGATCTGGACTACAGAACTTTGAGGCTCTTCTAGCTTTAACCAACCTCTCATCCATCAGTGACTCAGTCAGGTTTGTAACCAACCTCTCATCCATCAGTGACTCAGTCAGGTTTGTAACCAACCTCTCATCCATCAGTGACTCAGTCAGGTTTGTAACCAACCTCTCATCCATCAGTGACTCAGTCAGGTTTGTAACCAACCTCTCATCCATCAGTGACTCAGTCAGGTTTGTAACCAACCTCTCATCCATCAGTGACTCAGTCAGGTTTGTAACCAACCTCTCATCCATCAGTGACTCAGTCAGGTTTGTAACCAACCTCTCATCCATCAGTGACTCAGTCAGGTTTGTAACCAACCTCTTATCCATCAGTGACTCAGTCAGGTTTGTAACCAACCTCTCATTCATCATGACTCAGTCAGGTTTGTAACCAACCTCTCATCCATCAGTCAGGTTTGTAACCAACCTCTCATCCATCAGTCAGGTTTGTAACCAACCTCTCATCCATCAGTCAGGTTTGTAACCAACCTCTCATCCATCAGTCAGGTTTGTAAGGCCCCCCCCCCAAAAATAGTGTGTTTCGGGGAAACGGTCTCAAAAAAGTTTGGGTCGGGATTGAGTTTTTATTAAAACATTTTTAGCTAACCTGAACACAATGTGCTCATGGTGAGCTTTTGTGATCGTCTTTTTCTGTCGTGTGTCGTGCGTCGTGAATCGTGTCGTGAATCATGCGTCGTCAACATTTACCTTGTGAACACTCCAGAGGACACATTTATTACCCAATCTTCATGAAATTTGCTCAGAACATTTCTCCCAATGATGTCTCAAACAATTTCGAAACTGGGTCATGTGGGAACAAAAACTAGGTCACTAGGTCCAATTGAAGAAAAAGCTTGTGAAAACTCTAGAAGTCACTTTTTTGCCCAATCATCATGAAACTTACTCAGAACATTTGTTCTTATGATATCTCAGCCGAGTTTGAACATGGTTCCGCTCCGTTGAAAAACATGGCCACCAGGGGGCTGGGCAGTTTTCCTTATATGGCTATAGAAAAATTTGTGAACACTCTAGAAGTCACATTTTTTGCCCAACCAACATCTAACTTGCTCAGAAAATTTATTCTTATGATATCTAGGCCGAGTTCAAAAATGGTTCCACTCCGTTGAAAACATGGCTGCCAGGGGGCGGGGCAGTTTTCCTTATATGGCTATAGAAAAAGCTTGTGAACACTCTAGAAGTCACATCAACATGAAACTTACTCAGAACATTTGTTCTTATGATAACTCGGTCGAGTTCGAAAATGGTTTCGCTCTGTTGAAAACATGGCCACCAGGGGGCGGGGCAGTTTTCCTTATATGGCTTTATTAAAAACTTTAAAAAGCTTGTGAACACTCTACAGGCCACATTTATTACCCAATTTTCTTGAAACTTGCTCAGAACATTTGTTTCAATTATATCTCGGACGAGTTCGAAAGTGGGTCATGTGGGGTCAAAGACTAGGTCACTTGGGCAAAATGAATAATAAGCTTGTGCACACTCTAGAGGCCACAACTTTAGTTGGATCTTCATGAAAGTTGCTCAGAACAGTTTAGTTCCTTAGCCCCTCAGGTAAGCAACTTAGGGCCTTGAGGCACTCTTATTTTAAAGACACATTTGGGTAAAAAAAAAAAAAATTATCTAAACTCTGACAAATACGGATTTCACGGAAAACAATTGTCACTAAAAACTTCAGGGTCGTTTTTTTTTCGCTAGGTAGGGTGTGGCTGCAGTAAACACAGAATTTTTTTTGGCCTAACCAGTCTAGGCACAGCTGCCATGCACAGAAGTATAAAATATACTAATGTACTAGTAAAACAAGGTTACATACATAAAATTGTTCACAAATAACATAGAAATAATAGATTTTGATACATGTTTGTATACAATTTGGAATAAAATTCATGTACTATTAAATTAGTGAAAAGGTTTATATAAAATAATTTATTATACCCCCACAAACAAAGTTTAGGGGGGGATATAGGAGTGAGCTTATCGGTCCGTCGGTCTGTTGGTTTTTGGTTTCCGGATGATTATTAAAAAAAGGCTTGACATATTCAAATCATTTTTGGTACGCATGTGTAACATCATAGAATACAAGTCAAGTTCGATGTTGGCTACAAACCACTAAATTTTGACAGAGTTATGGCCCCTTTTCGACTTAAAATTCCCTAAAAACATGGTTTCCGAATGATAACTCAAGTAAGGCTTGACATATTCAAATAATTTTTGGTACACATGTGTAACATCATGCAGGTCAAGTTCGATGTTGGTCACAAACCACTAAATTTTGACAGAGTTATGGCCCCTTTTCGACTCAAAATTCCGTAAAAACATGATTTCCGGATGATAACTCGAGAATGGCTTGACATATTCAAATAGTTCTTGGTATACATGTGTAGCATCATAAAATACGGGTCAAGTTCAACTTTGGTTACAAACCACTAAATTTTGACAAATGTTATGGCCCTTTATTTGACTTAAATTTCCTAAAAACATTGTTTCCTGATGATAACTCAACAATGGCTTGACATATTTGAATAATTACTGGTACACATGTTTAGTATCATAAAATACAGGTCAAGTTCGACTTTGGTTACAAACCACTAAATTTTGACACAGTTATGGCCCCTTTTTGACTTAAATTCCCGAAAAACACGGACAATAACTCATGAAAGGCTTCATATATTTAAATTATTTTTGTTGGTACATAGGTGTAACATCATAAAATACAGATAAAGTTCAACTTTGGTTACATACTACTAAATGTTGACATAGTTATGGCTCCTATTGAAATTAAATGTTTCCAAACACACTGTTGACCATTCACAAATTAAAGCATTCTCTCTCTGTCCATTTCTTTCGAATGGATGCCACAGTTTTGTGACAAGGCCACGTTGTGGGGTATATCCGTCACTCATGTGATAATTCTAGTTGTAACCTCAAGTACTAAATAGGCTTCGATGTTCCAGTGGCTATGTATTCTATTCAAGCCTTAATGATTTGAATTTAATTAAAAACAAAACAAAAAACAAAAACAAAACGAACAAAATTATCGAAGTCTAGCATATCTGTTTTGTATGTAGACAACGAAAACTTTAGAAAGTACTAGTATTCTAGTATTCTTCCAAACTGAATGTCAAAAGCATTAGTATTTGTCACATAGAATTCGTTTTCTACCTTTTCCCATCCCTTTCCAGGGAATCATTGAATCTAATATTGCATTATTACACCCCCACAAACGAAGTTTAGGGGGGTATATAGGAGTGACCTTGTCGGTCTGTCAGTCTGTTGGTGTTTATAGTTTCCAGATGATAACTCAAGAAAGGCTGGAAATATTCAAATAATATTTGGTACACACGTGTAACATCATAAAATACAGGTAAAGTTCGACTTTAGTTACAAACCACTAAATTTTGACAGAGTTATGGCCCCTTTTTTACTTTCCTTAAAATACGGTTTCCAGAGAAAAACTCTTGAAAGGTTTCACATTATTTTTAAATTATTTTAGGCACATGGGTGTAACTTCATACGATACAGGTCAAGTTTGACTTTGGTTACAAGCCTCTAAATGCTGACAGAGTTATGGTCCCTATTGAACTTAAATATTTCCAAATACACTGTTAAGCATTCACAAATTAAAGCATTCTCTTTGGGTCAATTTCTTTCAAATGGATGACATAATTCTGTGTCAAGGTTATATTGTGAGGGTATATTCGCCACACATGTGACAATTCTAGTTACATATGTTGTGGTTTACAGGGAGCGGATTGTTGCGGAGAAAGGTGTACCGCTGATTGAGCAGTACATGTACGAAGAACATGAGTTGATCCCCAGGGCTGCCATTGAATGCATGTGTAACATGGTCATGAACGAGAAGGTAAGGTGAACAACATGTGTGGCATACACGAAAATTTAACAGACAGATCAAGATCTGATCAGCCTTACTTGATCTTGATCTTCTAGCTTAACTGAGCAGAATTTGAAAACTTAACTGAGCAGACTCTGAAAACTTAACTGAGCAGAATTTGAAAACTAAACTGAGCAGAATTTGAAAACTTAACTGAGCAGAATCAGAAAACTTAACTGAGCAGAATCTGAAAACTTAACTGAGCAGAATCTGAAAACTTAACTGAGCAGAATTTGAAAACTTAACTGAGCAGAATTTGAAAACTTAACTGAGCAGAATTTGAAAACTTAACTGAGCAGAATTTGAAAACTTAACTGAGCAGAATATGAAAACTTAACTGAGCACTTAACTAAGCAGAATTTGAAAACTTAACTGAGCAGAATCTGAAAACTTAACTGAGCAGAATCTGAAAACTGAGCAGAATCTGAAAACTTAACTGAGCACTTAACTGAGCAGAATCTGAAAACTTAACTGAGCACTTATTGAGCAGAATCTGAAAACTTAATTGAGCACTTAACTGAGCAGAATCTGAAAACTTAATTGAGCACTTAACTGAGCAGAATCTGAAAACTCAACTGAGCAGAATCTGAAAACTTAACTGAGTAGAATCTGAAAACTACTTTATTTTGAAAAAGCTTTTTTGTATACATAAAATAAGAGCAATTGCAATCCAAATAAAGAATAAACTGTTAACTCTTACACACAAAGTATTGAAAGCATACCTGGATCTTTCGTCCGTGTACTACTGACTTTGTCAACAGAATGGTCTAATGCTGGGGACTGCTAACATCGCTAACTGGCGTGAGCAATGTTAGCAAATGGTTCCACATGTGTGAGAGCTGGAAATGGTCCATTCTCGGTTGAGCGCGGGTTTTCAATGCCCGGATGTAGATAGCCTTCAGGACCCCTCTCTCAAACCAGGAGGGTTCACGGTCCAGAATCCGTACCTTCCCCAAGGATATGTCATGACCGGGGTAAATCTCGTCAATGTGGCATTACACCATTCTGCTGACGAAGTCTGTAGTTAACTGACAAAAGCTCCAGATATGCTTTCAATACTTTGTGTGTGACAGTTTCATCTTTAATTAGATTATTATGGAAACCACACAGTTGAACTTCCATACGAAACAGATCAATTGCAGTTAGGTTTTCAAATAAAATATTCATATTGGACTGCAAATGTATGCAAAGAGGTGTTTTTTTTAAATTTAATATTCATATTAGACTGCAAATGTATGGAAAGAGTTCATAAAATATCATGCTGAAGTTTATCTTGAACCTTAAAATCAGGCTTATTATGTTTTGTGAACACATGACCATATGTTAGTATCTAAAATCCACCAGAAGCATGTAAACACAGTCATTTGTTTCTGATATTAGCAATGTTTTCTTTGTTTTGGAATGTATCCAAAGAAGGAACAATCATAAATACTGCTGTTTTAAGGTGGCGAAAATGTTTGAAGGCGAGAATGACCGGGTGAAGTTTTTCACCCTCATGTGCGGAGACGAGGATGAAAAGATTGTGCGTGCAGCAGCAGGGGCGCTGGCAGTGTTGACCGCAAACAGCGATATCATCTGTAAAAAGATCTCTCAGGTATGAAGAATAGGCTCAGATACCGAAGTAAAACATTAGCCTCAACTGGGTAGGGACAGTGCTTGGTTTCACTGAGAAGATTTAACAAATCCATTAATTGAAGCTAAAACAAAGAATCTATAATACCTGTTATTATTATATACATATCGTTTTCCTCTCATGAATACATAATGTAATCAGCATTGAAATACGGGTAGGAGGATCGCTAAGCCATATCCGCTACTAGCAGTTTCTGTTTCCGTAGTATACTAGTAGCTAGTGTAAACAAACTAACTTATATGTAAAAACTAACACTCTTTGGTTAAAATGCTGCGCCTCCCATGCGATGTGACATTATGCAACCAACTCGACTCGTACAAGTTCTCAGAACTCCTTCTAGCATCATATTCTATAGACCAAATGCTTGGAGAACATTTAACAAAATTTTATATTGATACATCATTGTTTTGTAAATCTGTGTGTTAGCATGAACTGTTTAAAAATATGAATACATATTTGGCTTTTAATTTGTTTAAGAAATGTTGACAATTAGAGTATTATCATTAATTGTTTACAAATATTAAAAGATTTGGCATTTAAATCGTCTAAGGAATATTGGATATTGGTGTAATAAGCATTAATTGTTTACAAATTTCTATACTCTGAGCAATTTCATAGTATAATAAATATTAATAATCATTCACAGACTGTGAACCTATACATGGATAGTTAATGCTAATCCATTAACTGAACAGAGCGTTCTCAGGACAGCACGCTCGACTATTTATACCACTTTGATAATATACATATTCTGTCAGTGACCTTACATAATGACCCTGCAGACATGTGTGAAGTTTCAATTGAATATCTGTAGTAGTTACAGAGATATGTACAAACCTTAACCTGAATTTTCTAAGTACAAAAAGGGCCATAATTCTGCTAAAATGCTGGTCACAGTTAAGGGCCTTGACCAGTGACCTTATATAATGACCCTGAAGACATGGGTGAAGAGTTAATTGAATATCTGTAGTAGATATAGAGATTTTGTTGCATGCATACTTTAACAGAGCATTACGTCGATGCTGACGTACAGGTGAGTAGAATTGCTCTGACTATTCAGTGAATAGTCGAGCTAAAAATCTTCGAGTAATATTGACAATAAATGTTTTCCCTGCAGGTGACCAAATGGGATGAGATACTGATGTCAGTAGTTGTGAATGAGAATCGAGATATTCAGCACCGCGGCTGTTATGTCGTGAGAAACATCGTACAGGCCAGCAAAGAGATAGCTGAGAAAATATTTGCCGGACAGGTGAGAAATGAACGTCACTTAAAGGCGACTTTGTCCCATAAAAATTCATTGAAGGGTATGTAGTATTATTTAAACTGCACCTTCGTCCCTTAGATTTTCATCAAAATTATGTCTGGCCCTAAATTTGTCATTACTAAATGCTTTAACATGTAACCTAATACTATTTAATATTTTAATACTTGACCAAGTAATGGAACAAATCTAAAGTAAACAAATTAAATCTAGGATCTTATAAATAACTTGACAATAAAAATGGAACCATGTTTGTGTAGAATTGTAAGTACACTGTAGTAAAAATGGCTAAAAATGAAGAATTGTGTTCATTTATATACACCGTCACCACTTTGCACTAATTGTACACATAATTTGAACTAAATGTCAGGGAAAATCACATTCTGGTCAGAGAAAATCAGGGAAACATCAGAGATTGGCCTATTAAACACTGATTTGTCATTCTGATGTGGTATATTAAACCATGCATAAGCTAACGCCCTCGTGTTTTAATTCATATGCGTCAGAACTCCAAATCGTTTCTTATTAGCTGATAAACAACTCTTAATGGTAAATTTTTTCTTAATTAGATCTATTAAAGTAATGCTTTTGTGTAATATTTCAGTTCATGGAGGTCCTGATGGCTATTTCCATCCTGAGCGAACCAGAGAGAGCCGGTGCGAAGGAATGCTGTTTGGAGGCTTTGAAAATGGCAGAGGAATACAACATCATACAGAAAAACCCCGGCCAATTATGAGCAGCGCGTGTGACTTTCTTAACTTTTGGTTCCACAATGAAAATGTCTTGTCCTGAAAATTGGTCTTGATCTTAAATATAAGCCAATGAACATTAAAGGCCATATATAAGCGATTGGTTAAGATTTTAAGTTAAACTTGCTGAAAGAATACTACATACTGTAAAATGATTTTATTTTGCCATGTCTAAATGTTGCACACTCATGAAAAACGGCCTATTTGCGTGGTCTAAAAATTCTGCATTGTTAATTTTAATGTGTACATTTTATGAATCATGTAAAAAGACAGTATTATTTGACAAAAAAAAAGTATGTATTCAATAACATTTGTCATTTTCTGAATGATAAGTAATAAATTAAAACATTTAATCAAAGTAAATAGACATCACGCATTCAAAGAGTACCATAGATTGATAGCTTTATGTACATCTGTTTTATTAAATACATGTTTATCAATGAACGACAAATTTACATGTGGTCTACAATTCGCGCTACTGCCGCACAGTGCGCAAAATTTAGACCACTGCAAAATAAAATGATTTTACAGAAATTGTATAATTAATATAACCTAGATCTTTTTAGCTCATCTGAGCACAACGTACTCATGGTGAGCTTTTGTCCGTTGTGCGTCTTGAATCGTTCGTTGACAACATTTACCTTGTGAACATGGAACTTGCTCAGAACATTTGTCCCAATGATATCTCGGCCGAGTTCGAAACTGGGTCATGTGGGGTCAAAAACTAGGTCACTAGGTCAAATTGAAGAAAAAGCTTGTGAACACTTCAGAAGTCACATTTTTGGCCCAATCAACATGAACCTTGCTCGAACATTTGTTCTAATGATATCTCGGCCGAGTTCGAAAATGGTTCCGGTCCTTTGAAGAACATGGCCGCCAGGGGGTTGGGGGAGCAGTTTTCCTTATATGGCTATAGGAAAAGCTTGTGAACACTCTCGAAGTCACATTTGTTGCCCAATCAACATGAAATTTGCTCAGAACCTTTGTTCTTATGATGGCCGCCAGGGGGTGGGAGCCTTATATGGCTATTTTGCCCAATCAACATGAAACTTGCTCAGAACCTTGGTTCTTATGATATCTTGGCCAAGCTCGAAAACTGTTCCGGTCTGTCAATAAATAGGGGGTGGGGGCCACAGTTTTCCTATTTGGGCCATAGAAAAAGCTTTTTAACACTCTGGAAGTCACATTTTTTGCCCAATCAACATGAAACTTGCTCAGAACATTTGTTCATATTATATCTTGGCTGAGTAAGAAAATGGTTCTGGTCCGTTGAAAAACATGGCCACCAGGGGACGGGAGGGGGTTCAGTTTTCCTTATATGGATATATTGAAAATTTTAAAAGCTTGTGAACACTCTAGAGGCCACATTTGTATCCCAATCATCATGAAACTTTCTCAGAACATTTGTCACAATGATATCTCAGACAAGTTCGAACCCAGGTCACATGTGGTAAAATACTAGGTCACCAGGACAAATTGAAAAAAAAACAAGCTTGCAAAGAATCTCGAGGCCACATTTTTAGTCGAATCGTCATGTAACTTGCTCAGAACAGTTTAATTCCTTAGCCCCTCAGGTGAGCGACCTAGGGCCTTAGGGCCCACTTGTATCGTTTATTTACCAGTTCAACTGTTTGTTTTTATAAGTGCCTTATTCATGCAATTATCAGGCCTACTCTGCCGATCGCCAAATGGCTATAGAAATCTCCGTTAGGTTACAACTTTTTTGTCTTAAAATCCTTAACGGGCTTAATGCATGTGTGTAGTGTCGTCCCAGATTACTGTGCCGTCTGCACAGGCTAATTCCGGATGACACTTGCCGCCTACAGTGGATTTATCGCACGTTATGTTTTGAAGAGACAACCTTGAAACAGAAAATACCATAAAATCGGACAACACTACGCATGTGCCGTAAGCCCGGTTTTCCCACGACACGCCATATATTTTTTAGCTCACCTGTGCACAAAGTGCTCATGGTGAGCTTTTGTGATCCCCCATTGTCCATCGTCGGTGCGTGCGTCCGTCAACTTTTCTTTCAAACAACATCTCCTCTTAAACCACTTGGCAGATTTTCATCAAACTTCACAGGAATGATCATTGGGTGACCCTCTTTCAAAGTTGTTCAAATCGTTACAGTCCACTGCATATGTAGGTCACCAGAGCTAAAAATAGATCTTAAAAGTGTACACTTTAAAAATCTTCTCTGAAACCGCAGGGCCCAGAGGTATCATATTTGGTATGTAACATCCTATTGTGGTCTTCTACAAAGATTGTTCAAATTATGCCCCTGGGGTCAAAACTGGGCACGCCCTGGGGGTCACATGGTTTATATAGACTTAAAAAGCAAAATGTCTTTAAAAATCTTCCCAGAAACCGCAAGGCCCAGAGGTTTCATATTTGGTATATAACATCCTATAGTGGTCCTCTACAAAGATTGTTCAAATTATGCAACATGGGTCAAAACTGAAAACACCCCAGAGGTCACATGGTTTGAATAAACTTATATAGCAAAATGACTTTAAAATACTTCTCCTATGAAACCGCAAGGCCTAGAGATTACATATTTTGTATGTATCATCGTATAGTGGTCCTCTACAAATAATATTCAAATTATGCCCCTGGGGTCAAAACTGGTCACGCCCCAGGTGCCACATGGTTTATATAGACTTAAATAGCAAAGTGACTTTATAAAAATCTTCTCCTCTGAAACGGCATGGCCACAGCTTTCCTATATTTGTTAAGTAACATTGCATAGTGGTCTTTTCCAAAGATTGTTCAAATTATGCCCCTGGGGTCAAATCTGGCCACACCCCGAGGGGCCACATTGTTTTTCATAGACTTAAATAGCAAAATGATTTTACAAATCTTTACCTGAAACCACAAGGCCCAGAGGTTTGTTCAAGAATGTTCAAATTATGCCCCTGGGATAAAAATAAGCCCCACCTGGGGAATGCAAATTCCAATTGGGTTGCAAGGTCTCAGGTGAGCGTCCTAGGGCCCCCAGGGCCCTCTTGTTGTATGCATGGTGCAATATTTATTGTGTTTGCAGTGTTGGTAGTGTTTCCACCCATTGTAAATATCATTTTTTGTAAAAATACTTAAACATTTTAATATATAACTTTGAATGCCATGGATTGATACATGAAGAAATAAATATTGGAAACTAATCTGTTGTCTTGCATCAGTTCAATGGTATAAGATAAGATTGAATAGTTGGAAACTATTGGACAACAACATTAGGGCCCGTTTTCCTATTGGACAACAACATTAGGGCCCGTTTTCCTATTGGACAACAACATTAGGGCCCGTTTTTCTATTGGACGACAACATTAGGGCCTGTTTTTCTATTGGACGACAACATTAGGGCCCGTTTTTCTATTGGACGACAACATTAGGGCCCGTTTTCACCAACCGATTCTTAGACTAAAACCTTTATAATAAAGAATATTCTTTAAATTGTTCTTTTCTAACAAGGCTGTAAATTTAAATAATTTTAAGTATTTACCGATGCTAATTTTACCATTCCTTATTGAGAACGATTTATTAATGACATAAGCAACATTGGTACCCGGTTTATTTGCAAATGCACAAGTATTATTTCTTAAGTCCAAGTCTATTCTTTATTCTAAGAGTCTAAGAATGGGCTAGTGGATACACAGTTGTTGCTTATGACCATCGCCAATCCACCCATATCACCCAGCCTCACGTTGACCTTGACCAAATTTGGACTTATAATTCAAAAGTGTCATTTCTTGGTTAACTAGAATTTACCGTTTCATAAAGCACCAACATTTCTTACTACAACACTTGGATATTTACACAGTTATTACTTATGACTGTTCCCAATCCACCCATATCACCCAACCTTACTTTGACCTTGACCTAATTTGGATTAAGAAATGGGCTATCCAGCTTCAATGGGGGGGGGGGGCATGTGTGTTTATAAAACACAGAATCTTGTTATCGTATATTTATTTGTATGCGATGGTGAATCAGCATGTACATTAGAGTATATTCCTTTCGTACCATGCGCTTTCGAACATAGATGCTAAAATGCCTGTCGTAAATTAAAAACAGTTTTAAGTCGAATAAACCTCATTAACGTTCATTAGAACTAATGCCAATTTAAGATGTATTCAATTATATTATATGGACTGCGGCTTTAACACCCCTGACTCAGAAATGAATAAACATCAATTGATTATATGTAAATTATAAAGCGTTTGTAACATTTATCGTTGCTATTTCTGGAAAACACCGTAACACATAGTGTACAAAATATACTCTCAACGTAAGGCTGGCTGGCCTTGTGGTTGGTGCGTCAAACTTTCGATATGGAGGTCATAGGTTCAAGTCCAAGCATAGGCAAACGTTTTACTTTTAATGTTGTTCTTAATTTGATATTTAGTTTTGGTTATTCCAGATGCTTTAGATTTTGACAATTAAGACTTAATGAAATTTTAAAAAAAATCTGTGAATACGTCCCTTTAACAACTTAAAACTTTCACCCTAGCAATATGACCTCAGAAGTACAACAAACTACCATAAATGTTATTTTGTACTTCTTTCTTTGCTTCCTTCATACAAACAGAAAACCTTCTATAACAGTCTTAGCAAACAGAATTAAATCCTGAATACATACACAGCCCAGTATAGCTTGGAAAGATGAAGCTGACTGCAAACTTTGTGCATAAGTATATCACAACAATGAATATTGGTGAATTAGTTTCCATGAAGAAACTGTGTTTAATCGATGTTTGAGTATTCAACTGAAAATACAGTTACGGTATCAATAAGCATCTGAAACACGTACGCGAACAAAACCGAGAATAAACATATGTAATTAATCAAATTCTTAAATTATGCTAATAAAGTTCATGAAGTCAGGTCAATTTGTCTGATTTATAGTGTTTAAGATCTTTCATGTCGATTCATAGCCAGGCCCCGTGTTCACAAAACAGGTTACACCTGATTTTCAGGTTCAAGAATTAGATGAACTTGAGCCCGATATTTCCGGATCAGGCTCATAAATGATGTTCATGAAAAATTAGGATCAATTTTTAAATATATTATAAAAACGATTATGAACTCGTTATCAGCGTACATTGGCTATCTGATATGAAAATTTTACAAAAATAATATTATTTTATCAAGAAGAAAATGTATTTTAAAAATAAAAAAAGTTTTGATATTCCACTCAGTTGAGCTACAAGATTAAGATCAACTAAGATTGATCTTGATCCTGTAGTGGATCCTTTGTGAACACGAGCCCGATTGCTAAGTGATTATGAGTTCTGATATATCTGCTAAGGTTTCAACAGCACAAAAGAGGAAGTATGACATCCAACAATATTTTTTTTCGTACGCAGCTTGCGTCCCTCTTTAGAACGACAATGTACTGTTGACTTTTAATGGGACCTGTTCACAGACTGGCAAACTGACTAGTTTCAAATTTGTTGTCATAGATCCCAAGAAGAAAAATACATTATATTTACACAAGCAAAATAACACTACTGACACAGAAATATATTGGAAATATGTTCACGAAAAGTCATCAACTGAATTGGATAAAATTATAAAGCGTTTGTAACACTTTTTCATTGGCATTTTGGGAAACACGTGTATCACTTACAGAGTGTTTAAAAGTCACCACCATGTTTGTAAGTCAGCATAGCCGAGTGTTTAGCACGACAGACTTTTGATCCCGGTGGACTAGATTCGAGTCCTGGGGAGGAAATATTTATTAAAAAAAAAAAAAAAAATTATTGTTTTTTCTTTATATAATATTTATTTTTGGTTAGTCTAACTGCTTTAGTTTTTGCAAACAATACATTAAATGAAATTTTTCAAAAATACGAAAATCTGTTAAAGTCCCTTTCAGTCAAGACTCCACAGACTCTGGGCCTGTATTCACAAAGCGTCTTAGTGAACACTTACACAAATTTCTAAAATTCACCAAACTCTTCATTCTGTGGCTGTAAATAAATTTGTCTTGTTACACAAACATGATTTAAGTTTGTTTGTTTTTTTATTTGGATTTTTTGCCGTTTTCAACAGTATTTCAGTCATATCACGGCAGTCAGTTAACCTACTCACACTTTTCCTGGGCAAGCTGGTTTACCGGTACTAAGTACATATACTTATACCAGTTACTGACAACTGCCCTACTTGAATCAGAGGTAGGGGGAGAATGGCCATAGAAATAATTTCATGACCAATCCCCACACAAGTTATGTGGCCGGGCTGGGAATCGAACCCACGATCCTTGGATTTGTAGTCCAGCGCTCTACCGAGCAAGCCGGCCCGGCCAAACATGTTTTAAAGAGTGTATGTATGATCTTACAACAGACATAGTGTCATAAATTAAAACAACCCGATAAAGTTAATTACCATATACTTTCATTTAAAATGGAAGAAAAGTAAATTAGAACCATTGTCGTAAAATGCATACTTGGCTACCTTTTTATCACAAACTAGTTTTCGGCTGTATAGCCGGAAACTCAAATAGATGTATGTGGTTTTAGGTTACCCAATACTAAGAAGCCATTCAAAAGTTGACACTTGTATTCGTTGATTTAATCGATATTTTAGTGTTTCCTTCGACATGTTTATGTTGATCTGTCTGCTTACAAGATACATGGTCACTTTCATTATTATTCATTTTATTTATTTTGAAAATAATTGATATGAAAGATCCAAGATACACATTTTATACTAGATCTAGTTAATTTTGTTGAGATGTTGCGTATTTGACACTTTCATGAACAGAAATCATTAAAATTCAAATTAAGAAAGTTTGATCTCAAATTTTCACATATGAAGATATGTACAGCTCATGTTAAGATTTTCCTCAGGAGCTTTGCGAATAGTGGCCTGGGCTGGTATTCACAAAGCTCCTAAAGGAAATCTTACATTGTACTTAAGTGAACATTTTAGATCAAATTTTCTATGTGAAATTCAATGATTTCTGTTCAAAGGTTACCATACTAAACAAATAAGCAATATTTACAAGTTTACAACATTTTAATGTTAAAAGACCTATACATGAAACAGCCAGAGAGGAATTTTATGAATTTAAGGAATTTACATGTTTTCCCTAAGGAACTTTGTGAATACGGGCCCTGGTGTTGAATTCCAGTATTAATATATTAGGGGCATCGTGGGAAAACCGGACTTAATGCATGTGCATCAAGTGTTGTCCCGGATTAGCCTGTGCAGTCTGCACAGGCTAATCCGGGACGGCACTTTCCACTTTTTTGGTATTTTCTGTTTCAAGGAAGTCTCTTCTAAACATAAATTCACTGTAGGCGGAAAGTGCCGTCCTGGATTAGCCTGTGCGGACTGCACAGGCTAATCCGGGACGACACTTTACGCACATGCATTAAGACCGGTTTTCTCACGACGTGCCACATATTATCCTTAGGCTTAAATATAGATTTTTATTCAGCATTAATTCCATGTTTGCCCCACATTCTGCCTAGTGTTCACTTATTATCAACTTATTATTAACTACTTTTTACTGTAATGTAATTGGATTCACTAATTTATATGTAGTTTTAAAAATAATACCTTACAAAAAATCGGAACTTGAATGAAAAGAATTAAGATGTTTCTGGAATATTGCCCCAGACTACTATTAACATGATTTTTTTCTTGATCTTGTCTGTATGGGAGCGTCTCGGAGAGGTATCGCTGTAGTTTCTATGACACGCTCTGAAAAGAGACAAACACACTTCAACAACGATATACCTGCTCCACAGCAGGGCACTTATTCACCAACCCTTCTTAGACTCAAGACATATAAATGTGGCGCGTCATGGGAAAGCCGGACTGAATGCATGTGCGTCAAGTGTCGTCCCGGGTTAGCCTGTGCAGTCCGCACAGGCTAATCCAGGACGGCACTTTCCGCTTTTGTGGTATTTTCTGTTTCAAGAAAGTCTCTTCTAAACACAAATTCACTGTAGGCGGAAAGTGCCGTCCTGGATTAGCCTGTGCGGACTGCACAGGCTAATCTGAGACGACACTACGCACATGCATTAAGACCGGTTTTTCCACGACGCGTCTCAAATAAAGAATATTCTTGTTACTGTTCTGTTCTATTAAGGCTGTTATTTGGAATCTTACTTGTCATTTGCCGACTCAAATTATAGCATTCTTTATTAAGAACAATTTGCTAATGACACAAGCAACATTTGAACCAGTATATTTGCCAATGCAAAAGTTTTTTTTCTTGAGTCTAAGTCTATTCTTAATTCTGAGAATAGGTAGATCAAAACAGGCCCAGCAGGGCTGGTACACATATTTATAAAGACTATTGGTAGAAAATTAAGAAAAATCATCAAAATTCTGAAATTTTAAAATATGCTGTTCTGACAAAGAAATGCATTGTTTCAAGATTTTGACACAGGAACTGCATCATGCTTCAAAATGTAATAATACAGTCGACCCTCTTTACGACATTCGTTATAACGGAATATTCGATTTAGGACACAAATTGTTGGGAACGGATTATTTTCCAGTAAACTGGTACCCGTTATAATGGAACATTCGGTTTCTGACTCTGATGCAAAATATGTGGGAATCAATCAATAGAATGTGCACTAATCCGAATCTTTATTCGACATTCAGAACCAAGGGCGCTCAAAATGTGTTAATTTGTCAGAGGTCCTAAGGATTTGCATAATCAAGTGTTATCAGCAGGTGTCACCTGATAAGCCGGATATACAATAAAGATGTGATAATCAGTTTTACAGCGTAAACTGAATTGACATAATGGAGAATACCACACAATTACCATAAATGTTGATATAATGGATATTTTTTAATTAAATGGAATTAAATTAAAAAACAAAACAATTTTTATTCCAACTTACCTCCGTGAAAATAATAAGAAATGCTTTTTTTATGGTGCTGAAAATAGTAAAACATGTCCACAAAATCAGAATGTCTGAATGATCTGTTAATCTTCTTGAATTATTTTACCTATATTCTATAATTATATTGGCGAAATTCGCTATAACCGATATTCGATATAACAACATTTTTAACGAGAATGGATTGTGTCTTTGTAACGAGGGATAACTGTATTTTCTATTATTTGTTCATGCACAAGTACTTATTTCAAATGTTCCTTTCACTTGCCAGGTTTGTAGTCCAGATCTTTATCATCCATGTCGCTTTGTTCTTCTTCCTCTTCTTCATTTTCATCACCACCTTCATCTTCATCATCATCTTCATTATTTCCTTTATCATCAAATTTTCTCTTTCTTTTTGCACTTGGTTCACTACTCATTAAAGAAGGCCTTCCAAAGTGTTGCCTGTATCTTCTGCTCTCATTTTCTAACATTTCCTCATCGTCTGCTTCGGTCTTTATCTGTATACTAGGCATTTTCTGACATTTCTTAGTTTTTTTACTAAACAAATTAACCTTCAAACGACTGTCATACTTATTTGTCCCAGACACTACTGATGTCTGAGTTGATTTACAACTAAGTTCTTCCTCTTTTATTATGTTGTCAATTATGCTATCAATATGGCCCATTGTACCACTCGCTTTAGTAGCTACGTTTTCTGCTTCTTCTTTGACAATGTCATCAACCTTTCCCATTGGTATGTAACTTGGTTTGCCACCAACAGTTTCCACACTACTACTGCCTTTGCGATCTTGAGATATTGTTTTTCCAAGAAGCGACTGATGCAATTTCGGGTCCACATGACCCGAAATCGCTGATATATACAGTTTCCAAGGTAACTGGTCTCTGTCCGGTTCCTTTAAGATGTCCTTCAGCGAGTCTGACTGGGTACCAGTATTATAGTTCTGCACTTCTTCATCTGTTTCTGTCTCTGATCCAGAACTTTCCATGCACGGTTCAGAGTCTGCCAGTTCCTCTGGAAAATGAAACAATGTGAAATTTCCTTGACAATACCTTGGGTCGTATTCCTGGGGTCGTATTCCTGGGGCAGTATTCCGGAAGCATCTTAAGTGCACTTAAAATGAGGCACGTCGTGGGAAAACCGGTCTTAATGCATGTGCGTAAAGTGTCGTTCCGGATTAGCCTGTGCAGTCCGCACAGGCTAATCCAGGACGGCACTTTCTGCCGACAGAGGATTTATGTTTAGAAGAGACTTCCTTGAAACAGAAAATACCATAAAAGCGGAAAGTGACGTCCTGGATTAGCCTGTGCAGACGCTAATCCGGGACGTCACTTTCCGCACATGCATTAAGGCCAGTTTTCTAACGACGCGCCACAAATATATTCACCTAAGTTGAAAATTTCAAACTGTTATATTTTAAAAACAGCATATAATTTCGCAATTCTTTTTATGTTTACATGAACAAACATTAATACTACAGGTGATATTTAATAAACGGTAAGCACAGTGCACTGAACAAAAGAAATAATGAGTTAAATGAAATGTTGATTTAAAGGTTAAGAATAAGAGATTACTTAAGATGTTTCTGGAATATGGCCCCAGATACATCGTCGACTTAAGTAGTATTTTATCAATATCTTTGTAATTCAAAATTTAATTTTATTTTCATTTCGTGTGCACAGTGCATTATGCTTACTACGTATTAACTAGATCTATCAGCTATTTTATTAACGATTGTTATTTTTTCTGTAAAGGGATTCACATTCTATAGCCAGTTTTAAAAGTATAACAATTTGATGTTTTTAACTTAAGTGAAAATATTTTACGATGAACTTACGATGTTCTGGGGCCATATTCCAGAAACATCTTTAGTTTATCTTAAAATATTTTCACTTAAGTTCTAATTTTTGTAAGTTAATAGTTTTAAAACTACACATAAATTAATGATTCCGATTAAAGTTAGACATAAGTAGTTAATAAAAAGTTGATCATTAGTGAAAACATAGCACAATTTCGTATGTACATGGAATAAAATGCTTAAGAAAAATGACGATTTGAAGGCTAAGGATAAGATTTCACTTAAGATGTTTCTGGAATACGACCCCTGGAATATAACCCTAAGGCCCATTCACAAAGCTCCTAGGGAAAACTTAAATTCATCAAATTCCTTAAGTGTGTGACTCTTGCATGTATAGGTCTTTTTACATTAAAATGTTTCAAAACTAGTAAATATTTCTCAGATGTTTAGTATTTTGCCCGTTTGCAAACTAAAATCGTAAGATTTCACATAGACAATTTGATCTGAAATTCCCACTTAAGTTAATATTTCTTAAGGAGCTTTGTAAATACCAGCCAAGTGCATAAAAATTGGAATAACAGTTGTTAATAGAGTTATTCTAAAAAGTATTTTATCCCATCATCACGCCTGCATTGACGAAATAAAGGCCCGTGGAATAAACTTAGCTGTATTCCACCCTGTTGAATACAGCAAACATGCGCATTATAATGACGTCATTTTGTTTATTTTCGTGACGTCATTCGATATTTTTCGTGTTATTTAGTGATTTTCTTTCATTTATTTTCAACATAAAGACACATAAAGACAAAAAATGATGGGGTAAATAGAATACCAGGTAAGTGTTAAATACAGAGATACATTTATTTACTTGGCAAGGCTCGTGGTTTAGGTTTTCTAAGCCTCGCTACAAAAACTTACCTGTATTCAACGCTAACCTAGTGTGCTCTGTATGGTATTGAAACAAATCAAACAAACTGAAAACAAATGAAAAGACTATGTTTAAATATTAAAGAAAATCTGTTTAAAAATCATAAAAAAGCCTTTTTGTAAAATTATGATTATCATGGCAATGTGTTTAAAAAGCGAAAAAGAAACCTGAGCCCGTATTCACCAATCTTTTCTTAGACTTAAGACTAAGAATTAAGATTATTTTTGAATTTTTTATTTTCTATGAGTTCTGTAAATTTCAATCTTGTTAGGACATAAGCAACATTGGGACCCAGAATATTTGCAAATGCAGAAGTATATTTTCTCAAGTCCTAGTCTGTTCTTTATTTTTAAATCTAAGAATAGGACTGGTTGGTGAATATGGCTCCGACTCAAATTTTAATAGCTTCAAATGTAAGATTTCTTCGGGTAAAAAGTTGGTTTAATTTAAATAACTCTATGTTTGTGTCATACAATTTAGGATGAATGTGATTATTGTGTGACTTTCATAATGGTCGATTCGCTACTTTAGGATGAATGTGATTATTGTGTGACTTTCATAATGGTCGATTGGCTACTTTAGGATGAATGTGATTATTGTGTGACTTTCATAATGGTCGATTGGCTACTTTAGGATGAATGCGATTATTGTGTGACTTTCATAATGGTCGATTGGCTACTTTAGGCTGAATGTGATTATTGTGTGACTTTCATAATGGTCGGTTCGCTACTTTAGGATGAATGTGATTATTGTGTGACTTTCATAATGGTCGATTGGCTACTTTAGGATGAATGTGATTATTGTGCAACTTTCATAATGGTCGATTCGCTACTTTAGGATGAATGCGATTATTGTGTGACTCATAATGGTCGATTCGCTACTTTAGGCTGAATGCGATTATTGTGTGACTTTCATAATGGTCGATTGGCTACTTTAGGATGAATGTGATTATTGTGTGACTTTCATAATGGTCGATTGGCTACTTTAGGATGAATGTGATTATTGTGTGACTTTCATAATGGTCGATTGGCTACTTTAGGATGAATGCGATTATTGTGTGACTTTCATAATGGTCGATTTGCTACTTTAGGATGAATGTGATTATTGTGTGACTTTCATAATGGTCGATTCGCTACTTTAGGATGAATGCGATTATTGTGTGACTTTCATAATGGTCGATTCGCTACTTTAGGATGAATGTGATTATTGTGTGACTTTCATAATGGTCGATTCGCTACTTTAGGATGAATGTGATTATTGTGTGACTTTCATAATGGTCGATTCGCTACTTTAGGATGAATGTGATTATTGTGTGACTTTCATAATGGTCGATTGGCTACTTTAGGATGAATGTGATTATTGTGTGACTTTCATAATGGTCGATTGGCTACTTTAGGATGAATGTGATTATTGTGTGACTGTCATAATGGTCGATTCGCTACTTTAGGATGAATGCGATTATTGTGTGACTTTCATAATGGTCGATTGGCTACTTTAGGATGAATGCGATTATTGTGTGACTTTCATAATGGTCGATTGGCTACTTTAGGATGAATGTGATTATTGTGTGACTTTCATAATGGTCGATTCGCTACTTTAGGATGAATGTGATTATTGTGTGACTTTCATAATGGTCGATTGGCTACTTTAGGATGAATGCGATTATTGTGTGACTTTCATAATGGTCGATTGGCTACTTTAGGATGAATGTGATTATTGTGTGACTTTCATAATGGTCGATTGGCTACTTTAGGATGAACGTGATTATTGTGTGACTTTCATAATGGTCGATTGGCTACTTTAGGATGAATGTGATTATTGTGTGACTTTCATAATGGTCGATTCGCTACTTTAGGATGAATGTGATTATTGTGTGACTTTCATAATGGTCGATTGGCTACTTTAGGATGAATGTGATTATTGTGTGACTTTCATAATGGTCGATTGGCTACTTTAGGATGAATGTGATTATTGTGTGACTTTCATAATGGTCGATTGGCTACTTTAGGATGAATGTGATTATTGTGTGACTTTCATAATGGTCGATTGGCTACTTTAGGATGAATGTGATTATTGTGTGACTTTCATAATGGTCGATTCGCTACTTTAGGATGAATGTGATTATTGTGTGACTTTCATAATGGTCGATTCGCTACTTTAGGATGAATGTGATTATTGTGTGACTTTCATAATGGTCGATTCGCTACTTTAGGATGAATGCGATTATTGTGTGACTTTCATAATGGTCGATTTGCTACTTTAGGATGAATGTGATTATTGTGTGACTTTCATAATGGTTGATTTGCTACTTTAGGATGAATGTGATTATTGTGTGACTTTCATAATGGTCGATTGGCTACTTTAGGATGAATGTGATTATTGTGTGACTTTCATAATGGTCGATTGGCTACTTTAGGATGAATGTGATTATTGTGTGACTTTCATAATGGTCGATTGGCTACTTTAGGATGAATGTGATTATTGTGTGACTTTCATAATGGTCGATTGGCTACTTTAGGATGAATGTGATTATTGTGTGACTTTCATAATGGTCGATTGGCTACTTTAGGATGAATGTGATTATTGTGTGACTTTCATAATGGTTGATTTGCTACTTTAGGATGAATGCGATTATTGTGTGACTTTCATAATGGTTGATTCGCTACTTTAGGATGAATGTGATTATTGTGTGACTTTCATAATGGTCGATTCGCTACTTTAGGATGAATGCGATTATTGTGTGACTCTCATAATGGTCGATTTGCTACTTTAGGCTGAATGTGATTATTGTGTGACTTTCATAATGGTCGATTTGCTATTGGGATTCCTTTCTTGGGTTCAAGTCTGAAATTTAGACTTAGAATGTTTGTGAATACGAGTTAATTTAATTTATGATGCACTGTTTCCAACTTTTTCATTTTTATAAAAAGTTGGTAACATTGATTTGGTTTTTAACATTCCATTATGTTTCAATTTACGTAATCCGATAATAGATTTTGAGCAGCATAAAAACAAGTTCATCACTTGATATGTAAACATAAAATCAATGACGTGGTCTTGCCGTATGACGTCATCTAATATTACCCACAAACTTGAAGAAATTTGAGCAAGTTAAAGGCAGTGTTAGCTCACATTTATTTTTTAATGAGATAACACATTTCTCATTACGTGTTCACTGTTTTGTGACAGAAAATAGTAAGTAAAGAAGCCATTTAAATTAAAATGTGTTAATTAAATTCCGTCAGTTGCATTTTTAGTGTTTTATCCAGGACGGCAGAGGGGCATGGCGCAATATATTTGAAAAGGACATTTTAGCGCGCTGTGACCTTTTAAAAGGGCACATGTGTTTCAGTATATTAGCTTTGAGTATCATAATATAATTAACTATTCATTTAAGTGATTTTCAAATGCACACATACACCTTTGCCAAAACAGACAGAAATTTCAGAACAAATGTTTTATTATGAGTTATATATGTTTATGCAATAAACAGTATAGCAAAACTTTAACAGAATACATCTACAAAAATAGAAATCTGTAATATAAATCAAAAATAGAATCTGTAATGAAAACTTCTGCGTGGGTCCATCTTAAATGACACGTCCGCGGATATTAAGTAGGGGCTAGTATTTTCTTCACATTTGGGGCCCAAACTGTGTTGACAGGTAAGTCATATCTGACACGCATACCAATATACAACTTGTTTCCCTTTCACACCTGAAGTCTCCATACAGAGAACCCCACTATTTGCCTCGAAGTTAAGCTACTAAAGGTTTTGTCAATTAAGTACATTTAAATAAAAATAGTATATCACCTAAATGTATTTTAGTTTCTACACATGCATACTTAAAGTCCATCTCTCAGGTGTCAATATTTGTAATTTTACATTTTCGCAGCGCTAAAAGTATTTGCCAATTGAAACAATGAATCGTATTAATTAAAAAAATCAATCCGTAACGAACACGGTTAGTAGGAGCGGGAATGTCAAATCTACGAGTTGACCTTATGTGTGTTAATCGAATACGCATCATCAATTAGGCCGAAATGTCACCACTTTAGTCGGATTAAGAATCAGGTTCAAGAATCAAGCTGACAATAGTACAGTAATCGCTTAAATAAAATCGCTTAGAAATTTCTATAGGCAATAAATCGAGCACAGTAATCGTTGTAATCAAATCGATTCGAAATGCATGTATGCAATAAATCGAGCACAGTCAGAGTGACATTAACAGAAAACAGCGGGTGCCCTTTTCGCAGACATAGGGCGGATAAAAGTGGTCAAGAGCCAATTAAGATTGTTATCGATTAGGGCGAGTGGCGGCTTTTGCCTTTGAAAAGGGCAAGTGGTGCTTCAAAAAAAGGGCATGGCGCCGCGCCGCGCAAAAAGGGCCTGGATAAAACACTACATATTATGCACATGCGCAGACTCAAATGCATAACATCCACGAACTTACAAAAGAGGCTACTTAACTGTTACTGGATTCACTCATGGGTATGTAGTTCTAAGAATATTACCTTACAAAAATTGGAACTTAAGTGAAAATATTTTAAGGCAAACTAAAGATATTTCTGGAATATGACCCCAGACTACACCGGATGAAAGATAACAACAGGTTATGAAAATCCGCGAAAAGCCATTTTTTTTAAAATTATGATCATTATGGCAATGTGTTTTAAACAAGAGCACCGCTGGACTCTCGACTTTCTCATATTTGATAGTACTCTAGGCTTTTGTTTATAGAATAAGTTTATCAATGTCATAAAGTATTTTGAATTTCAAGTCAATACCTCTGATAGATATTGAGAAATTTGACCTAAAGCAAAAATATTTAAGTTGAAAAAAAGGGCAATAACTCCACCAAAATCATTGATATTGTTACCTCATCTTGTCTACAGAATGGGTTCATAACTGTGATCAAACATGTTGTGTTTCAAGTCAATACCTCTTATATATATTTTGAAATTTGACCTAAAGCAAAATTTCAAAGTTGAAAAAAGGGCAATTACTCAAGCAAAATCCTTCATAGAAATACGTCCTCTTGTATACAGAATAAGTTCATCACTGTGATCAAGTACTTTGAGTTCAGGTCAATACCTAATATAGGTAATGAGAAATTTGACCTAAAAGAAAAAATTTAAGTTGAAAAAAGGGTAATAACTCCAACAAAAACCTTAAAAGAAATACATCCTCTTGTCTGCAGAATGTTGTTAGCACTATAAACAAGTACATTGAGTTTCAATTTAATGTCTTTGATAGTTATTGAGAAATTTTATATTTACCAAAAAATTGTCAAAATATGCTAAGTTGTAAGTCCAAACAAGGGCAGAAAACTCTGGAATTACAAATCACAGGGTTACCTGCCTTGTTGTGATGGAGTACCCTTTTGATAGTGAACAAGTATTGAAAGTTTCAAATGGATACCTTTCAAAGTTTGATAGTTTTTGAGAAATGGACTCGAACGCAGACGCTGACGACAGGGCGACCACAATAGCTCCACTGTTTTTTCTTCGAAAAGTCGAGCTAAAAAATGAAAAAGAAACCAGACTACACTGGATGAATGATAACAAGAGGTTGCAGCATGTATCTTTTACCAACTCTTTTACTTACTCACCCTCACAGTATCTCAGGAAATCGTAGAGTATCTGAGTGTTTTCCTCGATAAATTCATCGCCCCTCTGGGTACCCATGTGTCCAACAAAGCCATTATTTGGGTTCACTGTGACCACGAAACACTGTTCACCTAACTCCAACAGCTTCCACACTGGAAAAAACGAATTGGGAAAAATTACAAAAAAAACACACTATATTACTAGTACTACAACAAACACCCACACAAAACTTGAAAGAAATGAATTTGTTTTTCATATTGTCATCTGTGAATTTCATGAGAAAATCCAAGTTGGAACATCAATAACTTTTAAAAACTACTCTTTTTTAAAATAACTAATTTTCTATTTAGAGTTGTTTATCGGCTAATAAAAAAACGATTTGGAGTTCTGATGCGTATGAATTAAACCACAAGAGCGTTAGCATGAGTGCTTTAATATACCGCATCAGAACGATACCTGCAATATGTACTAGTTAAAAAAGGTCTAGTTTTTTTACAAGCGATTCATTTAGCTTAAATCTGTGGCAAATCATTAACATGACACAAATGATTTCATAATTCAAATTCTGAAAAAAAATTCTCATCACTATTTAGTCAATATATTTGACGTTTTTCAATCATTTATAATCCAGTACTTACAAGATTTTTCATGGTACGTTTGATATCCCATCGCAGGGCTGACTTCTGAACACTCAGTGTTTCTCCCCAAGAATTACTGCTCATTGTAAAAAAAGAAATATATTTAGGTACGTACAAAGTTTAGGCTTATTTTAACATAAATCAGTGGCATTTTATAGGTCATAATGCATTTTGTTTATATTCATACCTGATGAAGACTATTAAAGTCCAAACGCGTAGTGAATTGGAGTTTGTACTTTTTTAAATCATTTGGATATTTTATATAGAGCAGAATATGAAATATGAATACAAAATTATAAAATATGAAAAAAAAATCAAGACAAATAAAGTACAAGTAAAAGTCATATTAATTTTATTATTAACGTTTAAACTATCACGGAATCCGAAAGGTGTTTTTATTCTTAATTTAATTCAATTAATTAATGAGTTGAAACTAATTAAATTCTTAAATATAGCATGGCTACATGATTTTTTGGGGATGTTTTGATCATGAATCCCAATCTATTTCCTAGAAGGTACATGTTTTCTGATTACAAAACTGAAATGATCATGACAATATCTTACTTGGAAGTGAAGTTATGACAATTTTTGTAGAGCACCCGTCAAAGTGCAATAAAACGTTATACAAGAAAAAAACATGAAAAGTCAGCCCAACTATGAATTTGTGTTTATAAAGCTAACAGCTATGGGGGGAAATGTATTTTTTTAAATGGTGCATGTTTTCTGATTACAAAACTGAAATAAAATCATAATTATCTCACTTAGAAGTGTTGTTATGACTATTTTTGTACACCACCCGTAAGGCTACAATAAGACGCAAATTGGGAAAATACATGAAAAATTAAGACTACTGTCATTTTTTTCATTATTAAGACAAAACACTTTGCCAAAATGTAATTTGTAAAGGTGCATGTTTCCTGATTACAAAACTGAAATAAATTTCATTTATCTCACATAGAAGTGTTGTTATGACTATTTTTGTACATCATCCGTAAAGGTGCAATAAATGTAATGCAAACAACATAAACAGTAATACCAACTATGAATTTTTATTATTAGGCTGAATACATAATGTCCATGTGTGCAGCCTAATTTTAAATACTAGTTGGTATGATTGTTCATGTTTCTTGCATTACATTTTATTGATAGTTTTATAAAAATCAACTGTTCTTTATGTGACTTGTTTTGCCGCAATGATTTTTACATACAAAAATGATATATAGTCAACAATTATTATGCCCCAATTTAGTTCTTAACCATACTCTAAAGATATGTGTAAAACGGTGTATATTTCAGCAATAGGAAAATTTATAGCGATTGCTCGTAAATATCCTCTTTAACATTAATTGAAATACCGGACTGACAAATGTACGAACCGACTGGGTACGAATTGTTTCGACGTAATTGGTTGTATAATTCAAATAATTAAACAATTGACAACGCATATGCCCTTGTTTAACATATAGGATCCATCTTAATACATGCAATATATCCCTACTAGTGTGTTGACAGCAAATATATCTCAAATATTGATATTTTTTCCGTATTGTTATTCGTACACACCTACGCCATCTTAGAATTGCGTTCAGTTTAACATGGGTTTGGAAAAGACCCATAAACAATAACTTTGCTGTGAAATTCATTCTAAAGAAAGGTAGCATTTAATAAAAAACAAATTCATTGTTAAATATGTAGACTGAAATCCAGCGAAATCCTCTTTTTTTTAAAGAAATATTGGATTTTATACTTTTTCAGCGGAATTTTCGTATCTAAAATAATACTCACGTGGATTGTTTTATGGTTTTCCCCCGTTTTTCATCATCGTATTACTACATGCAAAGTAGATTGGTTCCATAAATTTACGTTTTATATGAGTGTAAGACCGAAATAAAATGGTCCCATCGTTGGGCCGCTTTTCGCCACTAATTAATATTCATGAGCTTCCTTTAAGGGAAACTACTCTCGCTGCTTTGGCATTGCTATTAAATGTCATCCCATTATTGCATTGCCATTGAATTACATTAAGTTATGAGACAATTTAGATTTTTCTTTAATCAATAGCATACTTAAACTAGTTAAAGTCTTGTAATAAAATATCATACCTGAATAAAGGATTACTTAACATCATAATGAAATTTACACCAAAACGAGAACTACCCTTTCACTGGCAATTTTGTTTATAAGGGAGAGAACCCCGATGCAAACATGATTTTTTCTGAAGGGGGAGTAACTGCGATGATACGAAAACGGCAGCCGTTACAGAAATTTACGTTATTAATCGCAATTTGTATTTTAAATAATCATTTTTGATGCATGATAGTAAGTGTCGTTAGTACCGGGTACATAGAAACACTACACATATGAAAACAATATATTTACACCATACATAGAATGAAATGAAGCAATAATATGCCAACTTTTTGGTCAAAGTACAACACGCCAGGGAATCATTGCAAAAACAACGTTCTTGTTGCGTAGTAATTTCGTCACATATTATTGTGCAATATCTGCAAAATTCTCAGTGGCGAGAAGTTACAATTATCAGAAGAAATGGTCAGTAGAGCTGCAACAATATAGGCTACCAATAAACTGAATTGTATTGCAACATGTTTGTTTTATAGCCTCTAGGCTCTACACCTGCAAGTTCGTGGGTGTTAAGCATTCGACTTTGCGCCTAATTGCGCATAAAACCCACTTGTTTCAATATAAACAAATCACATTAAATCGATATAAATGTAACCAACTATTGTATATGTCAAAATTGCCAATTTATTCGGAAATCCGTAATCTTACTTGAAAATAAACATGACCCAGCATAGACCTAGATCATTTTGAACTTCCTGTAAGGTCGTGGGCAACTTTGATGACGTCATACGAAGAGGCTCTTCCACTGATTTTCGTGTTTTGATATAAATACGACAGTTTGTTAATGTCCTTGTTTGTTTTCTTTGATTTTTTTAATATGAATTTAATACTGATAAAGTGTTTATTAACACGAGGGGTTGATTTCTTTTAACAATTAATTTATTTAAAACACAAATAGCTGAAACAAACTTAAATAACATGGTATATTTATTTTGTCGAAGTTTTTTTTTTTTTTTTTTTAGATTTAAGCATACTTGTGCTCTCATAAGTCAGGCTGTTTCTTCGGCTCACACTTGCATAGAATTCGGACACGCGACGTTGCGTCATTAAAGAGAAAATTACGTCATAATTTTATTCACGAACTTACCGGAGGCCACGAACTTGCCAGATTAGATGCTATCATTGTATGATAAATCTGTATATATAACTCAACACGTTCCGCACTAAAGTTACGGCAACCACTTCTTAATCTATCCATCTTTTATCTTCCATTAAGTCAAACCCCTTTCGAGGACTCGGCGCAGTCAGCCAACAATTTGTAGGATTTAAATAAAATAATGATTGTTTAAACCGCTTTATAAATAGTAACGTTGGAGTATCTACAATTTTAAGAGATAAAAACAGATCCGGGGTATCAACAATGTTAAAAACTTAAAGATAAAAACAGATCTAGTTTACTGTAACATAGGCTACCAACCACATAAAGATAAAAACAGATCTAGTTTACTGTAACATAGATTACCAACCATATACCCTATGTTATGTGATTATGGGGAAATATGTGCAATGCGGCTGACTGCAGCACTGAACGGGATCGGTGGCAGGGAGTTCCAGTGAATTATACAGTTCGAGGGAAGAGTGAGTATTTGTAGTACGTAGTCTGTGTTTGTAGCCTGAATTTTTCTGTATGTGAGAGGATGTTGATCTGTAAATAACCCTGACAGTTCCGCCTTAAATGTATGGCGACCACGTATTCACCGGTACATAATTCTGAAAGTTCCGCCATAAAGGCACGAAAACCTTGTTTTCATCTGTAAACAACTCTGAAAGTTCCGCCTTTAAAGGCACGACAACCATGTTTTCATCTGTACATAACTCTAAAATTATTTCCCCCTTTATAGGCACGACAACCATGTATATTCATCTGTACATAATTCAGAAAATTCCGCCTTAAAGGCATGGGAGACCATGTATTCATCTGTATATAATTCTGAAAGTCCCACCCTAAACGCACGACAACCATGTATAAATCTGTTCATAACTCTGAAAGTTTCGGACTTAAACGCACGACAACCATGTTTTAATCTGTACATACCTCTGAAAGTTCCGCCCTTAACGCCCGACAACCATATATTCATCTGTACATAACTCTGAAAGTTCCGGACTTAAACGCACGAAAATCATGTATTAATCTGTACACAATTATGAAAGTTCCGCCTTAAAGGAACGGCAACCATGTATTAATTTGTACATAAATCTGAAAGTTCCATTCTTAAAGCACGTCAACAATGTATTCATCTATACATAATTCTGAACGTTCCGCCTTAAAGGCACGACAACCATATATTAATCTGTTCACAACCCTGTAAATTCACTCTAAATGCACGGCAACCATGTATTAATCTGTGCATAATTCTGAAAGTTCCGACGAAACGCACGACAACGATGTATTAATCTGTACACAATTCTGATAGTTCCGCCCTAAAGACACGGCAATCAAACATATATCTGTACATAACTCTGAATAATCCGCCCTAAAGACAAGGCAACCATGTGTTAAGCTGTACACAATTATGAAAGTTTCGCCCTAAAGGCAGGGCAATCATACATTAATCTGTATATTACTCTGAAAGTTCCGCCCTAAAGGCAGTGCATACATGTTTTAAACTTTACGTACCTCTGTACGTTCCACTGTAAATGCAATTGAACAATATATTAATCTGTACACAATTCAGAAAGTTCAGCCCTAAAGGTACGGCAACGATACATTAATATGCATAAAACTCAGAAAGTTCCGCCCTGAAGGCACGGCAACCATGTGTTAATCTGTATATAAATCTGAAAGTTCCGCCCTAAAGGCACCGAAACAATGTATTAATCTGTATATAACTCTGAAAGTTCCGCCCTAAAGGCACTTCAACGATGTATTAATCTGTGTATAACTCTCAAAGTTCCGCCCTAAAGGCACTGCAACAATGTACTAATCTGTGTATAACTCTGAAAGTTCCGCCCTAAAGGCACTGCAACAATGTATTAATCTGTACGTTACTCTAAAAGTTCCGCCCTAAAGGCACTGCAACAATGTATTAATCTGTACGTTACTCTAAAAGTTCCGCCCTAAAGGCACTGCAACAATGTATTAATATGTGTATAACTCTGAAAGTTCCGCCCTAAAGGCACTGCAACAATGTATTAATCTGTACGTTACTCTAAAAGTTCCGCCCTAAAGGCACTGCAACAATGTATTAATCTGTACGTTACTCTAAAAGTTCCGCCCTAAAGGCACTGCAACAATGTATTAATCTGTGTATAACTCTGAAAGTTCCGCCCTAAAGGCACTGTAACAATGTATTAATCTGTACGTTACTCTAAAAGTTCCGCCCTAAAGGCACTGCAACAATATATTAATATGTGTATAACTCTGAAAGTTCCGCCCTAAAGGCACTGCAACGATGTATTAATCTGTACGTTACTCTGAAAGTTCCGCCCTAAATGCACGACAACCATGTATTAATCTGTATATAACTCTGAAAGTTCCGCCCTTAACGCCCGACAACCATATATTCATCTGTACATAACTCTGAAAGTTCCGGACTTAAACGCACGAAAATCATATATTAATCTGTACACAATTATGAAAGTTCCGCCTTAAAGGAACGGCATCCATGTATTTAACTGTACATAAATCTGAAAGTTCCATTCTAAAAGCACGTCAACAATGTATTCATCTATTACATAATTTCTGAACGTTCCGCCTTAAAGGCACGACAACCATATATTAATCTGTACACACCCTGTAAATTCAACTGTAAATGCACGGCAACCATGTATTAATCTGTGCATAATTCTGAAAGTTCCGACGAAACGCACGACAACGATGTATTAATCTGTACACAATTCTGATAGTTCCGCCCTAAAGACACGGCAATCAAACATATATCTGTACATAACTCTGAATAATCCGCCCTAAAGACAAGGCAACCATGTGTTAAGCTGTACACAATTATGAAAGTTTCGCCCTAAAGGCAGGGCAATCATACATTAATCTGTATATTACTGTGAAAGTTTCGCCCTAAAGGCAGTGCATACATGTTTTAAACTTTACGTACCTCTGTAAGTTCCACTGTAAATGCAATTGAACAATATATTAATCTGTACACAATTCAGAAAGTTCAGCCCTAAAGGTACGGCAACGATACATTAATATGCATAAAACTCAGAAAGTTCCGCCCTGAAGGCACGGCAACCATGTGTTAATCTGTATATAACTCTGAAAGTTCCGCCCTAAAGGCACCGAAACAATGTATTAATCTGTATATAACTCTGAAAGTTCCGCCCTAAGGCACTTCAACGATGTATTAATCTGTGTATAACTCTCAAAGTTCCGCCCTAAAGGCACTGCAACAATGTATTAATCTGTACGTTACTCTAAAAGTTCCGCCCTAAAGGCACTGCAACAATGTATTAATCTGTACGTTACTCTAAAAGTTCCGCCCTAAAGGCACTGCAACAATGTATTAATCTGTGTATAACTCTAAAAGTTCCGCCCTAAAGGCACTGCAACAATGTATTAATCTGTGTATAACTCTGAAAGTTCCGCCCTAAAGGCACTGCAACAATGTATTAATCTGTGTATAACTCTGAAAGTTCCGCCCTAAATGCACTGCAACAATGTATTAATCTGTTCGTTACTCTAAAAGTTCCGCCCTAAAGGCACTGCAACAATGTATTAATCTGTGTATAACTCTGAAAGTTCCGCCCTAAAGGCACTGCAACGATGTATTAATCTGTACGTTACTCTGAAAGTTCCGCCCTAAATGCACGACAACCATGTATTAATCTGTATATAACTCTGAAAGTTCCGCCCTTAACACCCGACAACCATATATTCATCTGTACATAACTCTGAAAGTTCCGGACTTAAACGCACGAAAATCATATATTAATCTGTACACAATTATGAAAGTTCCGCCTTAAAGGAACGGCAACCATGTATTAATCTGAACATAAATCTGAAAGTTCCATTCTAAAAGCACGTCAACATTGTATTCATCTATACATAATTCTGAACGTTCCGCCTTAAAGGCACGACAACCATATATTAATCTGTACACACCCTGTAAATTCCACTCTAAATGCACGGCAACCATGTATTAATCTGTGCATAATTCTGTAAGTTCCGACGAAACGCACGACAACGATGTATTAATCTGTACACAATTCTGATAGTTCCGACCTAAAGACACGGCAATCAAACATATATCTGTACATAACTCTGAATAATCCGCCCTAAAGACAAGGCAACCATGTATTAAGCTGTACACAATTATGAAAGTTTCGCCTTAAAGGCAGGGCAATCATACATTAATCTGTATATTACTCTGAAAGTTCCGCCCTAAAGGCAGTGCATACATGTTTTAAACTTTACGTACCTCTGTAAGTTCCACTGTAAATGCAATTTAACAATATATTAATCTGTACACAATTCAGAAAGTTCAGCCCTAAAGGTACGGCAACCATACATTAATATGCATAAAACTCAGAAAGTTCCGCCCTGAGGCACGGCAACCATGTGTTAATCTGTATATAACTCTGAAAGTTCCGCCCTAAAGGCACCGAAACAATATAATAATCTGTATATAACTCTGAAAGTTCCACCCTAAAGGCACTTCAACGATGTATTAATCTGTGTATAACTCTCAAAGTTCCGCCCTAAAGGCACTGCAACAATGTACTAATGTGTATAACTCTGAAAGTTCCGCCCTAAAGGCACTGCAACAATGTATTAATCTGTACGTTACTCTAAAAGTTCCGCCCTAAAGGCACTGCAACAATGTATTAATCTTTGTATAACTCTAAAAGTTCCGCCCTAAAGGCACTGCAACAATGTATTAATCTGTGTATAACTCTGAAAGTTCCGCCCTAAAGGCACTGCAACAATGTACTAATCCGTGTATAACTCTGAAAGTTCCGCCCTAAAGGCAGGGCAATCATACATTAATCTGTATATTACTCTGAAAGTTCCGCCCTAAATACACTGCAACAATGTATTAATCTGTACGTTACTCTCAAAGTTCCGCCCTAAAGGCACTGCAACAATGTATTAATCTGTGTATAACTCTAAAAGTTCCGCCCTAAAGGCACTGCAACAATGTATTAATCTGTGTATAACTCTGAAAGTTCCGCCCTAAAGGCACTGCAACAATGTACTAATCTGTGTATAACTTTGAAAGTTCCGCCCTAAAGGCACTGCAACAATGTATTAATCTGTACGGTACTCTAAAAGTTCCGCCCTAAAAGCACTGCAACAATGTATTAATATGTACGTTACTCTAAAAGTTCCGCCCTAAAGGCACTGCAACAATGTATTAATCTGTGTATAACTCTGAAAGTTCCGCCCTAAAGGCACTGCAACAATGTATTAATCTGTGTATAACTCTGAAAGTTCCGCCCTAAAGGCACTACAACAATGTATTAATCTGTGTATAACTCTGAAAGTTCCGCCCTAAAGGCACTGCAACAATGTATTAATCTGTGTATAACTCTGAAAGTTCCACCCTAAAGGCACTGCAACGATGTATTAATCTGTACGTTACTCTGAAAGTTCCGCCCTAAATGCACGACAACCATGTATTCATCTGTACATAACTCTGAAAGTTCCGCCCTAAATGCACGGACACAATGTATTAATCTGTACATAACTCTGAAAACTCCGGACGTAAACTCACTACAACCATGTATTAATATATGTATAACTCTAAAAAAGGCACGTCTGACTTTTAAACCCAAGTTGCTGCCATGAAGGCTGCAGTAAGTACTGTCTGATAGGCAATGCAACAGTGTTTTCATATGGACAACACTTTAGACATGCATTCTTATGAGTATAGAACTCTAATTACAGCCGTGCGTATGTATATAATTCTACTTACTCAAAACAATGTTCTAATATTCAGAACTCAGGTCATAATTCTAACTAAATTTAGATCAAATTTAATGTACTGTAACGTAGTAAGCCAAGTCAAATCAAGTTTATTTGTCACAAACAATTGTACATAGCCAAAACAAACAGACGAATAAGAACACAATGGCTGTGTAAATAAATGCACGTCCCAATGCAATCCATGCGTATAATTTCTTATGTGCGGAGCTTACATTTATAGAACTTTTCAGTTTGGCCAATGGTAACGGCTTTTTGTACGATGCTTTATTAATTGCTTTGGTACTGATGTATATACGTCCCACACATCATCCATGCTTCCATCTGTGTGAACCTAGATTAACTATAAATCAAGATCTATCAGTGATTTTAAAATTTTTGATATACATGGTTTCCTTGAGCTAAATTCTTTAGTCATTCTCAGGTTTTAACATCCCAACAAAGTCCAATCCTCTGCAAGGGAACGACCAGTTGATTTTACGCTCAATTTAGGTTATCGATAAATCATTTTTTTAATAAAAATGTTCAATTTGTAAGATATTTATAAATTCTCGCTTAAAATCACTACATTATTGACGCAACTGCCTAAAAGAATCAGGTGTATTACGGTAGATATGCACTATCATATAATCGCGCTTTGTAGTGAATGAAATCGCCACAAACGTACAACCTGAAATTATTTTAATTTTGACGATATCTTACAATACGAATAATTGTTTATGGATATACTGTCTGTATAGTTTATCAAACATAAACATAAAAAAACCCCATATATTTCGTGTATACAGATTATTTACTTGAATAGAACATAGACTGCCTAGTAAATACGGGGAAGGGGGGCGGGGTTAATTTGACAAAATCCTTGCACTCCCAAGCTATAACACTGGGGTATTACTGAACCGTCATAATGCTGTTCTTTCGGATTAACAAATGCATATAGTCAAATACATTAATAACAACACCATCCGAGGTTTTAGATTTTTTAAAGCATTCTAATGAAAGCTCAACTATAACCTTCCACAATGCTCTACAGCATGAACACTGAAAAGTGAACGTCAGACTGTCTGCATCTATTTTTATATGTATTTGCATTTTCATTAACTAGATATTTACATGAAGAAACAAAATAATCATTTAAAGAACAAAGTTATGAATTATGTTTTAGACAGAGCTTCATATGTACAGGGTATACAAATACATTTTATTGCAAAATTATTTTTATAAAACTAACACATTCAATTTTATTAATAAGACTTGTGTATGGCTACAGCTCAAACTATGTGTCCGGGTAAAGAACATTTACAATATATGACAAAACATCCGTCTCCACTGAAGTAATTAACATAAAACGTGTTACAATAGTTTATATAAACCAAAAATGACAGCATAAATCACGCAAATGATTTCAATACGACATTGACATAAACTTTTGCGCAAACGTCAATTGTAACATCATTTCGAATTAACATTTTGCAATTACATTCAGTCTCGGCCCATATTCACCGGCCGATTATTGGATTTAAGACAAAATAATATTCTTGAATCAGTTCTTTTGTAACAGCGCTATTAATTATACCCCCTTTCGAAGAAGTGGGGGTATATTGCTTTTGCACCTGTCCGTCGGTCGGTCGGTCGGATGGTCGGTCTGTCCGAAGACCATTTCGTTTCCGCACGATATCTAGAGAACGCTTTGACCTACGATCATTTAAGTTGGTATGCTGGTTACTTGGGAAGAAAGGAAGACGCTTATTGATTTTGAGGTCAACAGGTCAACGGTCAAGGTCACCGTTGCTAAAAATAGAAAAACAGTTTCCGTTCAATAAGTTGAGAACGCATCGAGATATTTTAATGAAGCTTCATACATAGATACCTTATATTGAGACCTCGCTTGGGATGGCATCTGGGGTGGGTGGGGTCAAGGTCAAAAAGTCACCGTTACTAAAAATAGGAAAACGGTATCAGCTCAATAACTGGAGAAGCATCGAGATATTTTAATGAAACTTCATACATAGATACCTATATATGGAGACCTAGCTTGTGATTGCATATGGGATGGGTGGAGTCAAGGTCAAGGTCACCGTTGCTAAAAATAGAAAAAACGGTTTCCGCTCCATAACTTCAGAATCCATAACGATATTTTAATGAAACTTCATACGTAGATACCATATATCGAGACCTCTCTTGGGATTTCATATGGGGTGGGTGGGGTCAAGGTCAAGGTTACTATTACTAAATATAGATAAACGGTTTCCGTTCAATAACTTGAGAACGCATCGAGATATTTTAATGAAACTTCATACATATATACCTTATATCCAGACCTCGCTTGGGATTGCATATGGGTGGGCGGGGTCAACGTCACCGTTACTAAAAATAGAAAAACGGTTTCCGCTCAATAACTTCAGAATCCATAACGATATTTTAATGAAACTTCATACGTAGATACCATATATCGAGACCTCTCTTGGGATTTCATATGGGGTGGGTGGGGTCAAGGTCAAGGTTACTATTACTAAATATAGATAAACGGTTTCCGTTCAATAACTTGAGAACGCATCGAGATATTTTAATTACACTTCATACATAGAACCATATATCGAGACCTCGCTTGGGATTGCATATATAGCTATAGGGTGGGTGAGGTCAAGGTCTCCGTTACTAAAAACTGAAAAATGGTTTCCGGTCAATAACTTCAGAATGCATTAAGCTATTTTAATGAAACTTAATACATAAATACCTTGTATCTAGACCACGCTTGAGATTGCATATGGGGTGGGTGAGATCAAGGTCAAGGTCAATGTTACGAAAAATACAAAAACGGTTTCTGCTCAACAAGTATGCCCCCCTTCGAAGAAGTGGGGTTATATTGCTTTCACTTGTCGGTCGGTAGGTCGGTCTGTCCGTAGAACATTTCGTTTCCGCACGATATCTAGAGAACGCTTTGACCTACGATCATTTAAGTTGGTATGCTGGCTACTTGAGAGGAAAGAAAGACGCCTATCAGTTTTGAGATCAACGGGTCAAAAGGCAAGGTGACAGAGGCTTGTAACATGAAAACTGTTTCCTCTGTAGACCATTTCGTTTCCGCATGATATGTAGAATACGCTTTGACCTACGATCATCAAAGTTGGTATGTTGGTTACTCGGGAGGAAAGGAAGACGCCTATCAATTTAGAGGTAAACAGGTCAAAGGTCAAGGTCAGCAGAGCTTGTAACATGAAAACTGTTTCTCCGTAGACCATTTTGTTTCCGCAGGATGTCTAGAGATGTTTTGGCCTATTTGATGTTTAAATCAAATAGAAAACAGGTATGCTTATACAATAGACTGTAAAAATAAATCCATAATTATACTCTATCTTTCTTTCAGCTCTATGTTTACTTTTCAAAGAACCAACTTTAATTTCCTCCCCATGTGTTAATGTGCACATCCATTATTTAAAAAAATCCTTTACAATTACACATATTGACGACTTGACTGCAAGTCGGGGGCATACATGTTTTACAAACATCTCTTGTTTGAATCTAGCTTGGTATTAATTTGAATCTTACTTGGTATTCCAAAAAGTTTAGCAGTCATTATTTAGAACGATTTTTTCATGACTGAAGCGACATTCATTATCACCTCACTAAATTCAAACGCATAAGTATTTTTGCTGAGTCTAAGTATCTTCTTTTCTATTAATTCAACGAATGGATTGGTGAATATTTTTATTTCATTTTCAGACGTCGTATCATAGTGTCATTACACTTACCCACGTGAATTAACATTTAATGACAAAGTTCAACAATTAAACGTAGCTGCAGTTAATTACTTCTAGCAAAAGGTATGTAATCATCTTAAACTAAACCATTCATCAGTTAATTAATTTATGCATCTTTAATTTAGTCGCATTAACTTTTTAAAACGTAACTGCAACAAATGTATCACTTTTAGCAAAAGATATGTTATAATCTGAATACAAGGTATCAATTCATTAAATTTTCATACGTCGTTTATTAGAAGCGTCATTTTCCTTGAGATTGAGATCAATTTATGCTTTTGTAATATAGTTGCGTTTTTTAGTTTTTTCGTCATGACTGCTGACAAGGTTCAACATTTAAACGTAATTGTAATTAATTACTTCTAGCAAAATATGCGTTATGTAACAAAAACACGTGCGTCCCTCTTTCAACCCGCCATATATCTGCTTGTAGTAATATCATATTCGTGCACATGAAGCGCTTTTTAATGAGATTAAAGCAATTGTTGTTTGATATTACTGCGTTACTGCACGTATCATGAAAACAACATTTTGTGGCACGCATGATGAATAACAACAACAACAACAATAACAACAACAAACAACAAAAAGAACAACAATAATAATGCCAGTTAAATGGGTCGTGGACTTTAGTACAAGTTTGGTGCTTCGGGCTTCACGAAAATCAACCAGATGAGGTCATTAAATTCCGTGTGTTTGCTTTATTCAACAGTGTGGAAATACAGCTAAGTTTATCCCACGGGGTGTTATTTCGTCAATGCAGGCTGATGATGGGAACGTCACATATTTCTTATTATTCCTCGTACATTCCTTATACAGCATCGTTTTCCTGATTTGTGTTCAAGCATTAGTTGATTCATAAATCACAAAATTTGTCGATGAAAAAAAAAAATATTGTAATGGAATTAAACGAACATTGTGCACGTTATTCGTGGTGGATGTGATTATTTGCAACTGCATAATGGAAAATTAACACATGATTCCGAATACTGCGTATGTCAAGTTATACAAAACATCAACTCAGAATTTAACTGATAATTTTATGTAAATATCAATAACAACCAAGTGCATGTCATAGTATGTACATATGTCATAATGGAAAACTAATATTACTAATTTCATATTGTCTTACAATTTGTCCGGAGCATATCTTTGTCCAGCATGGACGGATTTGCAAATAACTTTGTCAGAAGTGACACTAATGATGAGATGGAGTGTCGCGGGCAAGAACCAGGTCCCTAATAACACGGTCAAGGTCACAATTCAAGGTCAAAGGACAAATTTAAGAAACCAATCATTTACACTTTGTCCGGAGCATATCTTTGTCCAGCATGGATGGATTTTCAAGTAACCTGGCAGAATGGACAACCATGGTGAGACGTATTGTCGAGGGCAAGAACCAGGTCGCTAGGTCCTAGGTCAAGGTCACAATTCAAGGTCAAATCTAAGAAATCAATCCCAAACACTTTGTCCGGAGCATATCTTTGCCCAGCATGAATGGATTTTCAAATAGCTTGGCCGAAGTGACAAATATGGTGAGGCGGAGTGTCGTGCGCAAGAACCAGGTTCCTATGTCTAAGGTCAAGGTCACAATTCAAGGTCAAAGCGTAGTGGCTGCGTCAACTTTTTGTTTCCGCTCTCTAACTCGAGAACGAATTTAGCTATTGTAATGAAACTTACTACATAGATACCGTATTGCGAGACCTCGATTGGGATTGCATATGGGGTGAATGGGATCAAGGTAAAGGTCACTGTTACTCAAATTAGAAAAACGGTTTTCGCTCATTAACTTCAGAACGCATTGAGATATTTTAAATAAACTTAATACATAGAAACCTTATATCGAGACCTCGCTTGGCATTGCATATGGGGTGGATGGTGTCAAGGTCACTGTTACTTAAAAAAGAAAAACGGTTTTTGCTCAATAACTTGAGAAAGCATTGAGATATATAAAAATTAAGCTGAATACATAGATACCTTATATCGAGGCCTTGCTTGGAATTGCATATGGGGTGGGTGGGGTCAAGGTCAATGTCATTGTTACAACCAATAGAGACACGGTTTCTGCTCAATAGCTTGAGAACGCTTTAAGATATTTTAATGAAACTTAAAACATAAATATCTTATATCAAGACCTCGCTTAGGATTGCAAAAGGGGTAGGTGGGGTCAAGGTCAATGTCACTGTTACTAAAATAAGAAAAATGGTTTCAGCTCAATATTTAGAGAACGCATTGAGATATTGAAATGAAAATGAATACATAGATACCTTATATTGAGACCTCTCTTGGGATTGCATATGGAATGGGTGGGGTCAAGTTCACTGTTACTTAAATTAGAAAAATGGTTTCCCCTCAAAAACTTGACAACGAATTGAGGTATTTGAATGAAACTTCATTCATAAATATCTTATATCAGGACCTCGCTTGGAATTGCATATGGGTAGACTCAAGGTCAAGGTCACCATTATTAACAATAGAAAAACGGTTTCTGCTCAAAAACTTGAGAACACATTGAGATATTTTAATGAACTTCATACATAGATACCTTATGTTGAGACCTCGCTTGGTATTGCGTATAGGGTGGGTGGGGTCAAGGTCAACGTTACTAAAAAGAAAAAAAGAACTTTTTTCCGCTCAATAGCTTGACAACACATTGAGATATTTTAATTAAACATCATACATAGATATCTTATATCTAGACCTCGCTTGGGATTGCATATGGGTTGGGTGAGGTCAAGGTCAAGGTCACCCTTACTAAAAATAGAGAAACAGTTTCCTCTCAATAGCTTGAGAAGACATCGAGATGTTTTAATGAAACTTACCTTATATCTAGGTCTTGCTTGGGATTGGTTTGTCAAGGTCAAGGTCACCATTACTAAAAAAATTATTTTTGTGCTGACTTTAATGCATTTCGTTCGAAAAATTTGTTTTTGGGGGAATTTCCTTGTTTCTTGTTTTTTTGTCATCTTCATTATAGATTTAGGAATATATATGGAATAGTTTTGGAACATCAACTCACCACACAGAAAGAGGCTTTGGAGATGAATTAGATGCACAAATACCATGACTCTACCTTATTAGTTTTTGAACTGTTTCTCTTTAGTCATTGAATCTTTACCCCATATAAAGCTTCTTTGACGGGTGTATCTTTGTGACAATGGCACTATTGTTGTCATTGAATAAGTCTATATTTATATATTTGGTCATTCACATTGTTATTGAATTACGGTCTATAGTGTATATGTTTGGTCATTCATGATATTGTCATTGAATTACGGTGTATATTTTTTGTGGTTTATCACGCATATTGTCATTGAATTACGGTCTATAGTTTTTATGTTTTATTACACATATCGTCATTGAATTACGATCAATAGTTTTAATGTTTTAAAACACATATTGTCATTGAATTACGGTCTAGTTTTTATGTTTGGTCATACATGTTGTGATTGAAATACTCTAGGTAATGTATTTGGTCATACATATTGATATTAAAATACCGTTTTGTGTATATTTTTAGTAACATATATGGTAATTAAAATATGAGTTCGTTTATATTTTTGGGACAAACTATGGGACAAACTATTTTCATTGACATACGGTTTAATTTATATGTTTGGTCGTCATACATATTACAAATAAATAACTGTTTAATTCATAATGTCATTGAATTACGATCTATAAGTTTTATTTTTTGGTAATTCATATTTGTCATTGAATTGCAGTCTATATCTTATATGTGTGGTCATTCACATTACTGTATCATTGAATTAGGGTCGTTATATTATATGTTTGGTCATTCATATTGTCATTGAATTAGGGTCTATATATTATATGTTTGGTCATTCATATTGTCATGGAATTACGGCCTATATGTTTCATGTTTGGTAAATCATATTGTCATTGACATACGGTCTATTGTTTTTATGTTTGATCCTATAGATCTATAATGAGATTGACATACTCTCTAGTTTATAAATATGTTTGGGCATACTGACATTAAATTACGGTCACCTGGGTAGCTCTGGTACGTTGGTTAATACACACTGACAGTAACTCACTGTCGTGGTCATGTAATGTAACACATACTCGTTTTGATGTTTGTGAGAGGCATGTTGGAACCGGATCGGACGCTAGTTGATGCGGGACCGTGTAACATTCGGTCCTGTACCTTGTTGCGCATTCGCACCTGTGCAGAATAATAAATCTAGGTAGACAACATTGATAACTGTAGATATATCGATAAACAAATATTTTCATATACATTATTACATTTGACGAATTTTATAACAAGTGCAGCTTTTATTTAATTCTATGCGGTGAATGAGTCACTCTAGGCCCAGTGACTCTAGGTTATATGGAACTACTTTTAATTGATTTATTTTTTTTATTTGAATGTATGTGAATACCCTAATCGTCAGTGTAAACATCGGCCCTTTTAAACAACATTATAAAATCAAATAAAAATATAATTAAGCGACAACGACGCATAATGCATGGCACTATTTTTTACATCACAACAGTAAGCGTCAATTTGGAATCATAAAGACGTCATATTTATGACGTCAGAATACGCAAACTTGTGACGCTTTAGTATATCTCGCGCATTTAAAAAAAAATTATCGTCCAAAAGCATGAACTAAAAAGAATATGTGTTAATTTCAGTGTAAGATCTATTTTTCATTTCATTTGTGGTATTAGAAAACTGATATTTTCACTCGTAGCTAAGATCGAAATAAAATACGATCTTACACTGAAACCAACAAATATCTTCTATAGATAGATACAACGAAAATCGTGTAATACGTATATATTACAAAGTATTATACGTACTGTACTCGTATATTAGGGAGCGCATGCCTCCCACGTGTTTTATACAGCAAAACATGGCAATTTTAAATCAACAAATAATAAAGAAAACAATCCTACAAAACTGGATCCAGTCTGTGATCCGGATTATCTACTCTTGTTTTGTCGCGTGATTCAACTAATGCTATACGTAGTATTATCGGAAGAAAGTCATACTGAATTACCTTTGGGATAAAAATTATGCACGCGCACTCGGTGGTACAGAAAATACTTAAGCAAGACTGCAGCACGTAAAGCAATGTCGTCTGCTCGACTGGAAGCATGTGACCTAGAGGCAGCCGAAGACACAGACGACAACCACGTTGTAGATGAAAGCCGCGATGTACTTGGAATCGTTAAGTTCCGGTACTGTCACGTGACGTGTCTCCCAGGACAGGAACGTGCCAATGGCGCGCAGAAGACGTTTGTAGACGTAGACGATGATGGTCCAGTAGATCTCGTTGTCGTTATGGAAAGACAGTATGACGTTAGAGAAGATCACGTTGTTGTCAACAAAATCCTATAAATTAAGAACCCCATGGAACAGGAACACTTGCTAGAAAGTGATGCCACTCTTTAGAACAATAATTACAATTTGCATTACATTATTTTTTTCATGGTTTTCCTATTTTTCATAGAAAAAAAAATAAAATATAATATATATATAACATATTTATAAAATATTCTTCATTTTGCTATATTTATATAAAAACAAGAAAACCCCAATACGGACCTTTATTCGGTGACGTAGCAAGAAGAATGAACTTTTATCAGATAGCAAAACTACATGAATATAATTAATAGTAACATGTATATTCATATATTTTCTATAATATATGTGTCTTTTTGCGTTATTTTACTGCAATTTAATATACATATACAAACATGTAAGTTGACATGTTTGTGTGTCTGAAATTCTGTAAAAGGGCTATGTTTAGAAAGGGACATCAGCCTGTCATTGCAATAAAACATATTTGACATATCTCTAATCTTTTTTATTGCAATGACAGGCTCATGTCCATTTCTAAAACATAGTCGTTTTACAAGATTTCAGACATCCACCTTGCGTTGAGTCACGTGACGCTCGTAGGAAAATGGGAACATGGCGGCCCATGGGATAATGATCACGTGATCTACAGAAATCAGCATCAAAATCATCGCAAGCAGGTGGTAGTTGCGAGTACATGGTGCTAATAATAAGATGTTTATAAATCACACTAACACGTTATATGGATTTAATTGTTTACTTAAAACGTTTCGGCGCTATGCATTCATCAGTGAATAAACAATTAATATGAACATGACGTCAACGTTAAATAAATAAATAAATAGTGCACTCTGTATGTCTTGCAGAACATGCCTCCCTCCAAATAAATAGTGCACTCTGTATGTCTTGCAGAACATGCCTCCCTCGATATAAATAGTGCACTCTGTACGTCTTGCAGAACATGCCTCCCTCGAAAGAAATAGTGCACTCTGTATGTCTTGCAGAACATGCCTCCCTCGAAATAAATAGTGCACTCTGTATGTCTTGCAGAACATTCCTCCCTCGAAATAAATAGTGCACTCTGTATGTCTTGCAGAACATGCCTTCGAACAGCAACGTGAAACCCACCGATAATAGCCAAGCCTTGGACTGAAATTAAATTCTTTACCATTAAAGCTTAACTATTATCAATGGTAACCGTTTGTCACCTATGAGTTGTATGTCTTGCAGAACAAACGACCAAAACGACAATGTAAAACACACGGATTAAAGCTAGGCTTTGGTCTGAGTGAAATAAAATTCATTCTTAAAGTATTGTCCAATGAAATCGTTCCTTACATAGTGTTTTGAGCTCTACGTCTTCCCGAATATCTTTTAAAGGCCTAGTTTATTCCTGTTTTATTTGACTCCCCCCCCCCCCAAATATGGGGTATTATACCTATGTGTATTGGCACCCTGCTGTGGTCACAGTATGGTGACCCTTATCAGTTGAGATAATACACTGCTGCAGAGGTAGAGATATATTGAAACAGTGCCGAAAGCAATTGCTCAGTCAGCTGAGAGAAAAAATGCAGATAATGAAGAGAGATTATATGGTGGACCAATACACTGAGTGGAATACCCCATGGAGTGGCCAGACATTCCCGAAACTAGGCCTTATAACACTTATCAATACAATATGTTATAAGTGATTTGCTTAATATTAACTGGTAAAAGCCAAGTTCTGAACTGAAAATCCTCTGAAAATCCTCCGTTTAACAAATGACCAATGAATTAATCGTTCGTTACATATTATTTTTTTTACCTGACTGTATGCTTTCCAAAAATGCATGTAACTCCAAACAGCAATGTAAAACTAAACTAGATTGGGATGGAAATTAACTTGACGAACTACTTACTATTGAAATCGTTCGTTACACAATTTTGTTAGCTGTTTCCAGAACAGCAATAAAAAAACTCCCACTGATAAAACAATACAAGTGAGTACGTCCATTACATAATTAAGAGCTATGATGTTTTGGCTTATATTTATGTTAATATCAAGTTTAATGTTCAGACTTTTAACAGCCATAGTTCTGGTCGTACTCTGATATCCAATTATTAGACCGTTATAGCATTAATCTTTTTTAAAAAGCCGCACAAAAGATGAAAATGGACAAACTCAGACTTTACAATTAGGGATTCAACGGGTAGAACATTTGTGTCGGGTCGGGTCGGGTATCTCTTTTCGGGTCGGGTATTTGCGGATCGGGTCGAGTGTTTATATAAGTAAAAGTACACATCAACTTTGTACCTCTAAAGGCCTGCTGAGTAAACATTGTTTCTACTTTGAAGATTAGACGATTACTGAAATTCTTCTCGTTTGTGACATGTTCACATACAGTTTTAGTGTCAGATTTGGTCCTGCCTAGTGATTTTTTATCATTGTAATATATCTGCCCTTCTCATTGCATTTATATTGCTAGACAAAGCGCATTGGGCAGCATCCATCAGTTTCACTGATATCCTTGTTATTTATTGTCATTGTAATACTGCTAGCATTTAAACCATATCAGAATTAAGCTAATTTGCAGCAGGATTAGAGCTACAAATATGTCGTGGTCGGACATTGGTTCTGTAATACTGTTAGAAAGGAACTATAAGTTTGAACTGTATCTGTTTCCTTAATGGTTATTTTTTCACTGGACTTTTGTCATCAACATTGTTGTTCGTTAACGAAAATTCTGGGCCGAATAGGGCCCAATTCGTCCAGCTCTAGAGTATATACATGTATTTAACCCCCAAATCTCATTTTTTCCTATTAATGACTTAAACTGAATGGTAAGGAAACAACACAATTATCAAGTTGAAACTGAAGGGAACAGATACATACATGTATACAGATTTTTTGTATTACAGGACATTTAAGTTCTAAGAAATAAACCTTGAAAAAATCTTTTTTTTTCAAGAAAAGTTTTCTCGTTTCGATAAATACAGATTTGTTCGGTAAGTTATTTGCATAGGTTTTTTGCCGAGGGTTTACGGTAATAATTCGTCAGGAAATATTGCACGTGCTTCTTGAGTATGCATATATATGCGTTTATATAAAGGTATTGATTAGTCATTCGAGGCCTGAATTTTACCGGGAAAATATATGGCGTAGGAAAAGGAAAGGATGAATACTGAATAACCACACTCCCAACCGTCAACAGTTTCGTTCGCTGTTGAAATTTGATCACTTCATTAACGATTAATTTGACATGTTCTTAGGTTTGGTCAGTTCCGTTAAAAGCCAATGCACTCTGCCACAGCGATTTTCTCAACTTGACGGTTTGAAACTCCTTGGCTTAAGGCGTCCATACAGCTGTTCAGTGGCGTTCGTTCAGCGATGCACTCCAATATCCAAAAGCGCCAGCAGAATATTTGATTTAATTGTAACACAAACTGTCAAATAGAAACACCTATGCCTAATGGGTCTTGGTTTTATTAATTTGTTGAATATGGTTTTTGATTAAAAAGAATTTTAAGAAAGATGACGATGATTAAAAAGTTTGAATTGCACTATTATTTTAAATCCCGACCCGACCCGAATTTTCCAATGAGGAAACGAACTCGAGTTAATTTTTATGGAACCGAAAATGCGGGTATTTTCGGGAAACCGTTGCATCCCTGTTTAAATTACAACAGTTATCTTATTGTCTGTCTTAGCATATGTTCAGGTTAGTATATAAACTACGTTAGAAATTTTGGTTTGCTGGATACTGTTTATTGCAAAACACTGATCCTTCAAGCAAAACTGTTTACAAACTCTAGCTTTATTTACTGCCGAATGTTGTGGCGATGCGGATTAAATCCAACTATTCACCGTTTACATTCGGCGAGCGGAACGATATTCTACTTAACACGAGGGACCTCGATTAGGTTCGTAGTGTTAAAACTGTAAACACCAAACTTAACTTCAAACTGTTCAAATTCCATTTATTTATGAAAAATGTGCATAAGTTAATAGCTCACAATGCATTATTTGATATGTGTGTTATTTCAACATTTAACTTTTTATGTTGAGTTCAACGTGTATCACCTTGTTAGTGGCTTTACTTCGATTGCCATTCGGTTTAAGACCTTTGAACAGCCCTTATTAAACGGTTATAGCGATTCCGAGAAGGATAATACTAATGCTCTAAATTCGGTTTAAGACCCTTGAACAGCCCTTATTAAACAATTATAGCGATTCCGAGAAGGACAATACTTATGCTCTAAATTCGGTTTAAGACCTTTGAACAGCCCTTATTAAACGGTTATAGCGATTCCGAGAAGCATAATACTTATGCTCTAAATTCCGTTTAAAGACCTTTGAACGGTTATAGCGATTCCGAGAAGGACAATACTTATGCTCTAAATTCGGTTTAAGACCTTTGAACAGCCCTTATTAAACGGTTATAGCTATTCCGAGAAGGATAATACTAATGCTCTAAATTCGGTTTAAAACCTGTGAACAGCTCTTATAAGATTTAAGACATATAAAACGGTCTTAAAGTGAAGAATTTGTTGTTGAACCTGTATTTAGGATTGATTACCAATTTATGTACTGGTTTAGATTTTATTTAAAGGATAATTAGTGGTCAAATTATGGATTTCGACAATGAGACGGCTTTTCTTAAAAGTAAGGTTTAGAAAGTCCCCTACCAGAACTTAAAATTTTTCTTTCTAATTGTAGAGACGAATTTGAATGGAGCGTTAATATAAAATTTCTAATGCATTACCTTGCGGGATATTTTCAATTAATATAAAAGAAGCATTATGCGACAGTGTTCGTGAGACAGACTGTCGGATCACATGCCATTTGTCATTGCGTGATGGCCTGATGGCCTGATGTCTGAATAGGCGATGGAACAATGGACAGCAGGATTAATTTGCTACCATTATACGTTTGAATTAGGCAACTAGTGTGGGCAGGACAAATATATCATGTGCACGTTCTATAAAGTCTGAAAATGAAACTCGCTTACTTTTTCTTCAAAACCTAATAATGACCCAACCATTGCCACCTTGGAGAGTGGGAATTTTTACAATTGTGCTACAAAGTCTGAAAATTAAAATTATCAAACCTTTTTCAACCTAATAATGACTCGACCAAGCCAATTATTCGACAGGTTAGGTATCATGTTACCACTGGACTACTTAGTCTGAAAATGAAACTCGCATACATTTTCTTTATACCTTATAATGACCCGACTAAGGCTATTAGTCGACATTGAAAAATAAGAATGTGTTACTATTGTATTATACTGTTTGACAATAAAATTATTTTAGCTTTTTTCAACCTAATAATGAATGGAACAACCCATATTTCCGACAGTGTAACATAGGTTTATGTTACCATTGTGCTACAATCTCATAAAATCAAATCCTAACGTTCGCTCAATTAGTTGTCGCCAGTCAGCGGATAGTAATAGTAGCGTTAGACTGGAGATGATTTTAATAAGATTGCATTGTACTGCATAGTCTGAAAATAAAATTCGCATAATTTTGTTTTCAACCTAATAATGACCAAGACGTAGGCAATTAGTTGACAGAAAATTGAGAATAGAAAAATGTTATCACGCCGGCAGTCCTTCCATGCATACAGCACTGCCTACTGCATCCCTCAGAATGTGTAGATACTCGAAGGAGCTGACGTAGACCTCGATATAGAGGAAGAAACATCCACTGATGATCACGTTGTTCATGTTCGGACTCGACATTTTGATGGTCCTATATGTATTAGTCATTGTAAATATATACATATTATATTGATCAATGCATGCATGGTAAAACTCACTTAAGAAACGTAAAATTCACGTAATGTTATTTGACTTTAAACATATTTTATTTCCAAAAAGTCTATAATGACATTATTACAAAATTATACATTATTTTTAGACCAAACATATATATTGGAAAACGGGTTAGACCTAAAGTTCTACAACATTATCGAGGGTCTTTCCCTTAGGATAGAAGTTGCATGTTATGATGGTGACAGACGTACATACATAAAAATGATGTCATTCACAAAATATACAAAAGATAACACAAAAACGCAACAGTGACATATGATATTAATTTCGTTCGGGAAATGAGAATTAAAATAATTATAAAAAAAAAAAAAAAAAATAATAATAATAATAATAATAGTAATAATAATAATAATAATAATAATGGTGATGATATCGTATGCAGTTTAGGATAGCTTAAAGATAGTAATAACGACAGTAATAACGATAGTAATAAGTCCTAGTAATAAGTCATGTCCAGCAAGCAGATAAGTGTTTGCTACGTTTTGAATCGCTTTGTCGTATTAATATATTTGTGAACTTCGTTAAAAATAAAGGTGTTGTCTTCATTGTTTAAAGAGGGCTTACCATAAAGAATCAGCTCACAATTCAGGGGATGAAATGAATGCAGTGCATTAAAAAGAACTATTCGTTGCAAAAGGTAAATAGGACATTGAAAAAAGTAATGTGCAACATTTTCAACCTCATTTCCACATGCACATAGGGGAGAGTTTGCTAAATGGTTGTTGAATAAGTCAGAGTTTAGATTACTGCAGTTATTTCGTAAGCGGGCATGTAAAATTGATGTATTTCTATATCCAGTATAGAAGTACTGGGGATTGTCGTCGCATAAATTAAATATTTCTTTCAAGGCAGCTTTAAATTTCGAAATGGTGTCTATGTTTCTGATATCGTTATGTAACGAATTCCATAGATTAATGGCAGATGGTAAAAACGAGCGTGAATAAAGTAATGTTCTTCTTGATAAAATAATATAGTCTTCCGCATTTCTAAGATTTCGAGAGGACTGTTCTTGAACTGTTTGTGGAAGAAGGTTAGTAAGGTAATTGGGACACTGGCCGTTGTGCATTTTGTAGAAATTAACAAGTTTGAGATAACGTCGTCGTTTGTCTAGACTTGGCCATTTAACTTCAGTATATAGATTTTTAAGCGAGACAGATCTCGTTAGTCCTGAGACAATACGCGCGGCTTCGTTTTGGATTTTTTCTAATAATTCTTTGTCGTACAATGTACAACCATCCCACACAACGCACGCGTATTCAAGTAATGGCCGCATGTGGGTGAAGAATATTTGGTTAAGACATTTTCTTGAGAGATTGTATTTAAGTTTTCGCATAGCTCCCAGGATTTTCGACGCGGATTTCAAAATGTTATTAATGTGATTGTTCCATTTGCCGTCGCTGCTTAACGTCAGACCAAGATGTTTGTGATTTTCAACAATTGTTACGGGTACATTACCAAACACTAATTTAGGCAAAGGAACATTCTTTTGTGTTGTAAATAAAATTGCTTCAGTTTTTTGGGGATTAAAATCAACAAGCCATCGTTTGGCCCAAATGTTAATCAGGCAGAGGTCATGGTTCAAAATACCCTCGAGATCAGCTAAGTTAGATGTAGTGCATGATAAAGACGTATCGTCAGCAAACAAACGGGTAATACTAAGAAGATTTTCGACAATATCATTAACGTAAATCAGGAAAAACAACGGTCCTAATACTGAGCCCTGAGGAACACCAGCATTTACTAGTAAAGACTGAGACTTAGCTGAGCCAACAAATACTTTTTGGGTACGGTTAGACAAGTAACTTTTAATCCATTGTAGTATATTTCCATTTATGCCATTTTGTTTAAGTTTGAATAAAAGACCTTGATGCCAAACTCGGTCAAAAGCCTTGGATATATCACAGAATATCATACAATTGAGTTTCTTGTCATCAATAGAACGAGCTATTTGATCAAATATATCAATCAGTTGATAGACCGTTGAGTGCCCTCTTAGAAATCCTGATTGTTTACAATAAATTAAATTGTGCGCAATAAGATGGTTGTACAAGTGTTTATATACTACTCGCTCCATAAGTTTTCCTAAACAGCTTAAAAGAGAGATGGGGCGATAGTTTGAAGGTATGTTCGAGTCACCTTTTTTAAATAAGGGCAACACAAGTGCATTTTTCCACAATGAAGGAAATGTACATTCTTGTAATGATTTATTAAACAATAAGCATATTGGTTTTGCAATAGACTCGCAAGTACGCTTCATAACTAGATGACTGATTAAGTCTTCACCAACAGCTTTGTTAGTTATTAAAATTTTGAGTATGTCCAATATTTCAGTTTCAGTTACAGATACGTTGTGTAAACACTCAGAAGGAAAGTGAGTAGGGACAGGAAGAACTCCCGAAGATGTGTCTAAAGTTGAAATCGATACAAAATAATTGTTTAAGCACATTGCTTTTTCTTCATCAGACGTATATATAGTTACGTTTCCATGAATGTCAACCACTTTTAAGGGCGGTATCGCATCAGAGTGCGAATGCGAATGTATGAGATGTTTTAACAGTTTCCAGTATTGTTTGCAGTTTGTTGATTTTAAATCGATTAGTGTAGTTTCAATATTGGAATAAAATTGTTCCTTTGCATGTTTGATCATGTTGTTGACTCTGTTACGAACGTGTTTGAATTTAGCCCAGTTGTTTGCAGATGGTTGTTTTATAGCGATAGCTTTAAGTCTATCACGTTTTCGCGCAAATGTACGTATCATAGAGTCGTACCAAGGTTTGTCATTAGGACGTACTGTAACAAGTTTGAATGGAATACATAATTTCGTCAGTTCTAAAAGTTTGTCCGTGAATAGAGCAGTAGCATCATCTACATTCATCATTGTTATAAAATTCCAATTTTCATTGCTGATTAAAAGATTTAATCGTTGAAAGTCTGCTCGTTTGTACAACCAAACATGCCTCTGCATCGGTTTTCTAATGACTGATGGGACTTTAATATGTGCAGCCGTGGCATGATGGTCGCTGACAGAATTGTCAATTGAAATAACCTCACTGTTTAGAACAATTAAATTATCGGAGACAATAATGGGGTCAATTAAGGTAGCAGTATTGGCAGTGACTCTGGTTGCTTCAGTTATAACGTTACTTAAATTAAATATGGTCAGTGACTGTTTTAGACGGGTACAATTTTTTAGTTGGTCTTCGTTTATATCACCCAGCATAATTACATTTTGGTTCATATCCAAGGCTTTATCTATATTAGTTTCAAGGTCATTCCAAAACAGTACATTAGAGTTAGGGGGACGGTAAAAGCAGCAAATTAAAGCAGTGAGGTATCCTGTATTAATTTCAATCCATATTGTGTGCAAACGGGGACATTCTAACTCGATTACACGTCGCGACAATATAGACTCATTAACGTAAATTAATAATCCGCTAGAGTGAGGTGTATAATCTTTTCGGTGAAAACCTGCATTAAAACCTTCAATTGATAAAACATTATCGGGAACAACATCATTTAGATGAGTTTCCGTAAAACATAAAATGTCATAATCACACAGATTACTTGTTAAATATTCAAGTTTGTTGCGAATTGACCTCACATTCAAATGCAAGACACTTAGTGCTTTGCATTCAGGTCCAGGATTAAGCTCAATATCCCCTGATACAAATAAAAGAAAACATAAAGCGTCAATTAGTAAGAGATTCATTTCGAAGACAAACGGGCGCATAATGCAGCCTGAGAGTAAGGCACGCGAGAGCCCTAAAAAGGAGAAAAATAGCAATACAAATTCACGTTTTGCACTCCACACGTAAACGAGTTTTTTACGACAACAATATTTACTTGAATTAAATAATCCCACGGTCATTCTGTATGCAGCAATATCGTTACCCATTAGGTAAAAGATGAACACAAAAACATATATGGCAGAATGGCCGTGAGGTAATAAAATAATAGATTACATGTTGTGTAACTGCTTGAGGAGAGCTGGACAGGACTAATATGGTACATAAAAGAATAAGAATAAACAAAATACAGTGAAACATATTGCAGAGAAGGCAGTTGGATAATATAGGTTTAGCAGAAAATTTAAATCATGTTGTTAGCTGTTAATTAACATAAACAACGAGCTCTAGTTTTTTAAGTTCAGTTGCCAAGATTACAAGTGACAGGGCGTTTGAAGTATCATATCACTCATCGACGGTTACATATAATTGCACGAAGGCGAACAGTATATATGGAATATCAAAAAAATAAAAAAATAAAATAAAGAAAAAAAATTATACGGAGTATATTTGACGGACCTGTCATCACTATTGTAAAGTTCCAGTTGAACGAAACAGAAAATAAGGCCGTTTATCAAGAGCAACAATCCCTATGATAACTATCTATGCAATTTGAAAAAAGTTAGATAGTCAAAGGGATATAAGTAGTATTCAGATTAAGATATCAATATCAGTATTAAATTGATATTAAACTATTTTTTGTAGTTTGCTAAAAAAAATTAAACGGCATCAATATCACATACTGTTTAAGATACTCCCATGAGGCCGTCTATTCGAAACGAAACAATGGAAGGCCATAGGAGGTTGTTATGACACATGCGAGGTGATTTGTATTGTGTATATCTGTAAATAAATTTAACAGTGTACAGTGATAATGGTATCATCAGTAAATGTAGTAAATTCGCGTCATAATAGCTCATTAGCTTTTACAATAAAGACCTTAAACGGAACTCAACTAATCCCCAGTTGAAAACGACTAATATCTGTTATATGCACTTATGTCAAGTTAATATCGGAGTATTGTCAGGGGATTAAGGTTGGTCTCATCTAGAATAGATGAATAACAAAACTATTTCATAATCCCGTGTACTTAGGTCATTACACTTGATATAACGTAGTCAAAAATTTTCAATGAAGTCCGAAAAATACTATTCGTACTCAGTACAAGTGCTTGATTATAGGTGCATTGTAGTAACAACTGTTAAACGCGACCATGGTGTTCGCTTGGTAAATACAGGTAATTACAAATCACGTGTACAATGGCTGAGTGATTGTTAAGCCAAGGGCTTAATCGAGGGACTGGATTACGACATTGTGATAAGATATATTACTTATTGGTTTATGCATGTAGTCGTTAATAGCAGTTAATATTGCTATTAGTAACGTATTGTGTAAAGGTAAACAATAGATATTTGGGGAGATCCACACAACAAACAAAAACAAAGAACAAACAAACAAACAAACAAACAAAACACATGCACAAACAACAGCACAATTGATTATTTGCATGATTTTTATAGACAGCACAGCACTGCCTCAATTTGTCCAACAAATATTATCCGTGGCTAGAAACATGTTTGATTTGTTATATACGAGTATTACGTCAGATCGAAATACAAGGATAATGTCAATAACTGAAGATGCAGAACATCATCATCAGATTTATACATGTTTGTAAAATGACAGCAGTTGGACATGCTTTTATAAGAAGAGAACAGTTGGGCAAACTTGAAAAGTAAAAAACACCAATTATCTTTTTGAAGGCGTGCTGTGTTGGCATGATAAAAAGGTTTCCTTAGACAAAAGTACGATGGTGCCCGTAAAAATAGCAACGAATAGTCTTGTTTCCACGCATGAGATCACACTTTCCATTTGCCTACAACCGTCGACACCTTGACACCTTGGCAGTTGTTACTTAAGTATTTAAGCTTATCTAGCTGTCAGTTCTGAATGAAGTTAAGTCGCCAATGTGGTTGATTCTACGGATTTTGGACATCAAGTCCTTAACCAGAATGTTCCCGTCGGATGACCATGCCCCAAGAAGGCGACCGGATTTCACTAGGGCCCTTGCACTGAATAACAGGGAGCTTCTCTTGGAAGTGAGGTCCTCGTTGACGAAAGTGTTTTTATAGCCATGGTCTTTCAGTTTCGATCGGCTAAGGTACAGTTTTTGTCTGGCTCTGTACGACGAAAACTTGACTATAATGTCCCGGGGTTTGCTGGAATTTGGTTTCCCTACTCTGTGAGATCGATCTATTTCTGATAAGGACAGATTTGAACCAATCGCATTCGACAACTTGAGAATAAGTTCATCCGTGTTTTCAGAATTCTTTTCCTGGATACCAGAAACACGCACTAGATTACGTCTGGAGTACTGTTCTTGATCGTCAAGTTTCAATTCTATCAGACTTAATTTAACCTTCAAATCAGCGTTATCGCTACTCAGCTGAGCATTTGCGTGTTCAAGAGCTTCCAGTTTAGAGGTTAATTTGAAAATAACACTCGAAACATTATTTAAGCAAGGATGCCATTTATGTATGTTCACATGCTCACATTTATAACACTGGGTTCTTGTGCAATATATTTATTTTATAATGTGTTGCTGTCATGCATATTGTACAGTATGTGTCTTTTAATTATATGAATAGACCTGATAACTTTATCATGTTTTATTAAATAAGTACATTCGAATTTAAATACGTAGTAATATTTAATGGAAATATACCACTTTCAATAAAAATAGTTCACATCAAAAAGGTAAATAATAATTATTTATACCCACCACTTATTTCTATAGGCGACGTTAAACACAAGGAAACAGAGGCATGTCACGCACCCAATTGTTGTAAAAGTAACCATGGTAATACCCGCTGCATAATCAGGTTGCATTAAATCTTCTCGGTATATGAACCTGTCTTGTGGAATGTTGCCTCCTTCAATGAGAAAAATGTCATATACAGCGAATATTCTTAGAATATTTAGAAAAAGTTTATTGAAAAGTAAGTAAATGGCTTAAGAGAAATTGGACGAAGATCCTTACCCAATACACGTATTTGACTTTTTGTCTTAATAACCAGATTACATTTCACGAAAACATCAAAATGAATCGCAAAAGTTTTTCAAGATTTCGCCAAATGTTTTAACAATTTCGTGAATTTTTTTTAAAACTTTCATGAACATTATCTGGTTATATTATGCAGCAGTATGCCACCAGTTTACTTTAGTATAGTGTTTTGGACTAGTCATTGAGCCAAACTTCTGTTTGTATTAAGCATTGCCTTCCTGTTACCTTACTTGAATAGATGTGTACACCGCTTAAAGTGTGTATGTACGATCTTACAACAGATATAGTGGCATAATTACAAGTAACACAATACAGTTTATTAACATAAAGTGATAAAAACGTTAATATTTTGTTACAATATGATCGTGTTTTGCTTACGATACTGCCAGTAGCACAAACCTGCCTACATGAACAATGATAAATCTGAATTCAAAAAGTGTCTACAAGGAAATTTGCTTTTTACATCTGTTTTCCTATCCGCCGTCCAACACTATTCTCATCCAGAAAAAATATGCATGTCCATGCATATCAAAAGTCCTAAACAGCAAAGCTGATGTGTGCGACCTATATGTTATCAATGCACTCAAAGTAAAAAAAACCCAACAACAACAGAAAAAACGACAACAACATACTGATACGTTTTTATTATAAAAGAACAGCTGCATCAGTGCAAAAATTTAATTATTCATTGTTGTTTGTTTCCCGTGATTTTTTCCAACTTCTAGGAATGTAAGAAGGGATATTTTAATTGTTGGTGTTCCTCACCACCCTTCAAACACTTTTGCCAAAAATCCGTTAAATACTTTAGATAAAGTAAATGCCATAATTATGTTTCTGTCTGTTTCTATTCAGAGTTGTTGCAAAATGTGTATGCCGAAATGACAACCGCCTCAAAGAGATTAACTGGTTCTGAGCATAGCTCATATTGAAGCCCTGCACCAACTTCCGCGTGACCATAGTCAAATCACATGATGTAAATTAAAATGGTAGACAAGCAGAAGAAAACAACGTAGACACCAAACAATCATTGACTTGTTATGTTTGTTTACTTTTATAAGTTATCTCTTTTTTTTACCCTGAATAAATATATCGAGATCAATAACTCAATAGTTCATAAGGAGCTTTATAAAATAATAATATTAATATCTAAAAATACATCCTTCCAAATCTGGACGCCATGGTTAGAGTTCACCGCTAAAGGGAACGTAACCGCTACAAGCAGTATGCCGAAACGAGTTCGACAAATGAGCACCTATAATGCAACAGACGTATGTTGCTTTAGTAGCAACAGTTACAAGTGTCGGTAGTCTTACCTTTCCAAATAGACTTGAATGGAACGAACCAATGCAGCGCATCCTTTGTGACGTCGTATGCTCCCAAGTCCCTTGTGGATGACACTGGAACAGCTAGCAAATAGGTTTGCCATGCTTATCTTACATTATGTTACATCGCATGCATTTATTGTATTTGAATATCATCCACATACAATCATTTATTTATATAACTGTGATATATATATATATATATATATATATATATATATATATATATATATATATATATATATATATATATATATATATATATATATATATATATATATATATATATATATATATATATATATATATATATATATATATATATATATATATATATATATATATATATATATATATATATATATATATATATATATATATATCACAGTTATATAAATAAATGATTGTATGTGGATGATATTCAAATACGTATATATATATATATATATATATATATATATATATATATATATATATATATATATATATATATATATATATATATATATATATATATATATATATATATATATATATATATATATATATATATATATATATATATATATATATATATATATATATATATATATATATATATATATATATATATATATATATATATATATATATATATATATATATATATATATATATATATATATATATATATATATATATATATATATATATATATATATATATATATATATATATATATATATATATATATATATATATATATATATATATATATATATATATATATATATATATATATATATATATATATATATATATATATATATATATATATATATATATATATATATATATATATATATATATATATATATATATATATAATGAAAAGTACAAACACGTTACATGGGATTATAAATATATATATATTAACAATATAGCCAACGCGTTTCGACAAGCTCATCAGGGCATAATACAATATATCATAACGTCAAAATGTCATACAGATAACGTCATTTCAATTATGACGTCATAACGCCAACAATTATTATATATAATTTAATTGTGGTTTAAATATATGAATAAAATATTGCTCTTTCGCTAACCTAGCTGAAACACTGTCCGAAAAAAAGGAAAAATTGGAAATTTTGGTTCAGATGTAGAACATTCATCGAGGTGTTTACTTAAAGGCATCTGCCTTGTTGAGGGGTCTCGCATTTGTTGTTTTATAAATTTTCTTGCATCCATTGCATACTAATACATAAATAACATTTTTAACATCACACGACATATTAGTTTTTATATTAAACAGTTTACCTTTAAAATTAAATGAATTTCCTTCAATAATATAGTAACAGAGGGCACATCTAGGGTCATTGCATTTGGTTACTTTAGGTTCTTGAGAGGAAAAGCTAGATTTAGTTAGTAGACGTTTTAAATTTGGTGGCTGTCTTTTGCATTTTATTATTCTATTATCTGAAATTATTTTGTTCATAACAGAGTCCGTTTTTAAAATGTCTGTGTTGTAGTTAAGCACGCCAATTATTTCTTATTCTTAGGGTTATGTGTTGAAATAAATGGAATAATAATATTATTTTCTTTTGTTGAGTTTGAAAGTAATTCATTTCTAGGGATTGAAAGGGCTTTTTGAATTCCTTTATTTATAACTGATTTTGGATAACACCGTTGTGAAAGGGAAAGTTCCAGTTCACCTAAACGTTTTAATTTAAGTTCATGATTTGAAACTATATGCAAATGCGTTTCGCTAAATTGAATGGAATATTAATTTTTTGTGTGTTTACTATGACATGATGTGAAATTTAGGTATTGTTTCGAATCTGTTTCCTTGTAAGAAATATCAGTATAAATGTCCCTGTTGTTTTTTACAATTAATATATCAAGAAATGGAATATCGAGCGTGCTTGTTTGTATAGTAAACTTGATATCTGTATGTAAGTTATTTAAAATAGTGTAAAATCTTTGAAGTTCATTAGGAAATTTTACCCAGAAAATAAAGCAATCATCCAGATATCTTTTCCAGTAGGTTTTTTTTTTTATAAAAGAGAGAAACTCATTATCATAAATTTGTGTATAAAGTTTTTGTTCTAAGAATCCCATCACTAAAGTAGCGTACGTTGGGGCGAATTTTGTACCCATTGCCGTTCCTTTAGTTTGGTTGTAGCATTTGTCATCAAAATAAAAGTTATTATTTTCAAGAATCAATTGTATACTTTCTTTAATAAACTGTTGTGAAAAGCGTTCATTAAGTGATTCAGTGTATGTCTGAAGCCAATAATCTATAGCTTCTAGCCCCAAAACATGTGGTATATTAGAGTATAAATTAATTACATCAAAAGATACTAATATTGTGTCCTCTGGAACTTGGGTAGGTATATGTTTTAGAAATGCTATGTTATTTTTTACGTTACTGTCAACATATTGTACAAATAGTTTTAGGAGAATATCCAATAAATTACTTAATCGTCTAGTTTCACAGTTAGGGCCAGCGACTATTGGACGAAAAGTTAAGTCATCTGGGTCATTTAACTCGATATATTCTGAATTACTGTTTTTAACTACATGTTGAATTCTTTTACTTTTACCAATCTTTGGAAGTCCATAAAATGAGCTTGTTCTCCATTCACAATTTAATAAGAAGTCTTGTTCTTCATTTGTAAGTTTTCTATTTTCTTTGAGTAAGTTACGTATTTTAGAAAGCGTGATATGACTACCATTATCTGGGATTTGTTTATAGTATTCTACATTATTGAGCATTTCTAAAATCTTTCTTTTATAAAAATCTGTGTTCATAATAACTATACCGCCGCCCTTATCTGCCTCCTTTATAATTATTGATTTGTCTTCTGCAAGTGAATTTTTAGCTTTTCCTTCGTTTAGTGTTATGTTATGTTTAGTGCTATTTTCTAATTGAGAATGCTGAAAGCAAAGTGTTCGAGTCGTGTCAATATATTGTTCTAAAGTTTCATTTCTATTTTTTGGTGGACAAAACGAAGTTTTATTCTTCACAATAGAATTGTATATAGTGTTGTTATCACTCTTATTAAAGAAATATTCTTTAAGTCTTAGAGATCTATGAAATTCATCTACATCTTTAATTAGTTCAAAAGAGTTATTTTTATGTTTAGGTGTAGGTGTAAATTTGAAACCCCTCAACAATACATCAATTTCAGTTTGAGTTAGTTTTCTTGTTGAAAAATTGTAAATTTTTGTATATAATTTAGAAGTTTCAGCTAGGTTGCCTGTGCTTTCTATGTAAGACTGCTCCACTCCGTGCCTCCTTCTAAAAAGCAATGTTCATGTCGGATGGCACGCCGGTATAATCTTTAAATGTGTTGTCATATGAGCTGTTGTTATTTCTGTAGTTTCTGCTATACTGATTTCTGATGTTGCTTCTGTTCGAGACATTGTAATTATTTTTGTAGGTGTTATGTAATTGGTTACCGTTGCTGTTATTTAATTTTAAAAGAACATATATACATATATATACATATAACAGTTTCATGTGGCTATTCTGATAAAGATTTGTAAGAGACTATTGCGATATATTTACACTTCAGTCGCATTAAATCAGTGTTATTGCAGACGCATTGTTAGATAATAAAATACACAAAACTATTAGAGTGTACCGGTACATACACTCATATACTTAAAACATAATTATGTTTATAACACAGCGATACTCATATACTTAAAACGTATGTTTATAACACAGCGATACTCATATATTTAAAACGTATGTTTATAAAACAGAGATAACTACATTAAAAGCATGTCTACAATAGAATTGTGGTTATGCCTGATGCACATGTCATTGTATGTGTATTGGAGACGGGGATATTTGATACAAAGTGCATATATAAGTACTGTCTTCAAAATAAAAACTATTTTAAACTTGTGACATTAGAAATAGAAAGAATAGAAATAGCACATCTGAAAACGTTCTGAAAATATACAATAGAAATCAAACACATTAAACCACAGCCGAAAAAACCAACAACTATGACTGCATTATCCTCACTCTTGAATTTATTTCACGCGCACTTTGTTATTGCGTAAGTGATGTCAGTGTAATTCATTTTTGGTGCACTTTTGTATGTTTTATGTGTTCCGTTTTTCCCTTGTGTACAATTGCCTTTTAAGTGAAAAAGTTTGGGCTTAGTGAGGTTAAGCGCCCATGATACCGGCTTAAACCCAAAGTGCTTTGCATTAAAGACGTTCGCAACAATTTCCTTCAATTTTTTTCCAACGACAGATTTTCTTAAAACTTGGCACAAACATGCATCAATGTATCCTAAAACTAAAACAGTCTTAAAAAATAAGGGTCATCGGCCTTTTTCCGGAAATATTGAATTTTGAATACGGCACCTGTCGAAGCATTTTTTCAGTTTGTTTTACTTAGAATGTTGAATTATATAAAGCGTTTATATTCAAACAAAGATTGAACTTTTTAAATGCATCTTTTTTTAAATGTTTCGTTTGGAAATATACAAGTGCAGTTTAATGATAAAACGCGCTTTATCTACAGTTATCATTTACCAAATGACTTGTAATGGACGCTTAACGAGGTGAATTTTGCATTAAATTTGCCTGTTAAAACATCAATAATTTATCAAATGTACGAATATCTTTTGTTCCAAACTACAGATTTTGTTAAAAGATCCCACATACATGGGTCATTGTATACTGAAACTTAAACAGTCTTAAAAAATAGTGGTTCCGGAAATATTGGGTTTTGAATACGGTACCTGTCGAAGCCCCTTTTTCAGTTTGGATTTTTATCAATGTTTTAAGTATATAGGATAATTATTTTTCAAACAAGGTTATGGTTCTTTCAACTGATATGTTTGTATATGCTTTGTTTGGCAATATACATGTGTATGTTGATAATAAAAGCGTTTTACCTGCATTTACTGCTTAAATAATGAATTTGACTTGACATTTAAGTGTGTCAAATGGGAACTAATAATGCTTTCTGAAACTTCATTTTTATCAAATGCATATTTTGTTCCAAACGACAGATTTTCTTAAAATTTCGCACATACATGCATCCATGTATATTTACACCAAAACATTAATAAAAAGAATGGTTCACCGAAATTGTTTGGGGAATATTGGATTTCATATAGGGTACCTGTGTAGCCTTTTTCTTGTTTCGTTTTAACATACATACCGGTAAACAACGTATCAATAGAATGAAGATATTTAATGGATCATTTCTGAACTAAATTTGTTTGGAAATACATTGCATAGTGTGTTTTTGATTATTATATATATATGCTTTATTAACTTTTACTATTAAAACTATTTATTTTGAATGGACATTAGAGATGAAATTAGTATATTGTAACCTATAAACAATATAGAAAAAATGAAGCAAAAGGAGAAATTAACCCAATTATTTTCTTTTTGTTGCGAACGTCTTTAACAGTTCCAAGGCGGTGACCCCAGTTTTATTCATTTTAGTGTGTTGTGTTTGTTACTTGTTTTTGTATTGAGCTGAGTTGTTTTGGCAATTAGTCACTTGCTGCAGCTTCATTTTGTTTATTTTTATCATTTTTATTTACAAACGTGAGCAGGCTGGTAATAGAGAATACTAGGTTAGTGTTGAATAAAGATAAAATAATTTAGCGAGGCTTAGAAAACCCGAACGACGAGTCTTGGGGAGTGGTTCACGTTTTCGTGCCGAGCAAATAAACTTATCTTTATTCAACACTTACCTAATATTCTATTTATCCCATCATTTTTCGTCTTTATTGTAAAATAAACGAAAGACAACGCACTAAATATTACAAAAACATAAAATAACGTCACAAAATCAACAAGATGACGTCATTATACTGCGCGTTACAGCTTGATCACCACAGTGTTGAAATAACGCAAAGTTTATTTCACAGTGTGTTATTTCGTCAATGCAGGCGTGATAATAGGATACAAACAATTATGATACATTGCAATGAATAGAACCTATACTTACCGAAATGTTGTCTAATGTATGTGATACCAACGCGGCTGTGGGGCTTGTCAAAGGACACTGGGCCCTAGAATGGAGAGAAAACAGGTATTGTTTACAAGGAACAGAGAGAACTGTTGCACAATGAACTTGACCTATGGGACATATGTGAGATATATACATATGTAGTACTTACAGTTTACCAGAGACTTTGTATTTTCCAATTGTTTATAGGGTATTCTTGTTATAAAGAAAATCTTAATTAACTCAATTATTTGCCTTTTATTTATAACAATAACAACACAAATAAAATGGATTTACCAATACGAATTTTAACCTCTACACCCATAGGCACTTCTAACTTGACCTTCGCTTAATCAGCTATAACTTTTGCATTTTTAGCCAGAACTTCTGCAAACTTTTCAAGAACACAAAATTATATATTAAACTTCGATCTTTTTAATTTCTTTTATCTGAAATTTCATTTTCATACAAATCTTCACGAAAATAAAACATAATATCAGAACAAAAATTCGCAAAAATGTGAAAACGAAATAAAGACCATTTCACTTTAAGACATTAAATGCAAATATTTTCGTTATTTTCCTTTTTTAATAAAAAAATCGTTAAAATAATGATTTAATACATTTCAATTTAAATAAAGAGAAAATTTATCTTTTAATAATTACTCCATACCTAAGTTCGTGTAATGCGGCCTCGTACATACCAACGGCGCACGCGTTCGTGTAATGCGGCCTCGTACATACCAATGGCGCACGCGTTCTGTATACTGCACAGTAGCCAATTCCAGATTTTCCACTAACATTTTAAACTCCTTCCTAGCTATTGTTAAAGGATTAATTTACATTCATCGAATATCACAAACAGGTAAGAAGTTTACCATGTGCTTTTTGTGTAAAATAGATTAAACGTTAGTCATGTGATATCCAAGTACCATGATTAGATAAAATATTTCAGATTAATTTGCATATGATTGACATTTTTTGGGAACATCTATTATTCATCGTGGGATGGTGTTATTCATGAAATAATTGATGTTTAATGTTTTTTGGTTGGAGTGTCATTGTTGAACACGTTGATTATAAAACTGCGTCAAATTTCTACATACACCACGACTTTCTCATGCAATTATTTGTTTTGGCACCGAGAGCACGAGAAAATATAAATGAGCACTGAATCGTTTAATTTGTATCATTCCTTTATTAGAAATTGTGTAGTATGGGGCTGTGCAAAATTTGAAATCGATGCGATTTGTCATTTTTGAGAAAATCACAATAAAAAAAGGTCTAGTTGAAAGTGCCTATGGGTGTATACATGCCTGTATGAATTGACTAATAAGAAAAAAGTTTAACCTCTATACTTGGCCCTTGGATATTTTGGAAATGTGTTAATATGTTTGGTGGATGTATACGTGAAAATGTCTATTGTTTTAGAAGGATGTAAATATAATAATTTGATTGTGTTAGTAATATATTACTTCTATGTTATACAAAATTGCTATAAAATTACACCGTGCGTTTGCAAGCGGTTCCCGCCTCACCGTAACACCAAGAAACGAGACTTCGTCCATGCCTCTCATAATGGCAGCCGAATGCTTCTGACTATACGTGTAGTTACTAAGGGATATGCTCGTCGAAATACTGGATACTGTTGTTCAGACCTAGAAATTTAAGATACTTATATTTACTTTAAAATATTTAATTCTTATATTTAAGTATTCAAACATAACGTTTGAAATACTTAATTGTTACGTTTAAATATTGAAATGTTAATTTTGAAATAATTTTCTGCTTTTTTTTAATTCCTTAATTGTTACTTCTCAATATCTAAATGTAACTTTCGAAATATCTAAATGTAACTTTTGAAATATTGAAATGTTACTTTTGAAATATTGAAATGTTACTTTGAAAATATTTAAATGTTACGTTTTAAACATTTAACTTTTTACTTTTGAAATAATGAATTGTTACGTTTGAAATAATTAATTACTACTTTGAAAAATGTAAATGTTACTTTTGAAATTGTGACTTGTTACTTTTGAAATTGTGACTTGTTACTTTTGAAATTGTGACTTGTAACTTTTAGAATATTCATATGTTGCTTTTGCAATATCTAATATCTAGTTGTTGTTTTTAAAATATATTAAATGTTACTTTTATTAAATATTTAATTGCTAATTTTGAAATATTTAATTGTTACTTCTGACACTTATTAGTGTTACCTTAAAAATGAATTATTGATTCCAATATACTTTCTTGTTAGTTTTGAAATAGTTAATTGTACCTTTTGAAATACTTAAATGTTACTTCAATTCTGAAATAATTAACTGTAACTTTTAGAATACTCAATTGTTACTTTTGAAATATTTAATTGTTATTACGTATGAAATTTTCAATTGTTTTTGAAATAGTTAATTGTTACTTGTGAAATATTGAAGTAATCAATTAGTACTTTCAAAATATTTAATTGCTTCTTTTGAAATATTCATAACCATGGAAAGCTATTTGCAATTCTTCACATCAACGACATTTTGCAGCAACAACAAAACAACAGAACAGATAGCTTTTTATGGAATACTACACTGTATAAACACATGTTTAAACATGTAAATACATAGCATTAAAACTAAGGCTGTGCAGAGCATAATTGGTATTACAAAATGCACTTTGAACTAAACATTGATTGAAATTGCGTGTAGGCTTTTACGTCAGTTTACGTACGTTTACGTCATTGTGTTGTTAAATATTGCTAACTAATGTATTTTGCAGGAAAAAAATCTGGCACTTGAGATGTATATCATATAGAGCATATCGATGGGTCAGCGCAAAACTATGCAAATTCCTTGTTAATACATTTAATATAGCATAGTTTTGCGCTAAGCCATCGATATGGTATGTACCATTTTCTATCCTGTAACGTGGTTGCCATAGAAACCTACCAAGAGCAAGTGCCCAGGCTGTGTCGAACACCCAGGATGAGTAACTCGACATCTTGTATGAGTTGACAACCATTGCTTTCATATTGTCGACCTCTTGCTCTGCAGTCTGTTTGAAACAGCAGTGGCGAAAGTCACCAAACGTTAGGAACATGTACATAACTTTCATATTGTCGACCTCTTGCTCTGCAGTCTGTTTGAAACAGCAGTGGCGAAAGTCACCAAACGTTAGGAACATGCATATAACTTAAACTCGTTAAACTACACAAGCGTTACGGTTTTTGTAATGTAACATACCCAAAGAAATTAAGACACTATTTAGAAAATATGAATATTTATAAAAACAAGAGGACCAAGAAAAGGGTCACTCTTGGAGCATATATGTGGAAATATTTTGAAATCCATCGACTGGTTTCATATACGAAGATTTTCAACGTTTTCATTGTAGTCTGGTGTGAAGGGATTTGGTAGAGTTCACCCAAGAAACATGTATGCGATATTATTTTGAAATCCATCTAGAGGTTACAGACAATAAGATTTAGTTTTTTAAGCGTCCATGTTTTTACGAATCATAATTGATTTGTACGACTTTGGTTTCTGGCAAGAATATTTCATTATTTTCTGTATACATGTAGAACATGAGGTGCAGTTTTCCTTATAGCTTTTACAAGGAAAACTGCACCTCATCTGGTGTCTGTGTTTTAACTAAATGATTTGTGGAAATGTGATACAGAATAAGGCCCTAAAGATCATTTATGTAAAACTATTTAAAAACCAGTCAATGGTTTCTGAACAGATTTTCAAAGTTTTCACTAGTGCAATATATAAATAAAACTTCCCCGCTCTCTGGCGGCTACGTTTTTTTTAACGTATCAAACATATTTACATGAATTCGGTTAAGAATCACCAAAGGAACATTTCTATCAAACCTATTTTGAAATCCAACCAGTTGTTCCTGACAATCCGATCTTTAATTAATATTTTTTTTTGGAGGGGGGGGGGTTCGTTTGCAATGACCACCAGACTGTTACGTATGTTGCATTCAACTGAATGAATTCGATAAAGGATAATCCCAGGGAATTCGTTCAAAGTTTGGTTAAAATTCACTTGACAACTTCAGAGAAGAAGTTGTTTAAAGAAATTGTTGAACAACGAACGACGGACGCCGGACGGTTACTGACTTCAATAGCGCAGTATTGAGCACTTTGTGGTCATGTTACCTATAAAATAGGCATCTGCCTATTTCCGTATTTAAACGCTTTGGTTTACCTCTTTCATTAGCCGTTTAAATTCTTTGGTCATTACATGTCCATGTTATTTCCATTAGCCTGTCAATTTTCATTTGCATCTGACCTTCCATACCATTTTTTCATTAGCAAGTACAAATTCTTTGATATTAGCTTGTTTAAACGAATTGGTCATTTGCCTGTAAAAACCATTATTCTGTCCAAACAATTGGTATTTAACCTGTTCAAACCCTTCGATCATTTACCTGTCCAAACCATAACATTTGCCATTAGTCTGTCCAACGCAATTGGTTATTAGACTCACTAGCATCAATGCGCAAATTCTCTCGCATAAAAGAATATAAACAATGTTTTATTAATCTTTCTATCAGCTCCCCAACCATTTTGCTAAATATGTTTCTTATTGAAACATTAGGTTAATGCCAACCCTTCCTGTTATGGTAGGTTCCGGTGACCAGCTTATGTTCTGATAATACAATCCGAAGCGACCGTTGGCGACAAGTTGAACCTGCTCCAACGTGCAGTCAGCAGTGGCCCTCAACCAGTCAAACTCGTATAAATGCTCCGCTAGAATCCACACGTACCTCTCACCATACATGTCTCGCTTATAGGCCTGATATAAAGATGAAGGTTCAATTCATTCGTAATTGTGTCATGTATGATTTTTTTTCGCGCGAAATAAAAGCCATATTAGAGTTTTACATATTTACCGTTTTATTGGTCATGTTTGTACCACTAAAGTTAACGCTAGATTAGAATACATACATATCTCTCGACATACATGCCTTTCTTATACAACTTAAGTTAACGTTAGATTAAAATACGTACATATGTTACGACATACAAACGTATATTTTTTGTATGCCTATAATTAACACTAGATTAGCATACACACATATCTTTCAGCATACATGTCTTTCTTGTACAACTTAAGTTAACGCTTGGCTTGAATACATACATACTTCGCGACATAGATGCCGGCTGGTACGCTAAAAGTAAAATCTGGATAAGAATGCATATAATTGTCTCGCCAACCTCGCTTTATTCTGCAATAAACGTTATATATCGTAAAATACAGGTAACGTATGATCCGATCAACCAAGAAACATCGTAATTTATTACGACAATTAAGCAATATTTTACAATTTCAACTACCATTGTGCATATGTGAATAATATATGCAAGTTATTATTTAAAACAGGAAACATAAAATAAATGAAATATAGTAAGAATTTTTTTTTTAAAGAGACTTGTTCACAGATATTTGTATTTAAAAAAGCTATTTAATGTCTTAACTGCAAAAACCAAAGCAGTTTAGTTTAAACCTATTTATTTTAGCTCGATTGCATCGAAAGCCTAAGGTTTATTGAGACACCATCGAGTTCGTTTCCTAGATAGAACCAGTACTTGATGTCTTTTGGAGAGATCTTGAGAACGCTTCCAGAGTGGTGATCGAACCCGGGACCTCCTGATCGCTAGGCGACATCCACTACGCCACCGCGACCTTAAGCAGTTTGACTAACCAAAAACTAATATTTTATCAAGAAAACACAATTAAAAAAATTTACCTTCGTCGGGACTCGAACCTACGACATCCGGAATCAAGAATCTTTTCCGCTAACTACTCGGTCATTCTGATTGACAATATAAGTAGTGAAATTTTAACGCTATATATTGATACACGTGTTTTCAAAAATGCCGATGAAAAGCGCTTTATAATTTTATCCATTTCAATTGATGTTTTTTTTTAAACAACGCTTTATTTCCGATATATTTCTATTTCAGTAGCGTTATTTCGCTTGTTTATATATAATGTATTTTTCTTTTTGTGATCTATGACAACCATTTAGAAAATTGTCAATTTGCCAATCTGTAAATAGGTCCCGTTAACATTGGACCACACGATGATTTGTGACGTTATCATTGCATGTATAATATAAATAATAATATAGTACATCATTGATATATTGTCGTTTGTAAAGGTGATCAACGCTTGCATATGCAGTAGTTGCAGCATACTTTTAACCGAAATGTGTTAGTTATTGAACGGGCCCGCAGGGTTAAATAATTAAAATATTGAGGTCAAAGGGTGCTACACTTGTTTTATACCATATTTACCAATCACGTCGCAACTTTCTACGATGTCGATCCCATGGGCGATGTCTGACATGCTGACATCTGTGTCGTTTCAAAATTTAGCGCTGTCGCAAGGTTGCGCGATGCAAACGTACCGTGCAGTAAGTAGCGTGGGTATAAATTACGATATACCGCACGCTACTTATAGCACGAAATGTTTGATTATTAGGCCCCGCCCACCACTTACCGTTCTGATATCACAGTTATTGAATACCAAAAAACTCTCTGAAATATGGTATAAGCCAAGGTTTTACAGCGCCTTCACTTACCTCGCATAATATTTCAGGCGTGTACACATTTGTCATAGAAAAGACCCGATTATAATCCTTACATCGAACTGCTGAAAACAGAAACGCGCATGTCCTAAGGTGGAACTGGAATTAAAGTTGGAAGAAATCAAAGAATAATGTTTTATCAATATAAATATGACATTAATCAGAGATGATGCCTTAGAGCTTTAGGTGAAAGAGTCAAAATAGCAATAAAAAATGCTTTTTAAGTATAATGTAAATGTATAGAAATTCGTCGGTATGAAATTTCGAGGTTTCTTTAAAAGCGACAATTTCTTTTGTACTTGATTTCGTGGATTTCAAAATTTTAAAACAAAAACATTTGGTAACATTTGGAAGCTAAATGTATGAAATTGTGTTCGGAAATAAATTCGTGGTTTGGTCTATCCACGAAATCCACGAAAACTCGTACCCCACGAATAATAACGGTTTACAGTATAAGGCAAAAGTTGAGATGGAAAGCCAATAACTTCTCTGTCAGTACACGATTGCCATAATGCACGACATCTGACGTTTTATTTGAGTTTACGAATACGTATTCTAATTTATACAAATAAATCAATTGTATTTAGATAAAAAAGCGATGAAAAGTGGTAACATGTAACTTACCTTTATTGTTGCAATGACACTAGGAATACTGTTGATGTCGGCAACAACAGCTGATGTCACCAGTGTAATGTTGTTCACACGCAACAAAGCATAGAGGCCATTTATTTACTGTTGTAAAAGGAAAAAAAGTGACTAAATTAGGTTAATATTTACAATATTTAAAGGGACATAAATGTCACCAGTGACATGTTGTTCACACGCAACAACGCATTTATTTGCTGTAGAAAAATGAAATGAACGATTCCATACGGCAAATCAATATCTTGTAAGTTAATTGGGCTTCACGAAATTTCATATTTAAAAAAATGTCATGAAATGTCTGAACTGCTAAAACTAAAGCAACTTGGCTATACAGCCCGAATCGTGAAGAAACTCATACCAAATATTGCCCCGCCGCAGCTCAAATCTACGACCTCTCCGACCAGAAAGACGCTCACCACTAGACCAGACGGACTTATGTTTTCATTTAAATCGTAATTTCGACGCTAAAGACCTGAAACGTGTGTTTTTATAAATTTCATCGAAAAGCATAACACACGTTTTATGATTTTGTCCATTTTAAGTGATGCAGATTCGTCAACAGCACGCTATTTCCGATATATTTCTTGTCATAAGTAACATTTTACCTTAAAAGCTAATGCGCCTTTCCTGTTCAATTTGTTACAAAACCTTTATAAATTATCAATTTGCCACTATGTGATATGAGAAAAATAAGAAGAACAAAATGAGAATCCCTGGGCAATATAAATTACACGCATAAGGCTATAAGTGAGAGTTTGAGAACGAAGCCTTTTGGCCTGCTTCATTCGCTTTAATGGAAACAATATTACTGCAGACATGATCATTTCTTTAACGCAAGTGTATACATGTATAATATAAATGACAAGCACTGTTTCATGACGTTTCGTAACCAAGTTACAATTCACTGTTTGTTTCACGCGTGTTACGATGTTAGCATAACGACACACGTGTATTGGTGATATGAACAAAAAGTATTTAAATCTGTCTTACCATGTCCAACAAAACATTCAGATAAATAATATTTGATGACAATGAAAGCAAAAGGTAAACATCTGCCACAAGCCTCAGTATTACAGTTTAAAATATTTATATATTTATAATAGTATTTAGATCATAGTGGTATACAATATTTCCCACCTTGGCCCAGCTAAATATTCATCAGCCGAAACTCAACATTTGTCGCCGGTATTAAAGCTCAATTCAAACAATTTAACTGCATGTTAAAATCATTCTGACAGACGATAGTTCCCACTCTGACCCAGCCAGAATGTTCATCAGCTAAAAGAATCAAAACATCTGTCGCTGACATTAAAACCTCAATTATAACTGTTTTACCTTGATGTTTAAATCACTCTGATAGAAGACAGTTTCCACTCTCACCCAGCCAAAATGGTGCATCAGCTCAAAATAAACATCACATCTGTCGCTGGCGTTAAAACCTCAATTTGAACGGTTTTACCTTTATGTTGAGATCACTCTGGTAGACGATAGATCCCACACTTGTCCAGCCAAAGTGGTGCATCAGCTTGATACGTAGAGGATTCAACAGGTCTGAAGCCTGATTCACCTTATATAACGTAGGAAATAACGTCTTGTCTGACATCTCCGCCGTTGTTGCAATACACGACAACTTAAAAGAAAATTAACAGAACAATAAGTGTTTTACTTTTAAGATGATTACGGATATACTTAATATTCAGCGTGCTGCTACGTTTATACGTCTTATACAGTGTAAACACACTTGCCGTAATGATTGGAACGTCTGAAACTATTACACTGATAAGCGTTTTTTTTCTACTACTAAATCAGCAGTTAAGTGTCTTATGTTTGCATTTTATTATTCATTACCGATATCCGGCGACTATAAAATAATGTGTTTACAACACGTGATGTTTATTATCCCGATAAATAAAATACAATACAAAATATTGACCTTTACAAAAGGTCTAAATCGGCCATTCAATGGATAGTAACATGAAGGCAAAATGATGTAGCAAGTACGCAAGTTCGACCACATTTGGACACGTGCATAGCTTCTAGCATTAATCATTTTTATTTCGCCGGGTCTGAATATAGCGCGATTGAAGACTTTTTGTTTTGCATAATTATTACAAAGTTTAGACAAAATGACAAATGCTCAAATTTACGACCGCGCAAATTGGCCGTTTTGAAGAATGCACGAATTTTAGGCACCACAAAATAAACATGACAGTATGTTTACACAATGGACGTTTCAATCTCAAAATAAGACACCAGGACACCAGGACATGAAACGCGTGTTTTTTTGCATTTTCAAATATAAAACAAAACCAACCAGAAAGTCTTACTAAATGTCCTTTATTTTTCGCACGTGACCAATTGGCTATACAACACAATGTACCACACGAAAGACACGAAATGCACGGACCCCCTCCCCCCCCCCCCCCCCCCCGAAAAAAAAAAGATCAAAGTCCATGCCATAATAAATATACTAATATATTAAACTCTATACATGCGTATATCAGTAATTAACAAGGCTTTGATAGAATTGCAAGCAATACAGGAGTCCCCTACCAGTGAAAACCCCTACTAATTAAACATTGTGCAATACCGTCAAATCGCCCTTTATCTGTAGATGTACACAGTTTCATATTCAAATCCCAATTGTCACTGCAGTATTAAGTTGTTGTTTTTTCTTATCTAGTGACATTGACCAGACATTCTAGTTTTTTTTTTTAGTTATTGCAGTATTAATCTGACAGACGGCAATCATATAGTCCATTTTGTGTACCAAGTTTCATGATCATATGTTATGTTCTTTTCGAATTATTACAGTATTAAGTTTATTTCTTTTTTAAGTTACAGTCACGTGACCTTTGACTTCTGGTTAAAAATAAAGGGCCGTGTACAATCCTTACCTTGCTCGTTCTATGTATACACATTTTCATCAAAGTATCTTCAGTACTTTTTGAGTTATCGCAGGATCCAGTTTTTGGGGACGGGACAGACAGACAGAGTGAGACCGACGGACGAACAGACAGACAGAGACGCACACAGACGGACGGCAAACCCATAGTCCAATCTGTGTATCAAGTTTCATGAAGTTTCATGATTATATCTTATGCACGTTTCAAAATAGTACAGTATTAAATTTATTTCTGTTTTTAGTAACAGTCACGCGACCTTTGACCTCTGGTGAAAAATAAAAGGTCGTGCATAATTCTCACATTGCTGTTGCTATGTATACAAAGTTTCATCAAAGTGTCTTCAGTACTTTCCGAGTTATCACAGGATCCAGGTTTTGGGGACGGACGGACAGACAGACAAACGGCGGACGAACAGACAGAACGAAACACAGACAGATGGCAACCTATCGTTCAATCTCTGTACCAAGTTTCATGGTCATATCTTATGTCCATTTCGATTTATTACAGTATTTAGTTATTTCTATTTTATTTTTTTTTAGTAACAGTCACGTGACCTTTGACCTCTGGTGAAAAGAAAAGGTCGTGCATAATCCTCACATTGCCACATTGCCGTTTATATGTATACCCAGTTTCATCGAAATAAGTTCAGTACTTTTTGATTTATTGCAGGAACCAGGTTTTGGGGACGGACAGACAGACGGACGGACAAACAGACGAACAGATAGAGAGACACATAGACGGATGACAAACCTATAGTTCAATCTTTTTACCAAGTTTCATTGTCATATCTTATGTACATTTCGAATAATAACAGTATTTAGTTTATTTCTATGTTTAGTAACAGTCACGTGACCTTTTACATATGGTAAAAAATAAAAGGTCCTGCATAATCCTCACATTGCCATTTATATGTATACCAAGTTTCATCGAAGTATCTTCAGTACTTTATGAGTTATTGCAGGAACAATGTTTTGCGGACGGACGGACTGACTTCTATTTTTAGTAACAGTCACGTGACCTTTGACCTCTGGTAAAAAATAAAAGGTCGTGCATAATGCTCACATTGCCGTTTATATGTATGCCAAGTTTCATCGAAGTATCTTCAGTACTTTTTGAGTTATCGCAGGAACAGTTTTTTGCGGACGGACGGACGGAGGGCAAACCTATAGTCCAAACCGGTGAAACACCGGTAGGGGACTAACAAGCATAAATTACAAGTATACATGGACATTAACTGAAATAAGATTTGCAATTACAAGTATTAGAAGGATCAATGACAAAACTTTCCAGATATTTGATTTGCAATATTTTGCACGTAGTTGATCATTATGTTCTCTTTAGTATTGTTCACAACTAAAATGTCCTTGAAGACACATGCTACCAATTAGAAAATTACGTTGCAAGCATTTATTAACATCACTATGATTACTCTTTTTGTTTAATTTAGCTGCAATAAAGTATTTGCAATTTTCGTGACAAACCTGCATAATGTCTCTTATAGGAACGCGTAGCTATATATACATACCTGTATGGTGTGATAGACGGGCGCTATCTGCCCGGTGGTTGAAAGTGACCCAGAATTCGTAGGTCCCAAGACGGCCACCTTGGGTTTCCCGGACTACAGCATGTTCACCATTTCAACTGCCGCTTGACCGTTGTTGTACTGCAAACAATTAATATATTAACAAAGTGAAACTCCAGCCTCATCAGCAGGAGAGAACTGTTATTGGCAGCACGAGGTCCTGTATATACTGCAAGTGACCAATTGCCAAAAGAACGCAGAACAATGCAAAACACGTAACAAACAACAAACACATATATGAATAAAACTGGTGTCCAGACCTTGGAACGGTCAATGCCAATAATTGGGGGTTTAAACAGGTTAACGGGCGCCCGAACCTCATACTTTGCCCAGATTTATGCATAAAACATGTAAATAAAGATTAACCGCATAACTTCGTAGCATCGCAATTCAAATTAAACACAATAAGTTATAATACTTTTTCATTTATATTACCATGTAATTACTCAATTGATGGATGTAAACCAGGGTAACATATAATTGCTACTTCTGAGGAACGACGAAAGGAAAGAAAACAAAGTGTGAACTTCATCTCTTCTTGTCAAAAAGATCTAAGAACATAACATCATATAGTTCAATGTTCAGATCATCGTCATATCTTGTTAAATAACCATAATCATTACCGCTGCCAAGAAGGTTATGTTCTTTTTGCTGGCGTTGGTTTGCCCGTCAATTAGTTCGCAACTTTGCGCATAAATTTGCGTGAAATTTTCTGGCAAGTTTGGAAATGGGTGAACATTAAAAATATGAATCAAATTTTGTAGTAATCCGGGTCACCGTGTGTATCCAGGTTTTCGTAAAACAAAGTTAGGAGACTCACCGGACCACCTCATTTCGAGGTTTTAAGAAATTGTCCAGCGGTGACTACCGAGGTGGTCCGGTGGAGTAAAAATAATGTAAACAGTACGTATAGTTTTCAAATTTTATATTATTTTCTCATTTTAGCGGTTCATTTTCAGAAATCGGCCAGCGTCATTACCAGTAGAAATAATAAAAGAACACTCGTTCGTAGTTTCGCTAAATAATGTACAAAAATAACGGCTGTAGGAATTTTGTAAAATGCGCTAATCTGCTTTTTAAGCAAACCTGTGTAGACTATGGTTATAGAAAATGCTCACAATTCTGACATCAAAATGTAAACATGAAAAGGGCAAAACAAACAAGACCCATATAATAAATATTTTTTTATCGGGGGATGCGACAACTATTTTTCCGTTATATGTACGTTAATTTAACCGCCGTTATATGCATGTTCATGTTTTAATTTAAGATTTTTTTTAAAGAAATTACCTCCTTGAGGTACTTTTCGTTGACATAGTCCCTTTAAAATAAACGGCTATATTTGTAGGAGCGTGTTTTGTCACTTCTATTATAGTTTAGTTTTTTTCACAAACTTAGAATATATCGTAGATAATGATGTTTCATATCTAATCATTAAGCCAGCAAAATAACAAACAAAACAAACTTAAATACATATACGATATGCTACATGGTTTTAATTGTCAATTAGATTTACATGACCGGGAATATGAACAAATACTTTTAGCGAAGTACTGAATTAGGAATCTTTTTCATCCAATGGTATCGAACGAGTTGCTTTGGTAATTATTCATCAGATATTCGTGTTTTCATAAAAATATATAAATACCCAAGGGATTAAGGTTGTACATTTCTTTGTTTGAACAATCCAGTCGCAGGAAAGGTACTAGAAATCGAAAATGATTTTATAAAAACAAGCAATACATCAATTGCAAGCTTTTTGTCCTTACTATAATCACACGTTCTTTCAAGTTATCAGATCCACGATCTCCGTTAATGTCAATATTAATCTTAAATCTCTTATAAATATCATTATCATTTCGTTTGGTTTATAATCGAGCGTTTCAGATAAACGTTCAAAGCACCCGGGATAACGCAGACATCCGCCATTGTAGCCAATTCGTCATTATATCCCAACAATCAAGAATTCTTTAAAATTGTGTAAATCCGGACGACGACCCGGATCACCACCAAAATATAATAATTCATTGGCCTATTTTCAACCTTCTCACAAAAATTTGATGCCATTCCGTTTATAACTTTTTGTGTAAAGTTGCTAAGTAACACACATACACACCGACATAAATAAATAAACAAATAAATACATAAATAAATAAACAAATAAATAAATAAATAAATAAATAAATAAATAAATAAATAAATAAATAAATAAATAAATAAATAAATTAATTAATAAATAAATAATCTTCTTGGTGAATGCAAATAAAAAGGACTTGAAACGCACAGACCTCTGCTGTATAAAATGCCCTACCTCTTAAAACAACTGAGCCGGATCCTCATCAAAGTCTAATAATTGGACAATCTCCATCCTTCCCAGACAATTTCATGCAAATCCGTTCAAGACTTTATAACTATCAGACAGACCACGAAACCGAGCTTGGCAAAAGCATTACCTCTCGTTCAATACATGTATAATTTGTTTTCATATCCTAATAAAATAACTGCTCTACACAAACTGCTGCATAGAATGATTACCATAGTATCCCGAACATCCATTTGGATGCTGTATCCAGGCAACAGGTCGCCTCGCTCTTGGATTTCCTAAAAAGCTTTCTCGAAAATCTTCACAAAGAACCTGCTGTAAGCGTCATAATAGGATCCAGACAACTCCATCGGAACCCCCACGTGTATCACAGGAGAGCTACGGTTGCTAAGCGACCAAACTCCTTGCCCCGTCAGTGTACATAGCAACACAAAAACGCAGGGGAGATATTGCATTGCGTATTTAGCACAGTATTTTTCTTTATTTCACGTAGATCTAATGTATTATTAGTAAATGTCAAGACGTTTCGTATGAAATTCACTGCAGTATAACGTAGTTCAATTGTTCACCTCATTTTTGTTCTAAAATCATATTTATTACAATGTTCATGAGGCTTTATCTGACTTCTGTATACCTCGTGAAATCAATCTAATATTTATCGTCTCTGTGCTGACAATAGTTCTTATCTATAAGGCAAATGCCTTATGATCTTCCTCACTGCTTGCCTCTTTTCCAATAAGCAGATCGTGTTATATAATAAGCTATTCGATTAAATGGGCAGCACAGTGTACATCTTGAAATTTACCATTAACATATACGTTTGGTTATAATCACCATACCGAACAAATGGGGTTTGTTCTTGGTACTCCGGTAATACCGCTACAGCACAAGAAAATAGTCACCGGTGGATTTAGAATGCGGTAGATTCTGAGCTGTTGATATTGATGCTAAAAAACAGAATAATGACAGCAAAAATCTATTACATAACAAAGGTATGTATTAAAAGGTATGAAAAACACACGTGTTCTTAAATTAAAAGAGATATACAAACCTAAAATACAATCACATTAAATATGTTTAATATTAATTTTATAGATAACAATTTTGGATTACAGTTTTTAAACAAACTACCTAAATAACTGATTGCTTAACATCATATTGGATATTACTACCACACGCCCTGTACCCGGATAATCCTAACGCAGTGCAGCGACCCTAACGCAGTGCCAAAATGGCGGACACAGAGACAAAATGTGCTATTATTGTTTTATGTTTTTATCATGTTGTTATATTTGTGTTAAGTATAAACGTAAATCTTTAGATAGTTATAGTGTCCAGTGGTTTATGTACTTAAAATTTTGTTTGACAATCACTCTTATTATGCTTGAAGTCATTAAAAGGTATACGAAAACGTCCTCATAAAGAACATTTTTATGTTTCCGACCCTTTTAAAATATCTTAAAATGCCATTAGCGTTTTACATGAAAACTATATTAGTTAAATGAACATCTCTATGAAAATGTGCTATAATATCAAAGTTTAAAGTCGATTTTTATAGCTAAAACATTGTCTTTATTCTGAAGTGGTTATATGCTTGCGGATTAATATTCCTGATGGAAAAGTGCGAACGTAAAAAGGATAATTACCTCACAAACTGAATAATCAGATATCTGTTGGTTCTTTATATATGAAAAAATTTCTTTTAGTTTTATAGTGTTATTAATGTGCATGTTCAATCATTTCCTCTTAACTGTCAGAAGATGTATAACAATATACATACTTTAACTTTGGACGGTCAAACATATTCACAAGAGGGTCACTTTGAATGCGTCCTATGCTTTTATATTTTTAAAGGGTCTTCAAATTACCTGTTCCACTTTCATTATTTTGAACTATATATACTGCATCGTCTTTAATAGTAATTGATTTTTTTCTGTCTGCAAATCGTTTGGCAATCAAGACTTTCGAGCGATACCCATATTTCCAACTATCTTCGTCCAGCACAAGCTCGCGATTTTAAACACAGGTTTTTATGGAAAAGTGTGTATTGGGTAAATACACGTTGTAACTGGTGAACGAGTAAATTATACAATATGATTGGAATGAAAATAAAAATATATATAGAGGCCCATTATAGTCGTTCAGCATACATTTATATTCATTCATTTATATAGAACATTTGTCGGTTAGGTATTTATTCGTCAGGTTTTATACGTTGGTTTGGTTTTTATCCGTTCCTTATATACATTGCGTTCGGTTATTAAAAACTAGAAATTAGGTTTTAATCCATTTTCTCACCGTCTGCACATTTAAACGAGCACTGTGTCCATATTCGATGGGATAACAACACAGTGTAAACGGGGTTTTGAAGCAGTATATGTTTGCTTCAAACAGCGAAATAATATAGCAATTTAAAGCATCTATGTATTTTTAAAGATTTTTTTATATAAATATTTTTTAGAATGTTTGGCCTTGTTCCTCAGTATTCCATCTTACAACACAATAATTGCTAGATGTAACATTATGTATATTGAATTAAATACTCATTTGATAAATGGCGACGGATCTTACAATCAAAATATAAATGTACATAAGAAAAATATGCATAAAACAAAGTAGCACCGACTTTCCATTCGCCATTTTGGCACTGCGTTAGGGTCGCGGCTCTGAGTTAGGATTATGCGGGTACAGGGCGTGTACCAAAACATAAGCTCAGTACAAAAACCAAACAATTGTAGTGATTTTTTTGAAAAGGGACGAAAACACAGTACTTTGCAGTACTTTACTGAAAACGTGAAAGGGAAGTACATGTGACAATACAAACTTGTAGCAATGGCCTTCCCTTTTGCGCTGCTTTGACCAAAAAATGGGAGAGCACTGCGAGATATATAAGATTTCAATATTTTATTAATTCTCAAAACCTACACAGAAGCATATATGAGTTAAAAAACACATAAGAATTCATAACAACATGGAATTCAAAAACCATAAGAATGCACACATATAGACAAACATACAAAACATGAATTGCATTTTGAACTATGAATTTGAATAGGACATGTCAATAGTTGGAACCACTAAATGAGTACTATTTATACTTAAGGTAGATAGCTTTGCCCAATTTTAATGGAATTTCAGCATAATATATTTAACAAGTGTTTTTAGTAAATTTGTATAGGAGCTAGACAATAACTGCTCAGATGTGAGTATACTTTTATAGTATACAGGAGTATACAAAAATGAGTAGGTAGATATTTACACATACCAACTGATAAATGATCGCATAGAAACAGACCGTGACGGTTGAAGTTACACAAGGTACATACCCACTAGGAGTTTGAACAAGTGTAGCTGCATTTATTAAATCAGCAGTCAAGACATATGTTTATAAAAATAAAACTTTGCAGAAATCGTTTCTAATCTTACCAATCAAAATACAAAAAAAAAAAAAAATCGCATTGAAATCGGTAAAATAATAACGTTTTGGTAACCTTTTATCGTAAACTTATCTGTATGCGATAGCTGCATGGTGATGCCTCTGGAGTAAATCAACATGTACATTAGTATATATTCCGTCCGTACCAAGCGTTTTCAAACATAGACATCATAAATGCCTTTCAGTCGAATAAACGTCATTATCGTTCATTAGAACTTATGTCAATATAAGATGTATTGAATTATATTCTAAGTACTGCGGCTTTAAATGCCCTTAATATTGATTTAAACGATAGGCAGACTTTGTCCTAAAAATTTTTTTGTTTTGTTCAGGAATGTTCAGTTGTTTTTATACTCAAATCTTTCACATATTCTTTTTTGTTATTTAAAGAAATATTACCCTTTAAAATCATATTAACATTACGAGAAAACGTTTTTTTCAAAAATGTTCTTTTGAGTGCCTATAATATCAAACTAAAACCTGTACCTACATCCCAGCCAGCAAGCATATATCGGATAGATATCGGTATATCGATATCGCATTAACAAAACGGCCCGATATCTATCCGTTATCGATAGCAAGCATTGTACCTACTTTACATATCGGATAGATATCGGTCAGTTGTCGGCTATCGATATAATAGTTCGATATCTATCCGTTATCTATCCGATATAATTTTGGTGAAAAATAAAAAAGTAGATGTATACATTTAGTGTATGTGATATATGTTAAACAAATCCATATATGAGTGGCATTTCTTCAATATGTGTTACGTTGTCGTCATTTTAAGTAACGATGTCGGATCGATGTAGGGCATGGCAAGCAGTAATTTCTCTTTGTTTTCATAAAATTATTAATGTGTATCAATCTGGCAATACTAAAGAGTATTTTACTAAATAGTGTTGTTTATTATTATTAGTATATTACGATACAGTTTTGTCATATCTACGAATGTAAGTATTTACAGCGAGATAAGTTTTTATTTTTACATGTTATAGGTTCAATATACTTCAAATATTTGTATTTTAAAGGCTTACAGTTGAAATTTATTTTTATTTTAACAGTATTGTATACATTATATTTAAAGGGACTTGTTCACATATTTATTTATTTTTTTGTAGTATACCATTCATTGTCTTAACTTAACAGATTTAAGCATCGAAACTAAAAAGCTCAAGTATAATGACGAGAAAAACCGGGGTTTGAACCTCCGACCTCTAGATCAAAAGACTACCGCCTAAACCACTCGGCCATTCCATCTTTTCTATATGGGGATGCATTATATATTTTATTATATGATTGTATAATTTATGTAAGCGATCCATGTGTTGTCAGCAATTTTAACGTAAACAGCAGAAACACTCCAAATTATTCCATCGTTTAGCGTTACAAACGCTTTATGATTTTCTAAATTTCCACTGATGATTACTAATTAACAAAATGGTATTTACAGTATGTCCATTGTGTTATTGTGTTATTTCGCTCCTTTATATATGCTATTCTTTCATTGTGGGAATCTGTGACAAAAAGTTGGAAAATTGTCAGTTGGCCAATCTGTGAACTGGTACTTTTAAATAAATGAATACACTAAACTACACTACACTATACACTAAACTAATGAACCCACAATTAAACAAATTATACTGAAGACAATTTTGTTTTCAGACGAATTATCACCGCAATGGTGGCTCTTGGGCCTCTTTGGATGACAATAAGGTCTTGGACTTGATAACGTTCATAACTGACAAACGGGCTGGAAAGATGAAGGTAATCAAATATACATTGGATGTAGTAATACTTGGTCAGAACATGCAGTTCACTTCTGTTGATGTGAGCAAGTTAGTAACACATTGTTTAAGCAGTTTCTGCATACCACCAGTGCAGAGATCAAGTACAATTTCTCCAACTCTGATTTAATAATTATTATTATGACTCAACATTTTCTGTGTTTTTTTGTTACAGTTATGTAAAATCGGAGTATATAGTAAAACATTTATTGCATTTCTTTATATGACTACAATTATTAATTGAACTATTTTCTGTGATCTAAAGTTTAATGTACATATATTCCAGCTGCCAGTGACATACATGGTCTGCTTTGAACAACACCATTATCATTATCGGGTGGAATGCTGCATCAAACACTGGCTAATGAATTTGACTGAGATTAAGATCAGTGGATAAAAAACATTCTACTAATCATTAGTATTATAAAGACTTCTAAAGTAAACCCTCTTAAATGTGTGATAGGGACTGGAAAGTTCCAATTTATGAAGTTATTTTTAATTACTATAAGCACAATTCTTAATAACAAGTGTACTATGTGGTTTATTTATATATAAAAAAAACACAATTTAATAACACACACTGTTTAGTGTTAATTACTTGTTTTACATTTTTCATATTTTTGTGAAGACATGCAAAGGTCTTAGAATTCTGATTCTTTTTAAAGATGTGATGCAACCTATATATGATGCTAACAAATTACATGTAATTAATATATATAATCTTGACTGAACCATAGTTTTATTTTATTTTCAAAATTAAATGTAAACATTTTTTGAGGATAACAAAGAAACCATATCATCAAGGATGCTTTTGGAAGCATAATATTGTCAAATATGTGTTGTAGTTTTTTTTGTATTTCAGTGTGTTTACACTTTTTACTGGAATAGTCTTCGATTTTGTTTTAATTTCCTGTTTGGATTCGAATCAGATTTCCATTTGTTTATATGATTTTAAATATTTAGTTTTATCTAAATTAAGGTCATTGAAATGTGGAAATTTTTATTTGATACTAAATGTCTAATACAATTAATTGTCGGTTAAGTATTGCTGAATTATTAACTGTTTCAATTTTGTTGCACTGGTATTATAGCATGTATGATGGTGGATGATGCTAATATTCATAAATAACTTACATGTTGATAGAAAGCATTTGTAACTGTTTTCATTGGCAATTCAACTTTCAATAAATGATTGCATTTCTTAGCTTTTTCTTGGTTACTGTCGCATCTCTGACATGTTGTAAGTGACTTTTCATACAAACCTATAAGATTTCAATGTGACATGTCCATTAATGGTTTCAGCTATAAACTCGTAACTGATTTAAATATTATTTAAAAATGAAGACGTTGAAAGATCATATAAACTTTTGTTTAAATAAATAGTGTATACATTTCCTTGAAGATTTTCTATTGCTTCTGTTATATTTATCACAGCTTTTTGGGATTGTTTTATTATAATTTGGTTCTAAAACGTATGAAATGTTTTGAGAATATAGAATTAGATGTAGTTATTAAAAATGAAGATATGTACACTTTCTTGAGTGTTGTTCCAAATTGCACATCATTTTGAAATTTAGCATTAAAATAAACAAGTGTGGTTATCAATTCCAAAGATATTGACAACATCGTCGAATAGATATCGGACCAATGTAGGCTTGCAAGCTGGAACGATATTCGCCCGATTTCTATCCGATATACGTCCGATACACAATGCTCCGATCAAATGCCGATGGGCAAAACGTTGATCGGATAGATATCGCGAGCGATATCAATCCGATATACTTAAAACATATCGGATATATATCGGACCGATGTAGGCTTGCTTTCTGGCACGATATTGGCCCGATGTCTATCCGTTATGTATCCGATATGCAATGCTTCGATGACGGCCCGATCAAATGCCGATGGACAAAACGTTGATCGGATAGATATCGCGAGCGATATCTATCCGATATATTTAAAACATATCGGAAAGATGTCGGACCGATGTAGTCTCGCATTCTGGGACGATACAGGCCCGATGTCTATCCGATATGTATCCGATATGCAATGCTTCGATGACGGCCCGATCAAATGCCGATGGGCAAAACGTTTATAGGATAGATATCGCGAGCGATATCTATCCGATATTCAGAACATATCGAGTAGATATCGGACCAATGTAGGCTTGCTGGCTGGGATACAACTGATGTCGCAAAAGCGCTTGTATACAGAATATAAACACATGTTCAACAGGCGACCCTTCCTTTTAAACTTGTTAAAATTTTGCACATTATTTATTAATAAAACTGATTGACTCTAATAGATTTCGTATTTTATTTTTGTATAAAAATTTTTTATACTGACTCATAATATTTGATAGTTGCACTAGATTGAATAATGCATGTGAATTTGGCAGTTTTATAATGAATTTGAATAATACTGTTGTTTCGGATTAACAAATGCATATAGTCATCAATTAATAACAACACCATTTTGAGATTGAGGATTTACTAAAGCATTCTTATAAAGCTATACTATCAAAATTGCTAATGCTCTATGTGCTGCTACCGCATTTGAAATTTTGTGTCTTTTCTGTACTTATGGGTTTTTTCGCTGTTTAGTGATTCAAGTCATTATTATTTGTCTCCCTTGGTAAATTTTCGACATTTGCAGAGGAATTGTTAGGCTCTTTTTGGCTAGAAATTCGTTCGTTACTGCCTCCCCTCACGATGTAAGTGATTTTGACATGTTCTGCATGGATTAGAAATCGTTTCTGTGTAATGCTTAATTAGTATTTCGAAAAATTAAGTGTTAAATCAATCCTCGCTGTTTTGTTCTTAAAAACTACAGTAGAGCATTTCTTCCACACCTGTAAATGTTAAAATGTACAGTGACTTTTTCAAGGTGTTTTATTAGTGTTATGACTCTTCCATGATGTCCAAAATATGCCTGTCGTAATGTTTAAATCATCTGTTAGTCATACGAAGTTTCTGAATGCCTCTTTTGTTTCTTTTTAGCATTTTACCCTCCTGTTATGATGTGGAAATACACAACCAAATCGACTTGAGTGTTTTGTCTACTTCGTGACTGGGTTCGCTAGACTGCATTGCGGCAGTACAATCTACAGCATGAATACTGGACGTGCAGACTGTCTGCATCTGTTATGTGCATTTGAATTTACCAAAGATTTAAATAAATGCTGAGAAAATCCTGCTTTTTGACGCATATTAATTGCAATTTACACAATTTGCCTAACTTCATTTTGGAGCACTTGTAGTCCATTAAACACTTTATAAATTACTTGAGAATAATATGTTTTATCAAACATTGTGTGTTTGCAATGTTTTACGTTTTTAACATAAAATAACACAACTCAAAGACACAAGTTATAGCTAGATATCTGAATGAGGAGACAAGAACCATCTAAGAACATAGTCATTAGCTGTATTTAGTATTTAAGTTATATAGTATTCATGCAAGATTCTAAAAAGATTATTATTGCATCAATGGATGTATACATGTAAACGATAATTTATGGCACACATAAAAATGATAATTATAGAAACATTTCCTTTCAAATTTACCATCCAAATACGAAATAAATGTACAACGTGATTCAGTATATAATGCTATAATGCCAAAATGCAAATATATAACATTGATGTAGCAAAACAATATATATTAATGATATGCAAAAAATAAACAAAGCTTTAAAACAAGTAAAATAGCCGTAATTGTTACATTATTATATACACACATAACTTTTTTCAACTTTTTTTTCTAATTATTGTACAATCGTTTGTAATTTGATCATGCTTTCCAGAGCAATCAAGCTTTCAAGAGTCATGTCCCTTGACATTTCATTTTTCACTGCATGAATAATTAACGACACGTCGCGTTGTATTCCACTAATTAGACCCATTTACGACGTTGTGCTACAGAATGGGGATCAGGCATTAGTAGATTCGTTAGACACACCAACTGCAGCTGAAATATCAAATGATTCATAACTCACGTTGGAACTAACGATATGCAAATGCATAATAATGTAATTTACAAAAATACCAGGTAATTCTGAATCTTGAGTACGTTAACTTACAACATTTGAACGTTGAATGAGAACGGTCAGGTCAACACCATTGGCACATATAACTTACACTCATTCTGTTATCAGAACATACGAGATTGATATTTAATTATTTAGATGTTGGGCCGTATAAAATATATTGAAAGTGAATAACGATGTAGTTTATGCTGGATCATGCACAATTATAACGATGTAGTGGGTCTTGGTTATATGTGTTTGGTGATACATATACTAACATTAAACTACCGTCTATCTTAAATGTTTGGTCATTCCTACTGACATTAAATTGCCGTACAATTTATATGCTTGATCATACATATTTGATCATACATATTGTCTTAACTGCGGTCTAGTTTATAGGTTTGGCCATACTAATTGTCTTTAACTACGGTCTAGTTTATATAATTGGTCATGCGTATTGTCTCTTAACTACTGTCTGGTTTATACGTTTGGTAATACCTATTGTCTTTGAACTACAGTCTAGTTTATAATTATGTTTGGCCATACGTATTATCTTGTTACTACGGCCTAGTTTATATGTTTGGTCATACGTATTGTCTTTGAACTACGGTGTAGTTTACATGATTGTCCTATGAATTTTAATTGAACTACGGTCTAGTTTATATGTTTGGCCATGCATATTGTCTTTTAACTAAGTCTAGTTTATATGTTTGGTCATACGTATTGTCTGTTACCTACGGTCTAGTTTATATGTTTGGTCATACGTATTGTCTTTGAACTACGGTTTAGTTTACATGATTGTCCTATGAATTTTAATTGAACTACGGTCTAGTTTATATGTTTGGCCATGCATATTGTCCATACGAATTGTTTGGCTGAACATTTTGTCTTTGAACTAAGGTCTAGATATGTTTGGCCATACGTATTGTCATGGAAATACTATGTAGTGTATATGTTTGGCTATACGTATTGTCATTCAACTACAGTCTTGGTATATGTTTGACCAAACGTATTGTCTTTGAACTACGGTCTAGATATATATTTGGTCATATGTATTTTCTCTAAACGACGACATAGATACATGTTCGGTTATACATATTGTCTTTAAACTACAGTCTAATTTATATGCTTGGTCATACATACTGTCATTGAACTACGATATATAGTATATATGTTTGTTTATAATACTTTCATCGAACTGGAATATCACTTGAACGATTGGTCATATTGTCATTGAACTACGGTTTAGTTTATAAATATGTCTGGGCGTACATATGTGCATATGCACATATGTGACAATTAATTACAGCATACCGGGTAGTCGTAGCTAATATGTTAAATGATACATATAGACACTGACACTCTGTCATGCCTATATGATAGATGTATTACTTAATTATGTGTAAGATACATTGCATAGATGATTTACAAGTTTATGTGTAAGATGGAATACATACTAGTTCGTATTGTCTTCGTCTCCGAGAGAGGAAAGTTGGAGGCGGTTATGACGCCCCGGAAGCGGAGCTGTGTAACATCCGGTCCTGCACCTTATTGCGCATGAGCAGCTGTACAGAATAATAAATATAGGTAGGTAACGTTAATTTCTTTAATGATATCGATAAAAGAGATTTCTTTCTTATGACGATGGATGATTTCTTAACAGAAATGGAGTTGATGCAGCTTTAAACGGTCAGTAGATTAATTTATATATATGAAAACGCATGCGTTAAGCAAGTTAGTAAGATCATCGCCCCCACCCTGCCTCCACACAAATAATACATATAAACGATAGGAAAACTGTTTTTAACAGAAAAGGAAATTATTTCTAGTTTCTCGGTTAAGTCCCGAATTTCAATATTAAACATTACCTATTACCGAAGATTTAATTCTAGGTTGAGAGCTATAATATACGTGACTTGTCGCTTGATTCAATTAATTTGATCGCATTGGACAAAGGTCATACTTTATATACCTTTGGGATAAAAATGATGCACGAGCAGACCGTTGTACAGAAGATAATTAAGCAAGACTGCAGCACGTAAATCAATGTCGTCTGCTCGACTGGGAGCACGTGACCTAGCGGCACGCCGAAGAAGCAGACGACAACCACGTTGTAGATGCAAGCCGCAATATACTTGGAATCGTTGAGTTCCGGTACTGTCACGTGACGTGTCTCCCAGGCCAGGAACGTGCCAATGACGAGCAGAAGACCTTTGTAGACGTAGACGGTGATGGTCCAGTAGATCTCGTTGTCGTTATGGCAATACAGTATGACGTCAGAGAAGATCACGTTGTTGTCGACAAAATCCTATAAATAAAGATATCTGTATACAGATACCTACATGTATAGAACAGATCGTTTGAAAGTGGTGGCACGTTTTTTTTATACAACATTATAGAATAAGTAGTAATAATAGGTTTTCGTTGACACAAGAGATAATTTCCATATTCAAATGTTATAAAATAATTGCAATTGTCCATGCACATGTATAAAACGTATATATTAACAAAATGAACATGACGCAAATAAGCAATTTTTAACAAACAAACCTTGCGCTGAGTAACATGACGTTCGTAGGAAAATGGGAACATGGTTGCCCAGGGGATAATGAGCACGTGGTCAACAGATATGAGCATCAAAATCATCGCAAGCAGGTGGTGGTCCTTCAAAGGCTTAAATTGTTAAAGTACATACATTATATTTATCTAATTAACTAATTTCTGGCGGTGGCAACGCATATGATATATTAAAATCAAGTAAAAAATAAGATCTAGAACGATTTGATATCTCAAATATGTATCTATTGTATTGATGTTATTGTAAATTATTACAAACCCACATGCATATTTATATTCCAATCTAACACTTAATACATCGACTGACCTTAATGGGAACTTGTTTATATCACACCCTGGTCAACAATGTGCACAATATCAAGTGTTTACCTTCTTTCTGGCCCGGTGCTCTCGAAATAAATAGTGAACTCTGTATGTCTTGCAGAACATACCCCCGAACAGCAACGTGAAACCCACCGATAATAGCCAAGCCCTGGACTGAAATATTTTTAAGAGTTTACCAATGAAATCGTTCGTTACACATAATATTGTGAAATTTATGTCTGGCAAAAGCCTTGCACTTGGACGTTTATTGTTAATCATGAAACGACGGTCGAAAATTAAAAGTTGTGTTTCTTGTGGCATGACCAAAATGTAGGGTCGGTAGGTCGAAATTTTATTTTATTTTATTTTACTAGACTTTGGTTTGTGTAAATTTGATGATTTTAATGGAACAATAGATTCCTTCTGGCCACCATAAACATAACATTATTTTTGGGAAAGCATATATATATGTTTCAGATTGTTCGTAATTATCGTAATTATCTGAAATACAACTATTGGACGGCATTTATTTAACTTGGATGCCGAAATGGATTGTTTCCATTTAACTCGGATTTAGATCAAAATTGAAATTAGAAACATGATAATAATCTTTCACATGACCAGGGGTTATTGTGATGTATTTTTTGCAATGTAGTCGCTTGATTTGCACCTATTTATTATTTTATGATCATATTTATATGTTGTGGTTGCTTCGTGCTGTTAGTATTGTGTTGTGTTGTTTGTGCAATTGGTCATTTTTCCCCCAATAAAATGCTACACCATGCTAATAAGAGTTTTTCTGCTACTGATGTAGCTGAATTTCACATATTCACTCAACGAAAGTTATAACGCAACCAAACGAAAATTGTTGTATTTTTGTTATTTATAAGAATTTTAGCTGCGCCATGGTAAACACAAAATTCTTTAGTATTTTTTTCGAATATTTTGGTATGAACACATGCATGTACAACTGAAATAATCATAACTGACATTTCAAGCTGAAATTCTTTTAAATAAAGAAATACAACAATTTCCATTTATTTTAATTTGGTGCGTTATAACTTTTTATTATTGTATTGTATTATTGTATTATATTTACAATAAATTGATCCAGTACGTATGCCGTTTAACAATAAGTTGACTTTACAATGACACGACACCTACCATGCATACAGCACTGCCTACTGCATCCCTCAGAATGTGCAGATACTCGAAGGAGCTGATGTAGACCTCGATATAGAGGAAGAAGCAGCCGCTGATGATCACGTTGTTCATGTTCGGACTCGACATTTTGATGGTCCTGCATTAATTTTACATCAAAGTAGATCAAAGTAGATCACATAATTTTTTCGAAAAGTCTTGACAAATTGCATATATGTAAATATGGTATTAATCAATGGTTGGTAAACGTCCAGATCATTGGTGTAATAATTGACCTTATGCCAAGATTTGATTCTGACAATGTGTCTAGACATTCAAACAGCTACGACTTGACTGTTTGATGGACATGTCTTGTAAAATCATTTGTATACTGTCAGCGGCGTTTATCGGAGTTTGACCTACATCTAGTTGTAGTTATAAATCCCATTACGCAGCATCAATTAAGTGCCATGTTAATAAACTAAATGCCGCAATAGATGTGCATAAATGTTCACATGCTCACAAAACTCACCATTTCGCTCTTAATGCGACGTTAAACACCAGAAAACACGCGCACGTCACGCACCCCAAAGTGTTAAGCGTTATCATGGTTACAGCAGCTGCATAATCAGGTTTCATTAAGTCTTCCTTGTACATAAACCTGTCTTGTGGAATGTGTCCCCCTTGAATGAGATATAGGTGACAGGCCTTGAAATTAATGTATTCATATTAACTGTGTAAACAAGAATGGAAAATTTAGTATCAAGCTGATAAATTATCTGAGAGTGAAATTATACAATGCCATTCTGCATTATGTTTTGTTATAATATATGGACAAAACGAAGTTCATATAGCGTGACGCTAGTAACTGACATTTTATGTGTATGCAGCAACGAGTGTGGTAAAACAGCTCTTCAGATAAATTGCTAATTTAAGAAATTGATGTACATTGATGTACACGTGTATGTTGCAATAATAGCGATATATAGTTAAACAATAATATTTCGCACCTTTCCAAATAGACTCGTATGGAACGAACCACTTGAGCTTATCCTTGGTTACGTAATATGCTGCCAAATCCCTTGTGGATGACTCTGAAAAAGCCAGGTTTACTGATTTACTTATCGAATTATTTGATGATTATTGGTGATGTTTAATATACAAACATATGAACTGATTGATAAAAGCAATAACTACTTTAAAACAAGAAGTATGCATTTAAAGACTTTACATACAACAATACCGAATGAAACACCGGCTGAAAATATTCGAGAAAAGTACAAGAGAAATCGAAGTTATACTACCCACAATACAGCCGAACAGAAAATTAGTCGGCTTTTCCCTTCTCATCCATGTAATTATCATTCACATTGTTAATGCGTCAATTGTATCATTTTTTTCGCAAAACATGAAATGGCTGGTAAATTAAAACTAGATCAAAACAAAGAAAAATGTGTGTTTCGGGCAACCCGCCTACCTAGCAAACCTGCCCCCCCCCCCCCTCCTGACCCTTAATTGTTAGAGATCATCGTTCTCCATGAAATCTAAATTCGTCAGAGCTTTATGTTTCAAGGGAATTAATCGTGACGTACTAGATAATTTGTGCCGAACAGGTGCTTTAAATGCTCTGGTGGTATACAAAGTAAGCATCTGGGTGAATAGTATAGACAGTTAAGTGTTTGCCGTTCGTGTCGCTTTTATGGCTAGACTTAAAAAAAAGTTAACAAGACGTACCTACACTACCTTACGTTTTTGAGACCGTTCCCCGAAACATACAATGATTTTGGTTGCCCTACTTACCGAAATGTTGTTTTATGTATGTGATGCCAACACGACTGTGTGACTTGTCGAAGGACACAGGGCCCTATAAAGGATGAGGACACACATTCGTTGTGCCAAATATTATAGGCCCTATAAAGGATGAGGACACACATTCGTTGTGCCAAATATTATAGGCCCTATAAAGGATGAGGACACACATTCGTTGTGCCAAATATTATACAGGTGAAACACTCGCACAATTCGCGTATTTGATGTAGATCTACGAATAATCATCATTATTATTATACATTTAAAAATGCAATATAAATTTATTATTAAAGCCCCTTTTACATTTTTTTATTATAGTATTGTTTAAATAGTTTATACTTCAGGAATTGCCTTTTGATCACTTTAAAACATTCATTATAGTAAAAATACCTTTATAATATTTAATGGTTTTTTATTGCAGTGTTCTTTAAAACAATTTTATAGTTCAGTATTTGCGTTTTTATCGCATTAAACACATTCATAAATTTTAACTGATTTACTAAATACAAATGTCAAATGCATATAAATATATGTCGACAAAAAGGAGTAATAAATAACATCTCCACATATTATAGCCTTTAGTGATGTGTTCATGTTTTTGGTCGTTGCATGACAGAAAACATTAAAACTTAATACAAAATTGAAACAAAATGTGATCTTTTTCTTAACAAACAAGACTTTACATATATATGGCATGAAGGGTCTTTAAACCTGTTTGAAAAATCAAAATAAACGTTTGTTGGCAGCCTATCACCGTCTTACCGTAACGCCTAGGAAAGACACTTCGTCCATGCCTCTCATGATGGCAGCCAGATGCTGCTCACTGTACGTGTAGTTACTGAGGGACAGTCCTTGCTCCTCTAGAAACCGAATACTGTTGTTCAAACCTGCAACACAGTAAACAGTTATTCCTGAAATATCCATAACGGCTAGTGCCTGTGAAAGATCCTGTTTACTTAGACGCCTGGGAGAAAGACAATTCGTCCACGCCTCTCATGATGGCAGCCAGATGCTGCTCACTGTACGTGTAGTTACAGAGGGACAGTTCTTGCTCCTCTAGAAACTGAATACTGTTGTTCAAACCTGCAAACTATTTAAGTTACTTCTGAAATATCCATCACGACTGAACATATTTATTTGTATTGCTTTAATACATTTGAATAAACTGCATGTAACCCGAAATACCTTTTGCAGCAGAAAAAAATGAAATATTTCAAAATTCTTTGATGTTTCCTTGAATACGTCATGTGTTCCATGATATGTATCATATGCAGTTGACAGGACTAATAACTTATGTGCAAAACATATAAGGAAAACAAATGCGTTCACACTGATACAACGAATATGCCTTTTATGAGATTGGTAAGTTAACCTGGTCAATTAGTTGCCATGGAAACCTACCAACAGAAAGTGCCCAGGCTGTGTCCAACACCCAGGGTGTGTAAGGCGACATCCCGTACGATGAGTTGATAGCCATTGCTTCCATACTGGCCACCTCTTGTTCTGCAGTCTGCAACAGCAATGTTTCGAACTCACAAGGTGTTTAAAAGTTTTGACATTAACAACGCAAGCGTTAAACTCGCCGAACTTTAGTGGTCGTAGCGTGGCATTCCCAACGGAATAAAGAAATGGGACGATTTAGAGAAAAAACAACACTTTACTCATAAGCTTATTCAAACACTTTGGTCAAATCTTATTGAAACTTATGGTCATTATCCTGTCCAAAACTCCTTTGTCGTTTGCAGTACAAACTAATTGCTAATAAGACCGCCTTGCTGATTGTCTGTCAAACACGTTGGTTATTAGCCTGTCCAAAAACTCCTTTGACATTTGCAGTACAACCGCATTGCTGATTAAGCTACCTGAATTATTTGGTAAATGCCTGTCCAAACACTTTGGTTATTAGCATGTCTAAATTTTTTCATTCGGATTTCTTACACAAATGTCTTGCTTATTTTGGCTTCATACCAGTGAAATTACAATACCACATTGTAATAAGAACAATAACACCTGTACATACTGTCCATACATATTCCTTTACGGTATTTTGCAAAGACATAACAGGCATAAACCAACCCTGTCTAGTGATATTTATTGCGCTGCTTTAAAGAAATGAACTGCTTGCACACGTAGCATAGACCAACCCTTCCGGTGATGGTGAGTTCCGGTGACCAGCTAATGTTCTGGTAAAACAACGCAAAGCGACCGTCGGCGACAAGATGAACCTGCTCCAACGTGCAATCAGCAGTGGCCCTCAACCAGTCAAACTCGTATACGCCTTCCGTTAGAATCCACACGTATCTCTCACCATACAAACCCTGTTTGTAGGCCTAAAGTAAAACGTCGATTATAAATCACAAGAAATATCTTGAAAAAAGATATTTGTCGTATGTTGTAAATGTTTGTAAATAATGTAAAATGAATATCCAACATGAATATTTAAATCTGACGCATATGTTGATGAACGAACAGTCTCATTTCTTCAAATATCGTTATTCTACACGCATTTAATATTATTTTTCGATATTATTAAAATAAAATTAATAAGTAAATTTTCATCATCAAATAGCGAACTGATATTTTCATGTGGCTAGCTCCTAAAAGGTAGTATGAAATGTTTCTATTTTTGAAGTTAATAAAAAGAATAGCATTATTTCATGTCAAAGCAATGAACTGGTGAACTGCCCCATGTTTTAAATCAGTTATACTTGAATAACCCAAATAAGTTAGACTCATCTGCTCATGAACGTCAATATTTTATCTATACAAAGTAAAACTAAGCATTTAAAAATTACAACGAAATATATATATTTGAAGCGTTTTTCATAAGTTAAATTATTTTAGTATACAATGTATTTATTCATAGTCTATATAAAACAATGTCTACACGAGAATTTGTTAGAAACATCAGTATTTCACAAGAAAAAACAATTATGCAGAGCATCATAAGGGCCCAGGAAACTATGAATGGTCCATATATTTAAGATATTTTAATTATGTGATGTCCGTACAATTAACTGTTCTTACCGTCTCATATATTTCGTTCGTGATTTTTTTAATCGAGTATACAGTATTTGTCAGGCAAATCAAAATTTAATAAGTAAATTGTTTCCAAGAAAATAATGGCGAGTATGAATATGAGCGTTTATAATACTTATTATGGATTAAGCATTTATACTATGTGTGCAAATAAAAACACACGTCAGGGAACATTCATCGCAATTAAATATGATGTAATGTTATATTTAATAGTGTCGAATTATATTTATATTTCTTTGAGAAAATACGTCTCGAGCGTTTGTGTGTATAACTATTACAGTTTTAATGTATTTATAAAACGCACGTAAACTAAAAATACCAAATTTAAATGAAATTAATTACTTATGTCCGAAGCTTCCGAAAGTGTCTATTTATAGGAAGATGCAAAATCTATTTATACATTTAATAGCCTCTACAGGAAAAGATAAGAGAAAATGCAATTCTAAATAATTCTTAATACATAGATCTACCAACCGTTATTCAAATAAACATGCCTGGTAAGTTTATAAATATAAGTAATTCTCCATTCATTATTAATCTTATTGTCTATCGTTCTCTGGATGCTTGTTAGAAACAAGAAATGTCTTTAAAAAAGACAATCGGCGTTGAAATTAATATTGAGATGTATTTTAAAAATTACCTAAACAGACGGCCAAGATGATTGGTTACGTGACTTCACAGACCCCAGACTTTTTGGTCCCCACCAATATTAGACTTATTGGACCCCAGATTTTTCGGACACTATAAGAAAACTTCTCGGACCCAAAAGTTAATTTAAGATAAATTTATTAATTTAAAAATTAAATAAAATTATAATTAATAGCTAATGTGAATAAACCAATCATACAGCTCCATGTTTCCACCAGTAATATTTGAATAACCAAAATAATTTAGGTTAACATAATTTTTATCTGAATTTGTGAAGCCAATGAATTATAATTATTATGTATCAGACGAGTCTATATAGTTATTTATAGTACCGGTAATATTACCATTCATGTTAGTTATCTAATATAATAACGATTTGAAGTCAAATGAGCATTTATACTGTGTATCCCAATAAAAAGCAATAGTAAGGGAACATTCAGCGATTTTTGAAATGTTAAGACTTTATATTTTATAACGCAACATAAAAACTCATTAGACTAGCTATGACGATTTTAAATTATATAAGTAGAAATATGATATATAAGGGGTTCCTGTGTATAATTAGTATTGCAAATTGTGTATTCATGCTACGCGAATAACAATTCGACGTATTCCGAATCTTCTTTCTTAACATTTTATCTATAGAAAATGTAGCATCTTTTTATAGATTAAATAACATCTACTGGAGAAGTTGACAGAAAGATGCAATTTTAAATAATCGTTAATAAATCGTAACCACAATTTTAATTCAAATTAACAGTAACTTTATAAATATAAATTCCCGATTTATTGAAATGTTTAGGTTTATGATTCTCTGAACGCTATCATTGATGCATTTACGAGTATATTAAGACAGCTATACAGCGGTTGCTAGCTACGCGCGCTATGTTTAGAATTACACTACTGTTTCTGGAATGTGGTGAACTTGCTAGAATCAATGGGCTACATGGAACGGCAACACTGTGACTGAGATTTATGAATTGGAACATTGCACAATTGCTATTTATAGAGCGTACAGCTTATATAAATGTAGGCTAAACAAAGTAGTTATTTCGTTACGTGAATGAATATAGCATTCTGTTTATGGCATACAATGAGAAAATACGTTCATAATTAGCCTCAGTTGTAGAGTAAATGTTGAAAATAATGTGTACCACTTCATTTTAACCGCTTATGTAAACAATTATGTAAATTTTTAATCCCCAAAAGTATGCAGCAGTTATTGTTATACGTTAAACCATTGTTTGAAGTTTGCATTCCCTAGAAATAGAAAATTTGCCCAATTCTATTGGCATTCAATTTTGCCGCTGCATAATTATCGCAAGAAAATCTTAGACAGCTACGCCGAAAAAAAACAGTGTTGCTGACGTGTATACTATTAATAGGGGCAGGTTAGTCAGCGAATGTATTGTATGGAATGTTGTCTATCGAAAATGCGATATTAACTGGGGATTTTCTCAAGGTCAGGTTACACGGCCTGTAAACATTGGCATGTAAATTGAAAATGAAAATTGAGCCAATGCAACTTCTGAGTAAGGAACTCAAAACTGTTAATTAGTCAAAAACGTAAACAAAGTAAAGAGGTATATCTGGATTTTTCCACATTGGCTCATTTTTTCAATTTACCTCCAAAAAAAATGGAGCCAATCTTTTACTGGCCGTGGGGGCGATTTCTTTTAAACCAGCCGATGCAATATTAGGATTTATTCATTCGGGACTACTGGCGGGAAATTTTCACAACATTTGATTGGATGTTGAGAAAGGTCAAAAGTTGGCTTAAACAGCTACGCCGAAAAAACATACACATATCTCCGCCCATTCAAACCATGTTAATAAACCTAACGACATACTAACGTGTCTGTCGCTATAAAAACATTGCTTGTACGCCTACAGCAAAAGCTAGATTAAAAAATATAAAGTATCTCTCGCTAAAAACGCCTTGCTGGTACGCATACAGTAAAAGCTTTATTAGAATACGAACGTACACTCGCTATACATGCCTTAATGCTACTGCTAAAAGTAAAATTGGTAACGTACGTTATCATTGATGAATTACCGGTGATTAAATCAACCATTGAGGACAACCTTTACCGAAAGGTTCTATAAACCGCCTCAACTTACCTCGCACAATATTTCAGGTGTGTATACATTTGTCAACAAAAAAGACCCCACTATTATTCTTACATCGAATTGCTGGAAAAAAACAACAACAGAACATAATTTCTTACACATTGAATAAAATGTTAAAACTTATGTTAATATGTTAATCTAAATAATGAGCTAGATAGAACTATTTATGTGTCGAAACAGTATTAATACAGAAAACAGCAAAATGCTTTTGAAAGTGTATTCTGTAATCGAAAAAAAGAAAACATAATTTTGTTTTACAATCAATTGGTTCTTCGCATTTAAGTAGCATGGTGTTTAATTTAAAAATAAATCAGTTGAAGAATATATGTGAATAAAAATCAAAATAAATTACATAATAATTTTTATAAAAGACGCCCCCAATTGATTATATTGATTACCTTTATTGTTGCAATGACATTAGGAATACTTTTGATGTCGGCAACAACAGCTGATGTCACCAGTGTAATGTTGTTTTCACGCAACAACGCATGGAAGTCATTTATTTGCTATTCGAAAAGGAAACAAACAACTCAATTAGGTCAATATTAACAACATAAAGTTAAACGGACTTATTAACAGATATTCATAATTTTGAAAAATGTATTTACTGCAAAAATCTGACTAACCAACTCAAATATTTTATAAAGACAGGAAACATGGCTTATCACAGAATGTGATATATGCCCCCGACGCATATACTTCTCAGAAACATAGTTCTGGGGGTTGCTTTCCCTGGTGGAGATGTTGATAGTAAATAAGCATTTCAAGTTTCAAGTAAATACCTTTGATGGTATTCAAGATATTGGACTTCATAAAAAAAACATTAAAAACAATTTCCAGGTTAAAAAGGGCATTAATCTGTCAAAAAAAAAAAAGAGTTACGGGGGTTGCTTTCTCTGATGGAGTCGTAATAGTAAAGAAGTTTTTCAGTTCCAAGTAAATACCTTTGATTGTATTCACGATATTGGACTTTATAAGGAAACTTTAACGTTTGCCGGACGGAATAACGGACGGACGGACAGACGGACGATCGGATCGATTTAAATATGCTTTTGCGGGCATAAAAAGTAGTGATTCCGCCGCTGCTCGAACATACAACCACATTTTATTTCGTTAATATCTAAGCGAGACGTATGTGTGCGCATTGACTTGCATGTTAAACGCTATGTACATCCATTTCAAGTAAAGTAGTTCATACACAACACGTTATTTCCAATTTGAAAATAGTTCAGTGTCAGGTGTGTTATTCCGCTGCGTTTTAATGTAGTTTTCTTTTTGGAATATGTAACAAAACTTTTGGAAACTGTCAAATAATCAATATGTAAATATGTCCCTTTAAAAAGGAAATGAGAGGTTTCCGAAGTCAATTTTAAATAGGTTAAGACAATGTGTTTGAGCTTGAGACATTTCTTAGTCGTGGGGCTTACTTCATTAGCTTTAAGGACAATATATTGCATACATGATTATTGCTGTCACGCAAATTTGTGATATATAATAACCTCTTGTTATCTCCAACAAGATGTTATAATGCACCTAATGGAAATTGTTGTATTTTCTTTATTTATAAGAATCTCAGCTGCGCCATGGTAAACACGAAAATATTTCGTATTTTGTCCAATAGTCTGGTATGAACACATGAATGTATAACTCGAATATTCATAGCTGACCTTTCAAGCTGAATTTCTTATAAATAAAGAAAATACAACAATTTCAATTTATTTCCATTTGGTGCGTTATCACTTTCGTTGAGGTATATGTGAAAACATTGGTTATGAAATGACAACGTTGTAAATGATTTATACTAATTATCACAAAGCAACATCTGTGCTGGCTTTAACCTCAATTAGAACAAGTTTACCTTTATGTTTAGATCGTTCTGGTAGACGATAGTTCCAACCCTGGCCCAGCCAAAATGGTGCATCAGCTTTATACGTAGAGGATTCAGGAGGTCTGACGCCTGGTTCACCTTGTATAACGTTGGAAAAAGCGTGAGGTCCGACGTCTCCGCTGTTATTGCGACACACGACAACTAAACATCAGAAAAAATAAGTGTGAACATCACGTGACGTCAATATTGGACTATCACTATTACAATAAACGTTTCTCTACTTCTAAATTACTGAGGTGTCGTATTGAGTTAGTTTTGCATTTTATATTTTATCACAAATATTCGATGACCATAAAATAATATTATGTATACTGTATATATTATTTGTTGTTATGATAAAATAAAATATAAAACTTTAACCATTCAGATGCAAAACTCCTAAACCTGTCATGCAATGGTCGGTATTATAAAGGCAAATGCTGGTAGTTACTAAACAACACTTCGACATTTGTGCCCGTGTATTACTAATGATTGACACTGTGGATTAGGAATGGTCATAAGCAACAATTGTGTAAATTTCCAAGTGTTGAAGTAAGCGGTGTTGGTGCCAGGCGAAGCGGTAAAATTGTGTTAACCAAGACATAGCCCATTTTAATTATTTTAAGAACAAATAAGTTCAAGGTCAAGGTCAATTTGAGGTTGGGTCATACGGATGGTTAGGAATGGTCATAAGCAACAACTGTGTAAGTATCCAAGTGATTTTGTAATCGGTTTTGGTGCTATGAAACGGTAAAATTGAGCTAACCAAGAAAAAGCCTATTTGAATTATTATAAGAACAAATAAGGTCAAGGTCAAATTGAGCTTGGGTAATATGAGTGGATTACGCTACAACTGTATAAGTATCCAAGTGGTATAGGTGCTTGACGAAACGGTAAACTCTAGTTAATCAAAAAATCCTATTTGAATTATTCTAAGTCCAAATAAGGTCAAGGTCAAAGTGAGGTTGGGTGATGTGGGTGGATTAGGATTAGTCATTAGCAACAATTGTGTAAGTATCCAGGTGTTTTAGTAAGCGGTGTTGGTGCTAGACAAAACCTTTAAATCTAGTTAATCAAGAAATAACCCATTTGATTTATTCTAAGTCGTAATTAGGTCAAGGTAAAGATCAAAGTGAGGTTGGGTGAAACGGATTGATTAGGAATGGTCATAAGCAACAACTGTGTAAGTATTCAAGTGTTGTAGTAAGCGGTGTTGGTACTAGACGAAACGGTAAAATCTAGTTAACCTCGTACGGACGGAATCACAAAAGGACAGAATCACGAACGGGCGGAATAATGAACGGACGGACGGACAGCACAATCACTATATGCCATCCGCATCGTGGCATAAAACACGAAATACAATGTTTTCAAATATGTAGTCCCCGTCACAATAGCGTATTTTTTTTTCCATAAATATGGTTTGCAGTTTCAAGCATACATGTATGTCAACATTCAGAATTAAGATTTGCAGATGCAAGTATAAGACGGATCGAGAACATAACAGTCAAGATCGTTGCTTTGCAATAGCTAGCATAATGATGTTCTCGGTACAGATACATTATGTTCACTTTGTAATTGTGAAGTACTAAATGCACTTACAATAATTTTAGAAATCATCGGGGCTACATGTTTGTTTAAATGTTTCCATGACAAAATTAATCTTCCATTTGTCAATCTCTTACCAATCCAGTGTTACTGGTTTGGAACCCATTTAAATCAATTTTGCGCAATACCGTTGGGCATATTCTATTTTATATCAATTTACTTATTCACTCTACATTACTGGCAATATGATCGTTTCTCGCAGGAACGTCTGGCAGTGAACTTAAAATAATTATGTTAGACTCAACAGGGGTTTTAGCATTAGCATTTGTTGCTGCTGTGCCTGGTTAATATGGACTTCTGAACTCGTCAACAGTATGGATCACTATTGGACAGAAAAACTAGATTATTCCTGATTAAATAGATATTTGTACTAGACTAATTTTTGTTTAAACAGAGCAAACCGAATCGTTGTGAAAATTTATTTATCATTATCGTTCGAATTAAGACCCTAAAGTCGGTTGTTTTTGTGTGTGAAAATAACAGGATTGACCATTTATTGAAAGTATGGGGAATGGCGATTTTCTGTTTATAGACACGCTGCAATTGTTGTATTTATAAATTGTCTAACTTTAACTATATCGACTCGTCCATGTTTATAAGGGTTCTCACTTGCATTTTTACGGACTGTATTTTTTTAATAATGTGTTCAATTTGAAACAAACATTAACTCATTTACATTTAGTCTTATGATTCGTATACCAGCCATTAAATCACGACATTAGAAAACAAAACAAAACAAAACAAAAAAATCAATAAATCAATCAATTAATCAATCAATCAATCAATCATAATCACTATCAACCAACAAACGAACGAACGAACGAACGAAAGAACGAACGAACGAATGCACGAACAAACGAACGAACAAACAAACAAACAAACAAACAAATAAATAAATAAATAAATAAATCCATAAATAAATAAATAAATATGGTAATGAATGAATAAATGAACGAACGAACGAAATAACGAACCAACGAATAAATGGACGATTAAATATTAAATATGAATGAATCCATGCACGGGCGAGCGTGCGAGCGAACAAACAAAAATTAAAAAACAAACAAACGTGTAATTAAACACGGCTATGACGGTACTGCAAGTAATTGAAACAAATGCATCGAGGAATAATTAAGATATAAGCAATATATATGTTTTGCATTTTGTGTCCATGGTAACTACAATATCTGAAACAACACATTAAATTAATGTGCATTATCTTGCAATATCCCTCTATCCAAATGTCAAGTTTCATTAAAGTTTCTTCGATATGTTTTTAGCAATGGGAGGATCCCTAATTTGCTTGTATTTATTTTACTACAGACGGATGTTTGAACGGACGAAGGGCAAACCTTATAAAAATTGAAGATTGTGCATTACCTTCAATCGCTATTTATCTGTTCATAAAGTTTTATTATCAAATCGCATGTACAAAACAGAATGACCTGCATTCGCTTCTTATTTTACTCTATGCACATAGAAGTTTCATCAACGTAGCTTCTCTACTTTTTGAGATATCACAGGATCCACACAGGACTAATAAAAATGAATGATTGTGCTTTACCCTTATATCCCCCTTTTTTCTGTACATAAAGTGTATTAATTGAGTTACTGAGTGCATAAAACTCACATTTATGTGTATACAAAGTTTAATGAGAATATCTTGAGTAGTTTTCGAGTTATCCCAGAATTACGTGTTCTTCTATTTTTAGTAACGGTCACCTGACCGTTGACCTCTGTTGAAAAATAAACGTTCCTGCAGAGTTCCTGAATCAACGGTAACCTGTATACCAAGTTTCATGATCACATCTTATGTACTTTTTGAGTTATTACATCATTAAGTTTTTTTTCAGTAACAGTCACCTGACCTTTGACCTCGGGTGAAAAATAAAAGGTCATGGTGAATCCTTACATTGTACTTTTTGAGTTATTACATCATTAAGTTTTTTTTAAATTCAGTAACAGTCACCTGACCGTTGACCTTGGGTGAAAATAAAAGGTCATGGTGAATCCTTACATTGCCGTTTATATGTAAACGAAGTTTTGAGTTATTGCAGTATCTAGCTTTTGCGGATGAACGGACTGACTAACTGACTGACTGACGAACGGACGGACAGACGGACGGAGGAAAAACCTATAGTCCCCTCCAGTGAAACACCGGTAGGGGACTAATAAGATGAAATGGTTGAAGAATGATAAAAGACACGAACATGTCTCTGGTTATACACACGTGTGTATACAAACCGGCATTGCACGATAGGAATACGGCCCCATGTTTTAGTAACTAACGAATACAAACCTGTATTGATAAAGATACGGCCCCATGTTTTAGTAACTATAATGGATAAAAACCTGTATTGTATGATAGGAATACGGCCTCATGTTTTAGTAAATAATGGAAACGTACGAACCTGTATTGTATGATAGACGGGTGCGATCTGTCCAGTGACGGCAACCGATCCCGACTTGGTGGGTCCCAGGACAGCCACCTTGGGTTCCCCGAACTGAAGCAAGTTCACCATTTCTACAGCTGCCTGGCCGTTGTTGTTCTGCAAGCACACATGCAATATATAAAACTGCAGTTGTATGCGACAGGTTATTCCAAACAATTTGTATCTAAGACGGACGCTGCCTGTCCGGTAGTAATAAATGAATTCGTAGATCCCAGAGGACGGCCATCTTGGGTTCCCAAACTGAAGCAGGTTCGCCATTTCTACTGCCGCTTGACCGTTGTGGTCATTTAAACACATATATATTTCCGATAAATTAACCCGACACTCGTGAAGTCTATGAGCACATATAATGATATGTTGAATTATTTTTAAAACGCGCTTGATTTATTTTCTATATTTATACTCGGTTGTGTTCGTGCACGAGTTTCACGCGTTTACGGATACTATAATTGTATTTCCAGTGAAAAACGCTTACATAGATTTAACTCGATTCAAGTACAGAAAGTAACATATTCATGGTAACAAATGTGTAATAATTTATATTCATGCATTCAGGTCGGTGTCAGGTTAAATGTGTCCGACCTATAAAGTAAATGAAACTTCACTTGAATATAGTAAGTTATTTAAAGCAATATATATATATATATATATATATACGAGTATCTACGAACTCGTGATAACAAGTTTTATTATGTATGCTTCAGAAGTATAAATATTAAAACAATGATTTAATTATTTCCAGGGGAAAATACCCAATTCCTCAAGGATATTTATAATGAATGTAACAATTTTGTGCTTTGTGCTTTGGGAGCACCACTCTAGAAATGCCATCAACAGGCCTGTGGCAAAAACAGTGGATATAGCGTATATTAGGCGAGAGTTGGATAAAGATGAAGTTTATCATGCCAGGCTTAGACACAGATGAGCGCGAGGCTTGCCGATAAACTTCATCTTTTTCCAACACTCACCTTATATTATATTTACCCAATACCTAATATTCTATTTATCCTATTATTATATGCTCATAAATCATGTAAACGGCGTGAACGTATGCTAAAAAACAAAAACAAACTTTGGTTTCCCAGTTTTATCACTGGGATTTTTGTTTACTACAAACTTCATAATTTGGTATTACGTCACATTAAAATACATAGCGTTTTAAAAATAACGATCGAATAAACGTGTGCTAAAATAGCGATCGGATAAAGCTACGATGAGTTGTTATCCGAAGGATTCGGCTGTAGTAACAGGATAAAAAGTCTTATAACATGTTAGAGTATTTTCTTGCAGGCAAGTGGTCTATATGCCAGTTGCCCATACGACACAGTACAATACGATAAACACGAAACAACTTGGAACGATCAGCGCAAAACGTTGGGGTTTAAAACCTCCATTGTCACATGCCGCCAAACCTCACATGCCGTTAAAGAACTATATGTCTACGAACAAGTGTTCTCATATTGTCCCTAATGTAGTCTGTTTCGCAGACATAGTACCTGTACTGTTCCTTCGTGTTATTTGCAATTGGTTAATGTATGCATATGAAACTAGTTTAACACTTTAGGATGTGCCATGTTATCGTGTTTAAAACCATTTAAGTTTTTAGTGAATTTTGATTTAACGAAAATTAAACGCCTCTGCGGTCTGTCAGGGATACTAGTACACGGTAAGGAGACTCACCGGACCACCTCATTTCGAGGTGTTAAATAGTCTGCGGTGGTGACTTCCGAGGTGGTCCGGTGGAGCAAAAATATTGGAAATATATGACTTTCCAATTTTGCATTATTTTCTTATGATTAAAGTGCTTTGTAAGAAATCGGCCAATGTCATTACCAGTAGGAATGATAACAGAATACTCGTTCGTAGTTTCGTTAAATAATGTACATAAATAAAGGCTGTAGGATTTTTATAAGTCATTGAAAGAATATGTCTATGATGCTCTATGTACTGTCCGAGTTCTTGCTACAACCTATTATGAAGTAGGTCGTAATGCTAATAGCGTGTCCATAGACATTCTAAAACGTAAATACAAACTTTTCATGAGTATATTAGAAGAATATATTCACAAATTTTCATCAACACGATTTTACTATTTTATTACATAATGGGCTATTAAATTTTGTGTTTGTTAAAATTGCTTTCTCGAACTCTTAAGATAACATGTGCAATGATGTTCTCATATCCAATAACGTATCACTTTTTATTCCTTTCATAGAATATTAATTGCGATTATTAGTTAAATAAATGGATATATTGTACTCTAGCAAGTTATTGTTATGACTTTCATTATAAGTAACATTATATCATTCTTAATAAATAATCATATATCATGTATCAAGTGTTTATCAGAGCTGGGGGCCAAAGTGAATACATATCCAAGCAATAAATAGTAATAAATGATGATACCGTTACTAATACCATCGTAAAAAATATACGTGACGTTTTAAATGTCAATTTATATAATAAATTGCGATACAAGTAATAGGAGAGAATTAGCGAGCCTGTAAATATGATATATATTCAGGGAAATGTTTTGGCCATGTTGCTATGGTTATGATTCATAGAAACATCAGATGTTTTCAGGTATCTAAAACCATCCACAAGCTAGGTAGGTTGTTTTGAAATCTGTTCGAACAGAGTAGTTTACTTAAAGCAGGAATTATTAGAAGTCAGTTCAAATTAAAAATTAAAAATACCATTTTAGCTTGCCGACTAAAGATCATAGTGCCCGGAAATATTACAATTGAAAAAATGTTGTATATTTCAGCAAGAAATAAAGAATTGTTTAGTGCATTGTGTGATGCGTGTGATATGTTATCATTTGTCATAAAACTTCGGTCCGTTCAACGTTTATGGGCTGACCTGTCGGTCACTATCATGCGAGGAGGCCCGCAGTGGTCCGAACTATTTCTTAATTAATTCATGATCAAGAAGTAATACGCCTGCGATTGGTCCGTGAACATATTTTTGCAGGACAATAGTTGGCCATATTGACCGATTCGACTCTATATATTGACTTTTCTATAAACATATTAAGAAATTACTATTGCCTCGGTCAGTATTGACTGTTGGTTCATATCACTGCATATTCCAAACCCAATAATTATATAATAATATATTATTAATTTACACACAAAATATACAAATTATAAAACATGACAGCAATCTTATGCACTCTAGTACAATCAAATTTCCAATTACAAGATCTATGTTCTCCATTTTTATTCAAATAACGGTAATCTTGAATCTATTAATATCGGTTGGTAAATTTTCTATGTAATATCATTAAAATGGACACTACTAGATATTTAAAAAACTCAAATAGCACATAAAGGTATTGGACTAATGTGCCCAGTAAAGCTGCATATTGCTAAGTAAACATAGCCGGTAAATAAAACAAAAAAATCATGTACCTTACGTATCTAGTATAACACTACATTAGCTAAAGAAACAAACTACTGCTGTGAATGATTACCATAGTATCCCGAACATCCATTTGGATGCTGTATCCAGGCAACAGGTCGCTTCGCTCTTGGATTTCCTCAAAAGCTTTCTCGAAAATCTTCACGAAGAATCTGCTGTAGGCGTCATAGTGGGATCTTGACAACTCCATCAGAACGCCGACATGTATCACAGGAGAACTAATGTTGCTAAGCAACCAGACTCCTTGCCCCGTCAGTGTACACAGTAACACAAACACGCACGGGAGATTTTGCATTGCGTCTTTCGCAAATTAAAAGTATATATTTCTAATTATTTATTTTATTGTATATATGTAGTATATTTCACAAATATTTGTGTGCAGTTCACTGTAAAAAACGTCAGTCAATTGTTTAATTTTCGTTTTAAATTTTTATTTATCGAAACGTTCATTGAGCTTTCGCTGACTTCTGCGTACGGCGTAAAATCAATCTGATATTTTTCCTTCTATTTGCTGTCTATAGTTCTTATCTGTATATGGCAGCATCAGGATCATGCTCACTAGTCGTCTCTTTTCCAATAGAAAACAGCATTTGTTATTTAGCTGTTCAACTTTGATGGGAAAATAGGACAGCTCACTGAACATATATTAACAATACACTAAACACATACGTTTTATGTTGTAGACCATTAATGGGGGTATTAATGCAAGACCAAAAGGTGTTCTACAGGCCCGTCGCTGGAAATTTAAAAGTGATCCGGCCAAAGTGTATGTAAAAATAATTCTAGGGTTGGGGGGGGGGGGGGGGGGGGGTCCGGGGGCATGACAATTTTTATTCTAAAAAGCCCCTAGGAGCGTTTTCCAGCAAATATGAGACTATTTTAACCTTTATTGCCAGCTGTTTTTGGCTTATTTTATATTAAGCTTAAGCTCTCCTGCTTTTCGGCAGTTATCGTGTTTGGCGTCATCGTCGTCGTCGGTATCGTTGTCTTAAATTTTAGTTTTAACATAGCGGCCATACCCATTCATGAATGTTCAAGATATATTATTTTTGCCTTGTTATCATTACTAAAATCTTTATAATCTTTAAAAGACACTAGTGTGTAGTGCGTTTATTCGCTAGCAGAGCCATAGTGGTTTACGGCTGTCCTTAAACATATATGCATTTAATCGTATTAATATATACGGTAATTGATGACGAATTGCAAAACTCTTGATCAAACCCCCACAGTGATCTTTCCTGATATGGGGAGGAATCACTGCCAATAATAATTGTGACTGGCCGTGCGACTTTTCGTCCAAATGACGTTCACGTCAATGTTGGAAAAACGCTTGCAAAAATTCACTTGTAATTTGTTGTGGTTTCAAACATATCATTTAAATAAATGTGTATCTAGTTAAAAAAATTGAGAGATGCGGTTTTAAAACGTGTTTGCCTGTTTGGAAAAATAGTCTCACACGATTAGAAGGAAGAGGCGATGCAACTTTCCAAGGTATTGTGTAATACTTTATTAACTCATCTTTTACAGTCACACAAAGTAAACACCAATATCAACTTTCCAAGGTATTGTGTAATACTTTATTAACTCATCTTATACAGTCACACAAAGTAAGCACCAATATTGATTTCTTGTGTACGAAAATTTGACCCGAAGTGTATACTAATTAACGGAAGCAGAATTTTGACAGTTCATCTGAAATGAAAACAAAGAAATCACACAGAAACTGATTACAGATAAAATATCAATTCTGTCCTTCATAGTAATATGTCTTTCTGTCAGAATTCTTATCAAAATTTATTTAAGTACACATTATTAGTTTGACAACATATTTAATCATGATGTGATTGTCATGAAGTCTTGAGGTGGATCATGATGATGATTATAATGTGTGATGATGGTGATGATGATGGTGATGATGATGATGATGATTGTAATGATAATGTGTAAATTACTGTACAGTAATGATCATGAAGCTGATGGTGGTTATGATGATGGTGGTAATGATGATGATGATGATGATGGTGATATTTCTATTAAAGTGTCCCTGTTCATACATCTTATGAATGTTTATTTACTGACTAAAAAAACAATTCTGTGTAATGTTGCAATGGTATATATCTCAGCAAGAAGTTTCCCACAAATGCATGCAATAAGCCATGAACAAATGTTGTGAACTGGCATAATATAATTTCTTAAAAGTTTTTATTTGTTTACCTTTTTTCTCTACACTATGGTTAAATGAACCTTGTTTATTATTACTGTCATGTGCATTAGTTAATTGAAACAGTTCGCTTTGTGTCTCAAATTTGATAGGAAACATGATTGTTGTAATTCATTCGAGTTATTATACATGTTTAGTATTGTTCTATTGATTATTTAAGATTTGCAACACTACTAAGGCTGGAAAGGATCTCCACTCCATCTCCACATACAGTCAGCACATCTAGGAGTTGACTTGGTCAGTGCTTCATATGGATAACTGCCCGGACAGAATATAACCAGTGGGTATGCATACTTGCAAACATTAATTTGAGGTTCCTTGTGCATGCTATTACCAAACAAAACAAAACTAAAGCATTTAATTTATAGTCTTGGCAAACTACTTAAGTATGTATTAAGTGGATATTACTATTTTACTAAAACAGAAAGTATTGAATAAAATACTGAATTCAGAGTGATCTTTGAAAAATTGAATTCAATGACATTTTTATATGACAAAAAAAAAACACAAAATTGTTTTAATTAGCTGTATATTGTAGTGTAGAAGCTTTTGTAAAGTTTATTGCTAAACACACGTTTTTGTTGTAATAAGCTGTATCGTACATTTAATCAAACCATTGACATGATTCATTATTAACTTGAATACTGTTTTAGGTTTGTGGAGAGTTATGAAACTGACCTACAACATGATAGAGGCAGGCCATACCAAATTCTCCCGTCACTGGCATTTTGGACTGTGGAAGGCATTCTTGTATTTGTTTCTGTTATATGTAAATGTAGGTGTATTAATTGCACAACTTTCACAACATATTGTATTTGAAAAGATACACATTAAAAACAAAATAAATAACTCTTTTTTAATGTTTGTTTATATTAGGTTTGTTAAAAAATATTTATGTTACATTACACAGGTCCCATGGAAGAAAACTGATGGCATGATGCTGAAAATCTGAAAGATTTACCAGCTTCATCACAGATTCATTACATTGATGACTGCATAGCTAATTGATTGACTGCTAAGTCAACTGCATGCTCAGGACAGTGTCATCACCTTGGAAAAATGACCACTGTTTTAATTATGTAATTTTTGTTCAGCTGAACATTGTTTGTAAGGGGCTCTCCAAGTATTAAAAAGTGGACATTGGCATTCTGATCTAATATTTCAGAAACTATTTAATAAAGAATACAAGAATAACAAGTGATATTCAGTCTTTCACACGGACATGGAAAAGGAGCCATATTGAGTCCCCATCAAACAATGGATGGTGTATGTTTTCCAAGTGGACTGTTAAAATAATCCTGCAGTGACAATATTCTATAAACATAGGAGATGTGAATTTATGTTGTAAATAATGACATGACTTGTATGTTTTTGTAAATTTAAATACTGCGTTCAACTTATCATTGATTTCACTAGTTTAATTTATCAATCAATTAAATTTCCATTATTATTTTTTTTCAATGAGCAATATTTCATCATGTGAAAATTCCAAATCTGATATGTAACAGGTACATTTAATTTCAAAAGCTTTGACAACCTGGGAATACATCAATTCCCCTTTGTGTTTGCATTCTTCTATTTACACGCAGCATTATAATAAGTTACACAGGATTTTATAAAAAACATATATACATTTAACCCATGTATATTTAACTGCAACATTTATTTTAAGAACATTGATATTTTAACACAAGATGCTTTTGGGAGTCATTTGCTTTATGGTCATAATGCAAAAAGTAAGTTATGTAGTTTCATTGAAAACCAATGGTTGTAGCTTTTATTGTATGAAATAATCTATTGAATAGAGTATTATTATTATTTGAAAAATTTATAGCAACTAATGAGCTAAGTATAAAGTACATGTGCAATGGTTTTTGTTAAATGGTTAACAAAAAGTCTGTATGTACTTGTCACCTACCGGTATTTGATTATAACAGTGAAAAGTGTAAGCAATTAACATTATAGTTTTTGTATAATATTTATGTTGTAAAATCATACGAGTCTTCACAAAATATTTCAGCTATTTTGTTATTAACAAGCAAAAAAGAAAGATTACTCAATATATGCCATTTTAATCTTACTTAGCAATGTTCACTATAGCTATTTTTTCCTGTTTTTCTTTCATTATTTGATAATGGTTGCCATGGTAACTTAACTACGTTTTTTTATATAAAGCGCTATAAAAATATACCTATATCAAATGTTTATATGTAACACAATTATAATTTGTCATTTTTTCAGAATAACATGCAATAAATCTTTCTATCCTTAACAATGTTAAACAAGAAATAACTGAAATGTTCTACTATAAATGTGTCATTTTACGTCTCGTACATAATTCATTTTAAGTTACCGATAGTGTTTAAGAATGTTTTTCATATGAAGTGCTCATGCAAAGGTTAACAAAAGATAAACATGATTCTATAAATCTATTTTAATTTGAAAATTATGGCTTAACTGACTTTTCTACAGTATAATGGTCGTATTTCATAGTGTAACAGTATTTGTTGCCATAACAACAAGATCATCGAATTTATAGGTATAAGCCAATGTTAAAAGAATGATTTAAGATTGCAGCAATAAAATTATATTCATTATTATGTACATTAAGAGTGTTTGTTTTGAATATGAATGTGGAAAAAAAACACACGATAATAATGAATAAATGATAGAAAAGCTTGAAAATGTTGTTATGGTGACCCACAAAAGAAGCTAAACAATAACATAAATAGTTCTCAATGAGAACAATAAATCATCCATCTGTCACTACACATGTTCGCCTACAAGAAAGTGTAAATAACTCAATTTTGACAAGGTATGTCATTCGGATAAAAAATCGCGTGGCTGGTCACATATACTTAACTACGTCGTCTTTTGTAAGAAAACACCCAACACGTATAGTATCTTATTTGTAAAATTATTATAATAGCATGTGATTTTTTCAACAAGATTTGAATTTTTGTAAAAAGTTTATACTGTATTTTACTTTGAAGTATAATAGATAAACTATGGATAAACTTTAATAGTTTCCATCAATCCTTTTATTTTTAAATTTGGACGAGCAACTTGCGGCCTGCGGCAGTGGTCAATGCAATGTAGGGGTGACTGCTGCGAGGAATCTGAATACCATACTCTCCACAATTGTCTTCACTCTCTTTTTTAAACTTTAGCAACCTGCATTGAAAATTACAGTATTAGGCATTAATATTCTACAAACCTGCACATAACATGAAAGTCCTTACCCTACCCGTAGTAAACAATGCATTATGCATTTCCAAAATTGACTTGTGCCGGCTCACTATAATTCAGTTGCAGTAAAAACAAGAAATATCTTTAAAAGATATTCGACGTCTGTGGTAAGTTTGATAATAAGGACTGTCAATTGAACTTGCTACATAACTAATCACAATTGATATATGTGTAACTTATGGATTTTTAAGTTTTTTTTATAGCATGTAGGACTAGATCGATCGGTACGGCACACACTATACTCATAGTAAATCACACTAACCCCTTCGAGAACATATCGTTATATTATTTTATTTTACTCTTGAAACATTTATGTGTACTCTTCGGTTTTTTAAGGATTCTTAAAACAGGATTATCTAAGAAAAATATTCAGGGTCAAAAGTTATTGGCATATAATAATGAAAAACGACTGAAATAAATTTACATTAATTCTGTATTCACATACTAAATTTTAACATGAAACGACAAAAGTTTCACACAAAAATAACAGTTGAACATGTACATGTAACTAGGGTCGTTCCAGGTCGAGGTCTAAATGTTGTGACGTTTCTCCACTCCATTTCTTGAATAGTTATTATACGATCATTGTCCAACAATTCTTTCACTAACAGCAATTTTCGACTGATGATGTTCGGCAGGCCGAGTCTCGGATCATCATGTGTTGATTCTCTGCCACCATGAACACGTTTATACCATGTATAAACAGTTGTTCGCTTAACCGAGGATACCCCCAAAAGACTTATCTAAAAGATGTCTCGTTTGCAATGGCGCAATGGCGTAGGCCCAGTACTTTAACAAAACTGTATTATAACCCGTTTTTTTTTCAATTATTTCAGAATCAATAGCAAAAAAACAACAACACAAAAGCGAACAATGACACTAAACACTATAATAGCCATGTGTTAAAGACGTCAATGTTGTGCGTGTGATGACGTCGATGTTTATGTAACGTCCACCGACGTTTTCCCGCTTAAATCTGACGCAATTCCAGATTACACATTTTGTTTATAGACAGATATAACATATTTTTATAGATTGAATAACACGTACTGAAGGAGTTGTTATAAAGGTGCAATTGTAAATAATTCTTAAGAAAACGCATCCGCAAACGATTGAGTACTTTTTCTGGAGTGTGTTGAACTCACTAAAGGACCATTTTACAATTGTTATTTATAGAGCGTGCCGCCAATGTAGGCTGCACAAAATAGTTCTTTCATTCTCTAAATGAATATAACATTCTGTTTATTACATGACCGAATTTGTTCATAATTATGCTCAGCTCTAAGGTGTATGTCGAGGGTGTTTTTATAACTTTAATTTAACCGCTTATGTTAACAATTCTGTAAATTTTAATCTCTAAAAAATATGCAAACATTATTAGTAGAAATAAAACCAATGTTGTAAGTTTACATTCCCTAAAATTCTCCCGCACAAGAATATTTGCCCAATAGAATAATGATATTCAATGTTACCGCTGCATATGTTACTTATCGCGCCAAATGTCTAGCTTTTCAAAGGCACACATTTACAAGAAAGCTAGGTCAAAAGTGATCTTAGACAGCTACCCGTAACAAACATATATTTTATGATAATCATTGACTGACAGACATTTTCGTAGTAACATTTTGAAATAACTGTTGTGTAACCGATGGGTAAAACAAGCGCGGTCGCTATTTATAGAATCAGAACCCAGCTATTTCCTATCTGTACTGCGTCATTAAAGTGCGTATAAAAGTTTGTTATTTTAGTTCACATTAACATGGTCAAAACTTATAAATGTGTAAGTATGCCCAACAATAAATCTAGCCTTAAATACGCATCAGAAATAAGCGAGATGAAAGTCTACGATTCTAATCGATCTGAGAATTGAATTACTGTGATCCATTTAACACTTCGTCAATGAAACACGATGACAGCACTATTCAATCATCAAACAACAAACTATGTAAATTTAAGTAAATTCTTGAAAACGCAGATATAAAGCGAAGTTTTCAGGAATAAGTACAAAACTACTAAAAAATTTAACAATATATGTTATCATGCAATTTTACATACGGCATATAAGCGACTATTTAGGGGTTCTGCTTGTGGCTTAGGGCAGATGGCTCTCAAAATTGAGTTCAGGTATTAGATAGATAAAGGAAGATAGTGTTTTACGTTTAAACATGAATATTTACTGCAAATACCGCGTAACTGGAATTACTACAAGCTGCTTGCTAATTTGACAGTGTTTGTCTCAAAGTGATATATCGTCCATTGAAAGCCGAAAGGTGCTGTTAGCCTTCTTTGGTTAGATAACCGTAAATTATTGTGTATCCCTCGCTGATTCATTCGAAAGTAGTGCCTATTAATAAAGAGTTTCTTTTCTCTTCTGATATTAAAGACATTTAGCTATCTCAGACATGCATTTTGTGGTTATTTCTTATATTCTGTGTGTGTCGGCAACATTTTGGTGCATTTCGTTGGAGGCTTACTTAAAAGGTAAACTTTTTGGGTGTGTTTAGTATGGTATGGGGCTTTTTTCGACATTTGACTGCCGAAACCCTGTTTTCTGCTGGTATCTGCATTCAGGCGAGATGCATTTTCTTAGAAGTAACACACCATGTCTTTCTTATGTCAATTTTTGGAAGAGGACGAATTCATCTTTAAATTGATACGAATTCATCTTTAAATTGATACCAGGCTTGCACAATCTGAAATAAAGGAAAGGCTAGAAAAAATGCTTGGAAAGTTTGCCGTTTTATAATGGGAACCTATGAGAATTGGAATTACTGGTATCTAACCTGATGACACCTTCTGGTTTCAATTGGGCGATATATTTTTTAGTTTCAGAAAAATATACTTTTCTACAGATTCAAACATAAAATGATATATTTTAATGGAAAAATGTGCAAATATGTATTAAATAAAACAGAGATTATTAAATCGTCATCAAAATTTGGATGAGCAACTTGTAGCAGCAGCCGTCAAAGAAGCGAAGCAGGGAATACTTTGACTATACACTCTGCTCCATTATACAATATCATGGGCATGTAAGGATAATCAAAAGATGTTGACTTCGAGGCCAAATAAAAACAAAACATACTTTCTTAGAGGTTCATATATCTGGGATGAAGAAAAATAGAGTCACAATGCTGGTTTAGATTTGTTTATTCTTATTTTAAACTAAAATAAAATAACTATCTTGATACTTAAAAGTAGTGTATTCGATTTTACCAATTACAAGAGGCCACTCATAACAACAACTAGCTAGTAAATTTCTAATACATTAAAATATATAAATCACACAAAATTCAAAAATGCTTTGAACACGAAAACTTTAACCCTTTAAGCGACATGCTTTTACAAAACAACATTGTATATACATTTCTACAATTTCAATTGTAAAGATTAAAATTATGAATTATGAACATAGTTCATGGTATAATAGATCCGGTATCAAACAGGGGCGTAGCTTCCTTAAGGCATTATAGCACGTGCCTATACATTTTTTCCAGAGATTAAAAAATTAAGTTGCCAAAAATGCCATCAAAACAAGAGGGGGGGGGGAGGTGAGGGGATTTTTCTTGGCTGTTTTGATACTTGATTGTTTAACGAGTCGATTACGTCAATATGAAATAAATCTCATGAAACACACGCTTATTTCACAATTATTTTGTAGAATCGGGGTTTAGTTGAAGTTAGCTGTTTATAGCCACATACGAGTATAAACACTCCTGGTCCACATGATCGCTTACAGCGTCACTTTGTAGATTCCGCCTATTGTGCCTATACATTTTTTTACAAAAGCTACGCCCCCGGTAAATACGGGCGTTGATGTTAGGAAATTTCTAGAATTCCTAGCTAATCATTTGAAGAAAAACAACAGATTACGAGAACCATTTCAAAAATACAGTGCAACACATTTTAAGACATGAGTTATCCATTATGTATATGTATTTATTTTTAAAACAGAAATGGCATTGCAAATTACATTGTGATTTTGCAAGCGCCCATATTGGACAATATAAGACGGTATTAATACTGGATTTTGATAAAGGTAAACATAATGTACCAGTATATATACGAAATGGCAGAAGTATTTACGTAATTTTGAAAAACAAATGCATTGGGTCTCGTTTTTATCCCCTTTTCCTCCTTAACGTGTTCTCATTAGCACGGTATCTACCCTAACTATGGGTTTGCACACATTTTGTATCAATGCCATTGAGTACACACCGATCCATGTCTATGTTTATAATTTTAAAATACGTTGAATAACTTACATTTACGTTAAAAACTTGTATCTGTCTGATTTGTTAGCGTGTTACACCTTTGATCCAGAGATCGAAGATTCAAGCCCCGGTGGAGACACAACTATTTGAAAAACACGTTTTTCTTGACAGAATATTTGCGCAGATAAACCCATAGGCTTTAGTTTTGCAGTTAATATATTTAACGACAAGTACAAATAGTTGTTAATAACACCATTTAATCATTATTGAAGCAAATAATACGATACACCACATTCGCTTTATCGGTGTTATCAAAAATATTAAAAAATATATTAATAATTTTTACTATAACCGACCTAGTATGCATAAATGTATACCTTTATTAACAAGTACACATTCTAAAGTTCTTTTGAATCTTGCTTTCTACTGTATAAAAGCACTTTAAATCAGAATTGGTGCTTTAAATACACATGTTTAATTTGCAAATGGCCTGTATATCACAAACTATTGTGTACTGTTCACTTTCACATTGCCATGCATGTGCATCTTTACTATTATTTTTGTATATGTGACGATGAAATAGAATAGTTCCAATTATATCCGAAAACTGTATATTATATTTTGTATGTCACGATGAAATAGAATAGTTCCAATTATATCAGAAAACTGTATATTATAGTTTGTATATGTCACGATGAACTAGAATAGTTCCAATTATATCAGAAAACTGTATATTATATTTTGTATATGTCACGATGAAATAGAATAGTTCCAATTATATCAGAAAACTTTATATTATATTTTGTATATGTCACGATGAAATAGAATAGTTCCAATTATATCAGAAAACTTTATATTATATTTTGTATATGTCACGATGAAATAGAATAGTTCCAATTATATCAGAAAACTGTATATTATATTTTGTATATGTCACGATGAACTAGAATAGTTCCAATTATATCAGAAAACTTTATATTATATTTTGTATATGTCACGATGAATTAGAATAGTTCCAATTATATCAGAAAACTGTATATTATATTTTGTATATGTCACGATGAACTAGAATAGTTCCAATTATATCAGAAAATTTATATTATATTTTGTATATGTCACGATGAAATAGAATAGTTCCAATTATATCAGAAAACTTTTTATTATATTTTGTATATGTCACGATGAACTAGAATAGTTCCAATTATATCAGAAAACTTTATATTATATTTTGTATATGTCACGATGAACTAGAATAGTTCCAATTATATCAGAAAACTGAATATTATATTTTGTATATGTCACGATGAACTACAATAGTTCCAATTATATCAGAAAACTGTATATTATATTTTGTATATGTCACGATGAACTAGAATAGTTCCAATTATATCAGAAAACTTTCTATTATATTTTGTTTATGTCACGATGAACTAGAATAGTTCCAATTATATCAGAAAACTTTGTATTATATTTCGTATATGTCACGATGAACTAGAATAGTTCCAATTATATCAGAAAACTGTATATTATATTTTGTATATGTCACGACGAACTAGAATAGTTCCAATTGTATCAGAAAACTGTATATTATATTTTGTATATGTCACGATGAACTAGAATAGTTCCAATTATATCAGAAAACTGTATATTATATTTTGTATATGTCACGATGAACTAGAATAGTTCCAATTATATCAGAAAACTGTATATTATATTTTGTATATGTCACGATGAACTAGAATAGTTCCAATTATATCAGAAAACTGTATATTATATTTTGTATCTGTCACGATGAAATAGAATAGTTCCAATTATATCAGAATACTTTATATTATATTTTGTATATGTCACGATGAACTAGAATAGTTCCAATTATATCAGAAAACTTTATATTATATTTTGTATATGTCACGATGAACTAGAATAGTTCCAAGTATATCACAAAACTGTATATTATATTTTGTATATGTCACGATGAACTAGAATAGTTCCAATTATATCAGAAAACTTTATATTATATTTTGTATATGTCACGATGAACTAGAATAGTTCCAATGATATCAGAAAACTTTATATTATATTTTGTATATGTCACGATGAACTAGAATAGTTCCAATTATATCAGAAAACTTTATATTATATTTTGTATATGTCACGATGAAATAGAATAGTTCCAATTATATCAGAAAACTTTATATTATATTTTGTATATGTCACGATGAACTAGAATAGTTCCAATTATATCAGAAAACTTTATATTCTATTTTGTATATGTCACGATGAATTAGAATAGTTCCAATTATATCAGAAAACTTTCTGTTCTTTTCTGTTCTGTTATTATCAGTAATTGATGGTTATGCTAAGTTATCGGCAATGTGCATACGTCGAAATTAATCATGTTGCATGCATAGGTTGTGAACACCTTTGAAGTTAGGGTAATACGGGCGTTGGTTGGATGCATACAATTGTTGCACGCCGACACCGTCATGTAACGCACTGGCTTCGTAGCCCAGGGATCGCAGGTTCATGCTCCCGGTACAGCCGTATTAACTCGTCTTTCGCCTGAAACGTTAACCCGATTTGCAGTGTACTATGCGCTTCTCACCGGGCACTAAAAGACCCAGGGTCGCCGCTGAAAATGCGCGTCCCGTTTATCTTGCACTATCCCCCGTAACCAAACTAACAAGTCTTCAGGGGGCGATGGTCAAATAGGAGAGAAACCCGGTGTATACAATACACATCATCATGTAGTTCATGCGAGGACGGCATGGAATACGGCATGGAATCAATGAAAATCAAAATATCACGTTAAAGCAATAGTACCTTACAACAGCGTTAATTGTGATGAGTTGTTCATACGTCACATTATCACGTCATTCATTTCCTCCCGTCATTTCACGGGCAACTTTATGAATTTTCAATTATTTTGTTTTAGAGACAGTTTCGACGCCCTTACTTGTCACAGAAATGAACAATTAATTTTACTTACATTAACGAAATCTAGAGCAAAATGAAAGCAAATAACCCGAATGTGTATATGCAAACCATACGACGAGGCACTTAATATCAATGTTTTTGCAACGGGTGCCAATACACAGGGATACAATACCTTAGATTATTTATTTATTTTTTTTTTTTTGGGGGGGGGGGGGGAGGACTGGGTCAAATAAAGAAGGATTAAACTAGGCTTTTAATAATAATTAGTTTTTGTAATGATTAATGTGAACATTGCATTTTGCGAAAAGAAAATTAACCATACAGTTACATTGAGCAACATTATGCGCAGGTTGCTCCCCTTTGAATTATACATAACGAAACAAAACCATGAAACATCACGAAATATTGCCTGTTCGAAGTATCTAGATGGTAAACAGTTAAAAAACCCTTGATTATAATTTATATAGTAAAGGCGGTAATAACTCGAAATAATGCCTCGCATCCTTGCTATAATTATAAGCTTTAACAACGCGTTCGCTCATTATAATTTTTGTGGATAAAAACTAAGCTTTATAAAGAGCTCGGTCTTTATAAGCTTTATTTTTCTGGATAACAAATATAAGCTTTACAATGGGCTCGCTTATTATAATCTTCATTTCTCTGCATAAGAACTAAGCTTTACAACGAATTCGGTCATAATAATCTTTGTGTTTTTTTTCTGCATAAGAACTAACCTTTACAACGGGTTCGCTCAGTATAATCTTCGTTTCTCTGGATAAAAACTAAGCGCTACAACGGGCGCGGTCATAAATATATTTGTTTCTCTGGAAAAGAATTAAGATTTACAACAGGTCGCTTATAATAATATTTGTTACTCTGGATAAAAACTAGATGTGTCAAAGACAGTGGTTATCCATTATAATCGCATGCATGTTTGTACGAAACAACACCAATTTATGATAGATCATTTTAATCTTCGTTCGAAGATTCTGTGTTAAGAATGCTTGTCAAGCCTAACAAATTTCGTTACAGGCACCTTTGGAATCTGAAAAATATATAAATAAATTTTATCCGATATTTCATAAAATAAAAGTAAAGTCATTGCGATGGATAGTATACATGTAGTTACTATCATGTTGTTTTTTTCAGAGTACGTGCGAATAGACCATACTTATAATACCACCTAACGTATCTGTAAGTGATAGACCATACTTATAATACCACCTAACGTATATGTAAGTGATAGACCATACTTATAATACCACCTAACGTATCTGTAAGTGATAGACCATACGTATAATACCATATAACGTATCTGTAAGTGATAGACCATACTTATAATACCATATAACGTATCTGTAAGTGATAGACCATACTTATAATACCACCCAACGTATCTGTAAGTGATAGACCATACTTATAATACCACCTAACGTATCTGTAAGTAATAGACCAAACTTATAATACCACCTAACGTATCTGTAAGTGATAGACCATACTTATAATACCACCTAACGTATCTGTAAGTGATAGACCATACTTATAATACCACCTAACGTATCTGTAAGTGATAGACCATACTTATAATACCATATAACGTATATGTAAGTGATAGACCATACTTATAATACCATCTAACGTATCTGTAAGTGATAGACCATACTTATAATACCATCTAACGTATATGTAAGTGATAGACCATACTTATAATACCACCTAACGTATCTGTAAGTGATAGACCATACTTATAATACCACCTAACGTATCTGTAAGTGATAGACCATACGTATAATACCATATAACGTATCTGTAAGTGATAGACCATACTTATAATACCATATAACGTATCTGTAAGTGATAGACCATACTTATAATACCACCCAACGTATCTGTAAGTGATAGACCATACTTATAATACCACCTAACGTATCTGTAAGTGATAGACCATACTTATAATACCACCTAACGTATCTGTAAGTGATAGACCATACTTATAATACCACCTAACGTATCTGTAAGTGATAGACCATACTTATAATACCACCTAACGTATCTGTAAGTGATAGACCATACTTATAATACCATATAACGTATATGTAAGTGATAGACCATACTTATAATACCATCTAACGTATCTGTAAGTGATAGACCATACTTATAATACCATCTAACGTATATGTAAGTGATAGACCATACTTATAATACCACCTAACGTATCTGTAAGTGATAGACCATACTTATAATACCACCTAACGTATCTGTAAGTGATAGACCATACTTATAATACCACCTAACGTATATGTAAGTGATAGACCATACTTATAATACCCTATAACGTATCTGTAAATGATAGACCATACTTATGATACCATATAACGTATCTGTAAGTGATAGACCATACTTATAATACCATATAACGTATCTGTAAGTGATAGACCATATTTATAATACCACCTAACGTATCTGTAAGTGATAGACCATACTTATAATACCACCTAACGTATCTGTAAGTGATAGACCATACTTATAATACCACCTAACGTATCTGTAAGTGATAGACCATACTTATAATACCATATAACGTATATGTAAGTGATAGACCATATTTATAATACCACCTAACGTATCTGTAAGTGATAGACCATACTTATAATACCATATAACGTATCTGTAAGTGATAGACCATACTTATAATACCATATAACGTATCTGTAAGTGATAGACCATACTTATAATATCATATAGCGTATCTGTAAGTGATAGACCATACTTATAATACCATATAACGTATCTGTAAGTGATAGACCATACTTATAATACCATATAACGTATATGTAAGTGATAGACCATACTTATAATACCACCTAACGTATCTGTAAGTGATAGACCATACTTATAATACCACCTAACGTATCTGTAAGTGATAGACCATTCTTATAATACCATCTAACGTATCTGTAAGTGATAGACCATACTTATAATACCATATAACGTATCTGTAAGTGATAGACCATACTTATAATACCATATAACGTTTCGGTAAATGATAGACCATACTTATAATACCATATAACGTATATGTAAGTGATAGACCATACTTATAATACCATCTAACGTATCTGTAAGTGATAGACCATACTTATAATACCATATAACGTATATGTAAGTGATAGACCATACTTATAATACCATCTAACGTATCTGTAAGTGATAGACCATACTTATAATACCACCTAACGTATCTGTAAGTGATAGACCATACTTATAATACCACCTAAAGTATATGTAAGTGATAGACCATACTTATAATACCACCTAACGTATCTGTAAGTGATAGACCATACTTATAATACCACCTAACGTATCTGTAAGTGATAGACCATACTTATAATACCACCTAACGTATCTGTAAGTGATAGACCATACGTATAATACCACCTAACGTATCTGTAAGTGATAGACCATACTTATAATACCATATAACGTATCTGTAAGTGATAGACAATACTTATAATACCATCTAACGTATCTGTAAGTGATACAACATACTTATAATACCATATAACGTATCTGAAGGTGATAGACCATACTTATAATACCACCTAACGTATCTGTAAGTGATAGACCATACTTATAATACCATATAACGTATCTGTAAGCGATAGACCATACTTATAACTACCATATAACGTATCTGTAAGTGATAGACCATACTTATAATACCATATAACCTATCTGAAGGTGATAGACCATACTTATAATACCACCTAACGTATCTGAAGGTGGATAGACCATACTTATAATACCATATAACGTATCTGAAGGTGATAGACCATACTTATAATACCATATAACGTATCTGTAAAGTGATAGACCATACTTATAATACCATATAACGTATCTGAAGGTGATGGACCATACTTATAATACCACCTAACGTATCTGTAAGTGATAGACCATACTTATAACACCACCTAACGTATCTGTAAGTGATAGACCATACTTATCAATACCACCTAACGTATCTGTAAGTGATAGACCATACTTATAATACCACCTAACGTATCTGTAAGTGATAGACCATCCTTATAATACCACATAACGTATATGTAAGTGATAGACCATACTTATAATACCATATAACGTATCTGTAAGTGATAGACCAAACTTATAATACCATCTAACGTATATGTAAGTGATAGACCATACTTATAATACCACCTAACGTATCTGTAAGTGATAGACCATACTTATAATACCATATAACGTATCTGTAAGTGGATAGACCATAATTATAATACCATATAACGTATCTGTAAGTGATAGACCATACTTATAATACCATATAACGTATCTGAAGGTGATAGGACCATACTTATAATACCACCTAACGTATCTGTAAGTGATAGACCATACTTATAATACCATATAATGTATATGTAAGTGATAGACCATACTTATAATACCACCTAACGTATCTGTATGTGATAGACCATATTTATAATACCATCTAAGGTATATGTAAGTGATAGACCATACTTATAATACCACCTAACGTATATGTAAGTGATAGACCATACTTATAATACCATCTAACGTATATGCAAGTGATAGACCATACTTATAATACCACCTAACGTATATGTAAGTGATAGACCATACTTATAATACCACCTAACAGTATATGTAAGTGATAGACCATACTTATAATACCATCTAACGTATATGTAAGTGATAGACCATACTTATAATACCACCTAACGTATCTGTAAGTGATAGACCATACTTATAATACCATCTAACGTATATGTAAGTGATAGACCATACTTATAATACCACCTAACGTATCTGTAAGTGATAGACCATACTTATAATTCCATCTAACGTATTTGTAAATGTTAGACCATACTTATAATACCACCTAACGTATCTGTAAGTGATAGACCATACTTATAATACCATCTAACGTATATGTAAGTGATAGACCATACTTATAATACCATCTAACGTATCTGTAAGTGATAGACCATACTTATAATACCATCTAACGTATCTGTAAGTGATAGACCATACTTATAATACCATCTAACGTATCTGTAAGTGATAGACCATACTTATAATACCATACAACGTATCTGTAAGTGAAAGACCATATTTATAATACCATCAAACGTATATGTAAGTGGTAGGACCATACTTATAATACCACCTAACGTAACTGTAAGTGATAGACCATACTTATAATACCACCTAACGTATCTGTAAGTGATAGACCATACTTATAATACCATCTAAAGTATCTGTAAGTGATAGACCATACTTTTAATACCATATAACGTATCTGTAAGTGATAGACCATACTTATAATACCACCTAACGTATATGTAAGTGATAGACCATACTTATAATACCATATAACGTATCTGTAAGTGATAGACCATACTTATAATACCACCCTATCGTATCTGTAAGTGATAGACCATACTTATAATACCATATAATGTATATGTAAGTGATAGACCATACTTATAATACCATCTAACGTATCTGTAAGTGATAGACCATACTTATAATACCACCTAACGTATCTGTAAGTGATAGACCATACTTATAATACCACCTAACGTATCTGTAAATGATAGACCATACTTATAATACCATATAACGTATATGTAAGTGATAGACCATACTTATAATACCATATAACGTATATGTAAGTGATAGACCATACTTATAATACCATATAACGTATATGTAAGTGATAGACCATACTTATAATACCATATAACGTATCTGTAAGTGATAGACCATACTTATAATACAATATAACGTATCTGTAAGTGAAAGACCATACTTATAATACCATCTAACGTATCGGCAAGTGATAGACCATACTTATAATACCACCTAACGTATCTGTAAGTGATAGACCATACTTATAATACCATATAACGTATCTGTAAGCGATAGACCATACTTATAATACCATATAACGTATCTGTAAGTGATAGACCATACTTATAATACCATATAACCTATCTGAAGGTGATAGACCATACTTATAATACCACCTAACGTATCTGAAGGTGATAGACCATACTTATAATACCATATAACGTATCTGAAGGTGATAGACC